>JADLZN010008050.1:117500-304831 GCA_018155175.1 Sinocyclocheilus anophthalmus
GAATTTAGCATACAGTAGCCCCAAACTGTATTTGGACAGTTTATCCACATATTCAAGTGTAAAACAAAAAATCAAACCAAGTGGCATCTATTTGAAAGAAAAATAGCAAAAAGATGCTTTACAATCACACACATTATTATTATTATGATGATTTTCAGTATATTATTATGATTAAAGATACTGACATATATAGTCCTGGTTTATATATTATTAGTATATATATATATTATATACTGTACCACGACCATGTCATGAAACATTTTTGAACAGTGATAGTTGTAAAATATTTGTATGCTCACAACCTGCAGATACAGACAATGGAGTAATATTGTGAAAGATTTTTTAACTATTCTTAAATATTTGCTTGCTATTGAATACATTTGTAATGCAATGTAGTCTGTAGTATCAAAGCTAAATTGCCAGACATTACTCGGTCTCCATATTATGATTATGATTATTACGCAGATTATTATCAATAATTAATAAACAGTTGAGTACTTTTTTTCAGGTTATTGATGAAAGAAGATCCAAATCAGCAAATTAGTCAGAATGTATTCGAAAAAACAAGCTTTGGAACATTAGACACTACACCATTCAAACGTTGGAGTCAGTATAATTTGTTTGGTTTGTTTTTTTTGGGGGGGGGGGGGGATACAGAAATTATAATGATTTAGCAAGGATGCATTAAATTGATGAAAAGTGATAATAAAGATATTTATAATGTTACAAAAGATGCTAATTTCCGATAGAAGTGTGTTCTTTCTACTTCATCAAAGAAATTGACAAAAATATATACTTAGCTGTTTTAAACATAATAGCAACGAACAAACACATAATACTAATAGTATATATATGTGATTCCTCAACTAATAATAATAATACATAATAAATGTTCTAAACAGAAAATCAGAATAAATGGTTAATTATTTCTGAAGATCATGTGACTGGAGTAATGACGCTAATAATTCAGCTTTGAAATCACAGGTATAAATTACATTTTAAAATATATTTGGTAACTCTTTACAATAAGGTTCATTAGTTAACTACATTAGTTAACATTAACTAATAATGAAAAATAATTAAAGCATTTATTAATCTTAGTTCATTTTAATTTCAACATTTACTAACACATTATAAAATCTGTTAACATTTGTTAATGCACTGTGAACTAACATGAACTGACAATGAACATCTGTATTTTTATTAACTAACGTTAGTGAAGATTAGTAAATACAGTAACAAATGTATTGCTCATGGTTAGTTCATGTTAGTTTATACATTAACTAATGTTTAACTAATGAACCTTATTGTAAAGTGTTACCATATATTTAAATAGAAAACAGTATTTTAAATTGTAAAACTATTTCAACAGTTTAGTAGTGTAGTTAGTAGTGTGTGTATAAATAACAATACAACTTTATTAGCCTTGTAATGGCATTTTGACTCCAGAAGTTATTATTAATCTTTTCCCTTTTTTAAGATAATTTGTGATCATAATTTATTCATATAGTACATTATGCAAATGAACAGCACATTGTGACTGAATGAAATATGAATGGGAACAGTGTCTCTGCAATACAACTACAAATAACCAAACAACCAATCGCCACATTATGGCTCCAGCTTTGGCCGTGTTATAATTTTAGATCCATAATTCATTTATATGAGTAAACATGCTGATATTCTCATCTGTTACCACATATGAGTGCTCGTTAATAAAGAAACTCCCATATGAGGGACGTGTTTTTCAGCAAAGCTCGTGTCTATGTATAAATTCTCATCTTCAAACATGACCAGTGGGAATTCACAGCTGTGGACGGAGCAGCACTCTGTTCCATGTGCTATCGTGCTCTTATGAGAGGAGAAGACGTATGACGAAGAGAGAGAGAGAGCGATGAGAGAGAGAGACGAGATGGATGATGAGTCAGAGAGAAGAGGGAGAGATTTCTGAACACGAGAGAGAGAGAGAGAGAGAGAAAAAGATCCACTTGTTTATTAGCAAATAGAACATAAGACAAATGAATTGTCAGAGTCACATGCTGAGGTAAAGAGAAATTGCTGCAGGAAGAGATGCTACCCCAAGGCCAGGTCAGAAAAACACCAGCAGGCTAATTCACCCCCGCGCTGTGCTAACAGTAAAACATGTTCTTTATTCCCCAAACAAAGACCTTTGTTTCCAGATTATTTTCCTCTAAATTAGGACAATCTCCCTGCATTTTCCTTAAAAACTGTGAGATTACACGGCATTTGTCTATCATGTTTCAAATCCACAATAATACCCCCACCCCAAAGAACCACATAAAATAAATATTTATTTAAGAAGTAATACATAATTTGTTTGTTTTGTTGTGTTGTGTTGTGTTGTGTTTTGTTGTGTTGTGTTGTGTTGTGCTGTTGTGTTGTGTTGTGTTGTGCTGTTGTATTGTGCTGTGTTGTGTTGTGCTGTGCTGTGCTGTTGTGCTGTGCTGTGTTGTGTTGTGTTGTTGTTTTGTTGTGTTGTGTTGTGTTGTGTTTTATTTTGTTTTGTTTTGTTTTGTTGTGTTGTGGTTTGTTGCATTTTGTTTTGTATTGTCTTGTCTTGTTTTGTTTTGTTTTGTTTTGTTGTGTTGTGCTGTGGTTTATTTTGTTGTGTTGTATTGTGCTGTTGTGTCGTGTTGTGTTGTGGTTTGTCTTGTTTTGTTTTTGAAAGAAGTCACGTATCCTTAAATGACAAGGCTGCATTTATTTAATAAAAAAAAAAACACAGAAAAAACAGCAGTAAAGATTACAATTTAAATAGCTGTTTTTGTTAATGCAAATCGCACGCATAATTATTCAGCAGTCACTAAACAATAAAGACTTCATAATATTAAAAGAAAAGAATAGCTTTGCCATCACAGGATAAATAAAAATGTGAACTATATCAACTAGAAAGCGTTGTTTTAAATTCTAATAATATTCACAATATTGCGGTTTTTTATGTCATCAAATAAATTAGTGAGCATAAGCAATTTATTTATTTTTTTTAGAAAACATTACAAATCAACAGTATTTTTATTTTACATTGAGCTTTTCCCAGAACGTCTCGGTTACGTATGGTAACCCTCGTTCCCTGAAGGAGACGGTCACATCGGATGACCGACGAATTGGGATGTCGCTTAGAGATACCAATCTACTTCGAGTGTAAACTAAAACGAGCCAATGCACATTGGCATGAAATTATTGCATCCAGCTGCCGCTGATCACAGCGTTAGTATAAGTAGGCAGCAGATGCAGCGAATATTCAGGTTTTCGCTGAGGAGCCGAACCGGTGACCCGGCCACTCAGCGGTGGTGGTACAGGAGCTGTGGCGACGGGACGTGACTTCTCCGTTCCCTCCTTCAGGGAACAAAGGTTACCATACGTAACCGAGACGTCCCCTTTCAGTCGGTCACTCCCGACGACACGTCGGATGACCGACGAAATTGGGATCCTACCAAAAGGCCACAGCTACTGCCCCTTCCAGTGTCCTGTGGAAGCCACCTGCGCCCCTACTTTTTGGCGTAGGCCAGGGCTTGCACAAGAGGACCAGCTACTGCTGCTATGGCACAACCCAATGAGTAAGACTGGATAACACTGGGAAAACGTGCCCGTTCTACTTGGAACAGGGGCGTTACGTAAGCTCGAACCTTCCCGAAGGAGGTTCGGAAGCAATACACATATGAACATACCTTAGGTGCATATGGAAGAATGGAGGCGATTGTAACCCTCTTGGAATGGCAGAAGTCTGCCAAGGAAACACGGGCTCAAGGCTATACCGTGGACTTACACATATGGGATCCACTTAGGTCTTACATATGGAACCCAGCCTTCTACCGGTTCTCGAGGATTCAACAAGTGAAGGCCTGGCGCCGGACGCTCCGCCACGTCTGGCTGCCGAGGGGATGGAGGAACCAACAGGGTCGACTATATGGACTCTCTGGAGTGGTTTTAGCAAGCCGACCCGAAGCCAGGGCCTCTCAGAGCTTCTACCTGTTTGAGGTGAGAACACAGGAGGATACCGGCTCCACACGAAGGCTATAGAATCTAGCGAACGTGTTAGGAGTCGCCCAGCCCGCAGCCCTAAAGATATCTGCCAGCGAGGCGCCACGAGCCAGTGCACAGGAGGATGCAACACTTCTAGTTGAGTGAGCTCGCAACATGAATGGGCAGGGCACACCCTGTGCCTAATAAGCCAGGGTGATGCATCCACGATCCAGTGGGCCATCCTCTGCTTAGAGACGGCATTCCCCTTCTACCGGCCTCCATAACAGACGAAGAGCTGGTCTGAGGTCCTGAAGCTATGCGTCCAGTCTACGTAGCACCTTAAGGCTCGGACGGGACAGAGCAAAACTAGGGCAGCGCTTGGAGGTTCACCACCTGATCCCTGAAGGGGGTAGCGGGAACCTTGAGCCCATAGCCGGGCCAGGGCCTCAGGGTTACCTGGAATCAGCCGGCCCAAACTCTAGGCACAAATAGTCGACCGAAAATGCATGCAGGTCCCCCACCCTCTTGATAGAGGCCAATGCCAGCAGGAGCAAAATCTTCATCGAAAGGAACTTCAGCTCAACCGTCTGCAAAGGCTTAAATGGGCCCTGCTGTAGTGTTGTGAGCACTAGAGTCAGGTCCCAAGGGGGTATAGAGGGCGGCCGTGGAGGATTCAACCTTCCCGCCACCCTTAAGGAACCTGACGACCGGGTCATGCTTCCCCAGCGACCTCCCTTCTACGGGGTCGTGGTTAGCAGCGATTGCAGCGACATAAATTTTAAGGGTGGAGGGTGACATCCTTCGCTCCAACCCTTGCTGCAAAAAGGACAGCACAACTCCGATCTGGCATCTTCAGGGGTCTTCTCGGCGAGAAGAACACCACTCAACGAACAGGCTCCACTTCAAAGCGTAGGCGTGTCTCGTAGACGGTGCTCTCGCTGAAGTGATGGTGTCGACTACCTCTTGGGGTAGGTCACTCAGAACCTCCGCGTCCCGTCCAGGGACCAGACATGAAGTTTCCAGAGGTCTGGACGCGGGTGCCAAAGGGTGCCCCGTCTCTGAGTCAGTAAATCCTTCCTCAGAGGAATCGGCCAAGGAGGGGCTGTCGCGAGGAGCATTAGTTCCGGGAACCAGGAACCAGGACCTGATCCTCGTCCTCCCTGACCTTGCACAGCAACTGTGCAAGAGGCTCACTGGGGGAAACGCATACTTGTGAAGGCCCCGCGGCCAGCTGTGTGCCAGTGCGTCCGTGCCGAGTGTTCCCTCGGCCAGGGAGAAGAACAACTGGCAGTGAGAGGTTTCTGGAGAGGCAAACAGGTCTACCTGAGCGGCTCCGAAACATCTCCAAACCAGCTGGACCGTCTGGGGATGGAGTCGCCATTCTCCCGGGAGCGCAGCTCGAGATAGCTCGTTGGCTGCCCAGTTGAGCAGCCCAGGAATGTGAACAGCACGAAAGCGACCTCAGAGGCTTCGGACTCCAGAGGAGGACTTTTTTTTTTTTTTGGTGGGCGGGCGAGTTGCGACAGCGACGGGAGCGCAGACCACCTTGTCGGTGGATGTACACAATGGTCGCTGTGTTGTCCGTGTGGCTTAGGGCAAGGTGCACTGCCAGCAACTCGAGGCAGTTGATGTGCCAGTGCAGTTGGGGCCCCGTCCAAACCCCTGACACTGCAAGCCCGTTGTACGTGGCCCCCCAGCCGGTGGTTGAGGCATCCGTGCAAACCACAGCATGCCTGGAGACCTGCTCGAGGGGCACTCTTGCCCGGAGGAACGCAAGGTCTGACCACGGGGTGAAGGTTTGGCGACAGGCCGGTGTAACTTGGACCCAGAAAGTGCCGCGTTGCCACGCCCACCTCGGGACTCGGCCATGGAGCCAGTGCTGAAGCGGCCTCATATGGGGCAGCCCTAGCGGCGTGACTGCCGCCGTAGCTGCCATATGCCCCAGGAGCCTCTGAAACGGTTTCAGTGGGACCGCCATCCTGCTCTTGAATGTATTTAAGCAGTTCAACACCGACTGAGCACGTTCCTGCGTGAGGCGTGCTGTCTGTTCGACCGAGTCCAACTCCATACCGAGAAAAGAGATCCTCTGCATCGGGGAGAGTTTGCTCTTTTCCCAGTTGACCCAAAGGCCCAACAGGCTGAGGTGTGAAAGTACCAAATCCCTGTGTTCGCACAACTGATCCTGAGACTGAGCGAGTATGAGCCAATCGTCGAGGTAGTTGAGAATGCGAATGCCCTGTTATCTCATGGGAACAAGGGCTGCCTCCGCAACTTAACTGAAGACACGGGGCGACAGGGACAGCACAAAGGGCAGGACCTTGTACTGGTATGCCCGCCCTCTCGAACGGGAAGCAGAGCATCTTGAACAGGAGCCTGTGAAGGGCCCGGTTCAAGACGCGCAGATCCAAGATCGGTCTCAACCCACCGCCTTTCTTGGGTACAATGAAGTAAGGGCTGTAAAACCCCGACCTCATATCGGCTGGAGGGAACGGCTCTATATGTCCTTTGCCCATAGGACTGCGATCTCTGCCGCAAGACAGGGGATCTGCTGCTTTCCTGCGTAAAGTGGACACCACTGAACTTGGGGGGGACGCCGGGAGACTGAATCGCATTGCCGAGCCTGACGGTTCGAAGGAGCCTTCGAGACGGGCTGGGTAGCTCAAGCCATGCTCCCAGACACCGCGCTAGTGGCATTAATGGAACTACAGGCGTACCCGCAGTGGGGCAAAACGGAAAAACGCAGGGACCCGGCCCGGGCGTCTCGTAGCCGGTCCGAGGCGGGGTCTGGGTGTGTGTAACACTGACCTGCGTTTGAGCAGAGGGTGCGTGGGTAGTCCGTTGGTTCGTCCTGCCGATCCGCCCACTGCTGCTCACTGGAGAGAGAGGAGGGTGAGTGTGATACCACTGGATCGTCCACAATCCCCCGTCCCCTCAGGGGACCCAGAGAAATAAGAAATTGCTCTTTTGTCGAGAATTTAGGTACCACTGGCCGCGAGGTCAGTGGCAGAAAAAAAAGGAAACAAAAGATTCTCAGCCTGGCCCTCCTCCGAGGGAGGGAGTGGTGCGTTCACCATCTACCGAAGAGCAGATTCCTCCATCTCTGGGTCACCCGTCTCAGGGCCTCTTGCTCTTTCGCATACCACCAGGTCTGGGAGGGGGCCTGGACGGGCGGGGCGGCTGCCCTGCGGCCGGCTCCTCGGCGCAGTTTTGCTGGACGCTGCTGCGGACGCTGCGCGGGATGTTTCCCTTAGATTCGACGCCCCTTCCCTTCCCCTTACCCGACCCGACGTCTTTGCCCTAGCCAAGGGGGCCGCCCTCGGCGATCCAGACGAGGGGGAGCGGGCTGAGGCGTGCACGGTCGGGTCCAGGGTGGACCGCGCAAGGACACGTTGGCAACGCCCGAGGGCAGGATGTACCTGTGGCCTCAGCTGCTTTGGGCAGGCAGAGAATGCTGGGAGAAGTTCTCCAACCATGTCAGCCGAAAGAGGCAGGTCGGGCGACGGGGGGCATTCAAGAATCTTGTTCTTGTCCGTCTCGCGACAGGTCGGCCAGAAACAGCCAGAGATGGCGTCCTGGACCACCATAGTGGACACTCCGCACGACCAGAGGACCCCGTCAGTAACCTCGTCGTCATAGCGCGGGGGTCCGTAGACGGTGCGGAGTTCTGTGGAGAAACTTCAAGGGCGTGACCAACCCGTGCAAGTTCTCAGTGCCTTGGCCTGGTGAACTTGCAGTAACGCCGAAGCGTGTAAGGCGGATGCAGCTTCTCCACAGTCCGTATACGCACTGCCGATCAGAGCCGACAAGTGCCTACAGGCTCGGGAGGGGAGCAACAGTTTGCCCCGCCAAGTGGTAGCAGCATTTGGACACAACTGCATCACAACCGACCGCACCACCGGGGGAAATCGCACGTAAACACCCACGCCCGCGCTGACCCCCACAAGGTGTGGGAGGAGAAGGAGCCACCGGGCCGGTTTTGGCAGAGTGAAGGTGCCATCCTACGAGAACCCCAGGCAATTTCAGTGCACCTCCAGGGAAAGAAATGGCACTCGGGGTGGGGGCCCTGAAAACCAGCGCGTGCCCACCCCGAGAAACCAACTAGTCCAACTTTAGAGGGTTTCGGGGACGCAGTAAACCGGTGGAAGATTCCACCTGAGCCCGAACACTCCGGGTCCGGGAAAGAGGCCATCATTACGGGTCTGATGACCGGACACCGCTGAACCGCCAAGAGGGCCGCAAACGCTGACAGGATCTTCATCCCCCGGGAAATCCGGTCACTATCCGCATGCTAGTGCAACCGACATACCGGTCGTTGGGGGGGGAGCCTAGAGAAGAAACAGGTAGGTACCCCCCAGGGAGGGTCCAGGCCTGCTCTTTTGAGAGCTCCGCTGTGCGGAGCCAAAAGTGCCAGGCTGCCTGGGCGAATCCCGGAGGCGGAATCATCACAGCATGACGGGTAAGAACCAGTCCGCCTAATGCCAGGAGAAGGACGCCCCCGGCGTGACGCCAGAAGGGAACCCAGATTCTAGGCAGATGGACACTGGGCACTCACCCCCTTGCAGGAACGGCGTTCGATTCCCTAACTCCGCGAAGGGTCAACCCCCCGCAATGGGGCAAGAGTCATCCTTGAAAGCCACCTCAGCAGGCTTCATGCCCAAGACCACGAGAAGGCAGCGATCGGGACCATACCCGGAGCCAAGGAACAGACCGCACTCAGAAAACCCACACGGATGACGACATCTTTAAAAGACGCGTCTTTTAAAGACGTTCCACCCGTGAAGACTCTATTAGATGGAAATTGCATCTTTGAATGTGCTGAAGCACACAGGGGAGTGGCCAGTCTGCAACCACAAACAGGGGTAGTGCAGCGGTTGATGGCAAACCATCTCGACACGGGACAAACCCCGCCGCTGAAGTGACCGTTCCCCAAGCAGAGAGCCCCGAAAAGAGCAATATGCTCGGGACTGTGTTTGTCTACGCTAGAACTTGCAGTCAGGAGCAGAACGATAGAACTTTTCCCGCCTCGGGTATGAAGCGAAAAAAAAGCTGAATATGCTGCATCTGCTGCCTACTTATACCCACGCTGTGATCAGCAGCAGCTGGATGCAATAATCGTATGCCAATGTGCATTTGCTCGTTTAGATAACGCATCGAAAGTGAGGATTGTCTCTCTAACCGAAGATCCAATAATACGGTATCCGACGTGACGGCGAGACAATGGTGTATGTCAGGTTTTAACTGAAAGGGAACTAGACAGGTATTTGTGGAGGGGGGAAAAAACGAAGGCTTTAAAACATTTTTAGTTCTCATATGAATTTACCCAACGGACAGCATAGACGCAGACCTCAGGAACAATGTGACGCTGATTGATGGACAACACTACCACTACTTTCCCAACATCTCGCTGTACACTGTGTTTGTAAGCCATGAGATAATTTCTGCACTTTATCTTTTATTGATGTGCTTAATTTTAGTTTCTAGAACCCACATAAACCACCTTCTGCATGACTTCCTGTTAAACAGGCATTGGAGGGATGGTTAGTTCATTCCCAGTGAAATGGCATACAGGGAAAATGAATCCATCATAGGTACAATCAGCCTGACCTCAGGGGGGATTCATACAGATGTATAACTCATGTGCTGGCAGGTATGAACACTCAGAGATGAGACTGTTTATCTTTGTCGTTGGGTTGAAAAGGGCCACTTTGGCATCTATCCGCTCCGCTAATTCCCGCCGTCTTCTATCTGGTTCCTGCTCTGGGCCACCATCCGTCCGTCCATCAGCGGTGTGCACGCTCGCTCTCGCTTTGATACTGTTGCCCTCACAGCTAAAGCAATGTTCAGGGTTCAATACAGGCATTTTTTACCACTGAAAATAATTGTGTTAAAAAAAGTTAAAGTAACAACATGCAGAGAGGCAGAGATTCAAAATGATTTTCCATTGTAATGTATGTTTCCATTGTATCAAGCCCGAATTCTGTTGCTACATCCAGAGCATTCCTTTAAACTCTGGTGTGAATAGTTTCCTTTTGTATTTCCCTCATTTGATTTATTTTATCTTTCTCTCGCTCTGTCCAGGTGTAACAACAAAACGCAGTGCATCGTCATCACTGGACCAGATGTTTTTCCTGACCCCTGCCCAGGAACATATAAGTACCTTGAAGTCCAGTATGAATGTGTTCCCTACAGTAAGTAACAAGACGTCTTTTTAAATAATATATATAAGATAATAATATATAATATATGATATATATATAAAATAAATATATATATATATTTTTTTTGTTTTTTTTTTTACACCTTTATGATGGCCTTAAAATGCCATTTCTCCAGGATCCAGTTTTTATCCTTTATAATACAGTGTTTATAAAACATGTACACTAGGCTTTTTTTTCTTCAGGTTTCATTATTTTATAGCATTGACAATGGATTTAATTTAGCTTTTTTTGCCGTTGATCAACATAAGAGTTTTAATGTCAAAAGTAAAACAAGACAAAAAAAATGACACACCTAAACCATCACTGGCACGGCCAATTCATTTTTCAAAGTCAGAGTTAAATAGTTCACTTGTGAGTAGCTAAGTGGTTTCAGTTGATTGTAGTATAAATACAGCTCTATCTGCAAGGTCCAACTTCTGGTGAGTCATTGTTGCAGAAAACTGCGGACTCCAAGCAGTGAAAGTGAATTGTAATTGAAAAGCACAAGGCAGGGAATGGATACAAGACGACTTCCAAGTCATTGAATATCCCTTGGAGTACAGTTAAATCAACAATTAAGAAATGGAAAGAGTATGGCACAGCTGTAAATCTACCTAGACCGTTTTCAAAAACCGAGTGACCGTGCAAGACTGGCGAGAGAGACCACCAAGAGACCAATGATTTACAGGCTTCACTGGCTGGGATTGGAGACTGTGCATACAACAACAACTGCTGCCTGGATGCTTCTCTAAGTTTATGAGAGAGCACCAAAGATAAAGTAACTGTTGTAAAAAAAAAAAATATGACATCTTGGCTGGAGTTTGCCAGAAGGCATGTGGAAGATTTTCAAACCAGGTGCAAGACGGTTATATGGTATGATGAGACCAGGATTACTCAATTTGTACACTTTCATAAAGGGGTGAATATGCAGTTTAAAAAAATATAATACATTTTGACCACAGTGAAATAAATAAATAAACAAACAAATAAATAAATACATTTTAGATTTTTAAACAGAAAATATTAAAATAAAAACTGATTCAAAATATTAATAAAGATTATAATAGTAATAGTAATAATAATAACAACAATAACAAATACTTTTATAGGCACTGTATTATCAATATCAGTGTTTGCAAGACAGCATTATATAATATTCTGCAGTTTATGACAGTGATGACATTGGCAATACTTGCAAGATGAATTGTGATTAGTCTTCTTTCGTGCATTTATTCACTTACTGAATTCGGATTGGTCTTTTCTTGCTTGTTAAACATATATAGCCATTTTTACAAAAATAAGATGAACACTAAGTGTCATGAAAACAGCAAAGCGTCTTTGATGCAGCATTTCATTTACGACAAATCTAAGCTTAACACTTAACACACTATTCGTTTGCTGCCTTGCAAGCACTGCTATTTCCTTGAGGACAGAAATTGTTATTCATGGTTTTTTTATGATGCAATGCTTTATTCTAATGATGCACAGTTTTTTAGTGTTTGATTTGTATCCTGAAACCTTGTGCAGGTGTGATTGTAGCGCACAGAGCTGGGTACAAAATGCTTTTTGCTGCCTTATTTAAATGTTGACGTTGTTTCATAAAAACTAAAATGTAAACCATTTCCATGTGTTTTTTGTTTCCCTGTGAAAACTTACTTTTTAGCAGTCTTTCATCTATCAGGAACATTACAGCGATGCACACTACATGAAAGCAAAGCTGCATTCTCTGACGTCCAGTCTTTGCACATATAATCGCTCAGAGGCAGACCAGCATGATTTCTTTGGCCTTAAAAAAAAAAACGATTTGGCCAGCGTTATGCCAACTAATAAACAGGCCAAAGATGTTTTTCGTTAGTGCTTGATCCTTGTGTTTGCTCGTAAGAAACCGCAGCTATACGACTGTCAGAAAAGACAAATGACTGCACATGGATCTAACATGAACAAACTCCAAACAAACGCCTCACTTCTATTCTCAGATTTCCCATTACATTAAGAGTATGGATTGTTTTGCTCCATTAAACAATTAGATAGTAATATTATTCTCTGATTGAATTGTCTCGTCTTCTCAGAGAATGTTTCCAGAGACTTCACATACCAGACGGGGTCCTCTGCCGCACATTTCCCACAACGATCCTGAAATAACAAAGGCCCGCTGGATTTTAGTGCCTATAGCATTAGTTTAATCTACGTCCGTATCTATGGGTTATTGAAGTCGAAATCCCACAAAAATTTTTAAAAGCTGTTGTTTTTTTTAATGAACTATCATGTTTTTCAGCTATTCTCCAGGAATATCTGTGATTTCTTTTCTGATGCGAGCACCTTTACAGAATACGTTTTTTGTCTTAATGTTTCTGCATTAGCTCCTCTAGGTATTTCCAGGCGGTCCGGAACAGTTTTATTTACTAATCACAGTTTGACTCCCTAGGACGCCCGAGCCCTCATGTCACCCTCAGGCTGCTGAATGCTGTTTTTTTTTGACTGGAAGTGATCTTCTTATTTGGTTTTGTTTGGTTGCAACAGTGGAATGTTCATGATGTTCTTTGGCCGATCTCAGAGAACAGGATTTGTCCTGGTATTAAGTGTACTGCATACTCTGAGATCCAGATTGTTTTGGCTGACTAAACTAGAAATTATTTGCCCTGTGGATGGGCTGATGGGATTATTGGTTAAAACTAATAATTTGATTAGTTTTAACCAACCTCATTAGTAACCTGGAACTATATGGATTAACTTTTTTCTTATTTAATTTTTCAATGGGTATCTATCTATCTATCTATCTATCTATCTATCTATCTATCTATCTATCTATCTATCTATCTATGTTTATGTCTATATTTTCTTTTGCTTTAATTATTATAACAACCTAAAATTCTGTTTGTGGGTACAAACTAATGAAACACTGTTGTAAATCTGATGTAAACATGTCCAGAATCTACGTTCAACCCAAATTCAAATATACACTAAATTATAAAATATAATTTCCAAAAAGAAACTGAAACCAATTTTATGGACCATTAAGGTTTTTTTGTATTATAATATTATTTTCAGGACAATTAAGCACATTTCTCCACCAAAATTATTATTACTGCAATGCATCCAGAAAGGATTATTTTATTTTTTTTCATTATTCTCTAAGGTGAATCTCATTAGGCTGCCATTACTGGAATGCAATATTTTGTATCATACTATTTCTTTATTAAATCAGCATAAAGGCAGCACAAAAAATACTATCATGACTATTACACTTTGTTTGGCATTATGGCCAAAAAAATATATAATAGTATATATTACTAAAAGAAATAGTATACATTGAAATAAAAATGGTAATGGTCCTACAGACAAATATAAATTGTTTTCTGTAAATTCTATTTCATTATGTCTTCTTTATCTCATGTTCCTTGTTCTGGACAGGTTTCGTGAGATTCATAAGCAGAGGTCCTGTAGAAAATGGTGACTTCCATAAAAAAAGAAAACTCAGGGTCTCATGGACATTGTGGCCAGAAAACGGACACCATTTGTAGATCGATCATAATAATACAAAAAAGGAAATCTGAGAAATGTAGCTTTAGATTGTCAGAAATGTTCATGTTTTGGATTATTTAACATGATGCTGAAGATGGCCTTCATGAGATAAAACTCCTGAAGACTGTCAAGATTATGTTTATATGTCTGTCTGGATTGTGTCTGTCTGTCTGTCTATTTATGTCTCTTTATCTTTATCTGGTATTATGGAAGGATTTGGAAGGACAGTGTATTGGCCCGTAGTACAAAGCCATGATGATAAGAATTTCTCGAGAAGCGAGACTTTAAAAAAAAGTGCCTTAATAGCAAAATATTCTTATTGACTAGTAAATTAGTTAAGCTGTTTATATTCATCATATACTTTATTTACTCAGAATTCACTATAATAATACAAAATAATAATAACCATGGACAAGACTGTCAGTATATTTTTGAAGTGAAACTGGACTGTTCCTCAGTGAAACAGGCACAACAAAGTAATCATTTAAATGTTATAATCACAAATACCAAAAACTATACTTGCAAATTACAGATGAAAGATCTATTGTTTATTCACTGTTATGACGTTCCAAACAGTTCCAATCCCATATGAATTCTGTGGAAAAATTGAATTTTAAAGAATATTCTGGCCGCTCATTTTAGTATAATTAAAGTGAAAGACGTAAACTCTGATATGACAAATGTTCACCGTAAATAGTATAATGAAAGTGATTCATATGATGTGTGGCGTATGTCAAGTCTTTTGATATAATTGTGTGAGTAGAATATAAAGTTCATATTGTTTCAAATGTTACAAAGTTAATATACAGCATTATTGTAATTGCATGAAAAAGAGTGATATTATTCAAAACTATGTTCCACAAAAGAAAGCAAATCAGGTATTTTTGGAATGACACGAGGTCGAGTAAATGGCTCTTTTTCATCAGGAAATCTTAAAGTAAGCTGACAGACGCATGCTTTAAACACACCAATTTCGCCAATCTCCCACTGCCACACTGATCTGGACTAAAAGAAAAATTAAAAATGTCACCTTAAAAAGTAAGAATAAATTTTACAAACTTTAACTGTTGTAACTTGACGCCATACCGCATTATCATAACCTGTTCAGTCGAGTTGTTCCGGAGAAAAGAAGCTTTATGAGAGCGGCCGCTTACAAGACTCTGATGTCTCTGGAGTAGGAAAGTCTGTACGTAGTTTCGCGGGTACAGCTTTCGATTTTTTCTGCTTTTGAGTTTCCTGCCTTACATCAAACTTACCATCTGTCCACCTGGAATTCAGATTCCCCTGGTCGATGTACCCCTCTGACGTTCTTATGAAAATCTATACGCAGCGATCTTAGTAATTTCACCCGTGTATTTCCCCCGCGAAGCTTTCCCCTCGACAACAGCAGATTGATTCGTCTTCAGTGCCACATACACTGTCCTTCTGTACTGTGACAGAACCCCCTTTAACCTGGCTCTCTTTCATGTGTTGAAGGTGTCTAACTGCGCTCTCTTCCTCCTCTGACAGCTGTAGCTCTGTGCATAATGCCCGTAACCTCATGACATGTTAACTGCATGTGATCATGGACATGATGGTTAATTCATTTTAATCTCTTTTTCCCCCTGCACTCCTTTCATTCTCTCTTCCAACGCTTAAAATAGAAGTGGAGCAAAAAGGTAAATCACTGACACAATCAGCTCCTTGTTTTTCTTTCTTTAATATATACATTTTGTGGTTGTAAAACCTTCCTGTGCCCACTCTTGCTGTTCCGATAGCAGGCAGTAGCAGAAAGGGTCTTGTATTTTAGTAAAGGTCAGTGCACGAGCGGCAATCGGAGGGAAGCTTTAAAAGAAAGTGATAAAGCACAAGTTAAATGTTAGCGGTAATGCTGAAGGTACAAATACCCTATTTCCCTCTCCTCTTCCTGTCCTCCACACTCTTTTATTGCCTGTTCGAACCCCAGCCCCACTCTACACTCCCAGCATGCTTTGGTAAGAGGGTTCCTATAGACTTGCACTTACTCTGCTGTTTCTGGCTTTCCCTTCTTCTAATTTTCTCTTTCTCTCTGACTCTACATGTCTCTCTCGCTCTCTCACTTCACCCTTTCTACATGTTTGACTATCATGTCTTTGTTAAGAAGAAAGGAAATGCTTTATGCTGTAAAATGATTGCAACATTAGGCCCGTAGGAAAGACGTAAAAACTGTGGAAAAACTTGTGTCTCGGGACACAGACTGCCTGTATGCTGCTCTTCTCTTCAAGCCTTATTTAGTTGTCTGCTTTTATTTGCAGGGCAGATTTGTCATTTGCCTTCCTTTTTTCCTTTGTGTTTGGTTGTGGTTTGATTTTTCCATCACTCCCCTCAGTATGTCCAAGCAGCAGTGAGCTGAAACTGTTTGCTTACGGACACATAAAAAAATGTTTTTGCTTCCGTTTTAAGCTTCAATAACCTTCAGATGCAGATGGTCCATTCGCTCGTAGCTGTTTTACCTATCCCTACTCGTGGCGAAACATATAGGTCCGGTGCTTGTGAGTGTGGGTAGCTGTTAGACTTCTTAGTGTGTGTTTCTGTCTTCACCGACTACCCAGTTATCAGAGTGATGTAGAATCAGACGGCACTTTGCCCTCTGCTTTCAACTAGCGCGAGCTGCGTTCGCTTACGTTTGACTGTTCTCTGCTCTGTTCTTCTCATCACTAGTTTTTGTTTGTCCTGGAACTCTGAAAGCGGTTGGAGATCCGTCGTTTCTGTATGAGGCGGAGCAACAAGCGGGGTCGTGGTGCAAAGACCCTCTCCAGGCAGGAGACAAGGCTTATTTCATGCCCTGGACCCCTTACAGAACAGACACACTCATTGAGTACAACTCGCTCGACGACTTTCAAAACTCCCGACAGACCACGACGTACAAACTCCCCCATCGGGTCGACGGCACTGGATTTGTGGTATATGACGGGGCGGTGTTTTTTAACAAGGAAAGGACACGTAACATTGTCAAATTTGACCTGCGGACCAGAATCAAAAGTGGGGAGGCAATTATAAATAACGCCAATTATCATGACACCTCACCATACAAGTGGGGTGGGAAAACAGACATCGATTTGGCAGTTGACGAAAACGGCCTTTGGGTGATCTACGCCACCGAGCAGAACAACGGCATGATGGTGATTTACAGGTCTAACGCCGTCATTCTCCTTCCCTGAGCACTCCTATCGCCCACCTTCGAGCCAACTGCTGGATGAAGGGGGCACCTATCCCTGACAACGTGGCGTGCTTCCCGCATCCAACGCTTCATGATCTGCTGGGTCTGTATGTGGTACGATCAGTCTCTCACGTACGGGACGACGAGAGGCGAACGTCATTAAGAGCCCTATCTACAGGCCTTACGTTGGACGACACACAAACTGACACAGGCTAAATACGTCGACATCCACCGTTCCCCAACCTCCGAGTAGGCCATGACTAGGCATCGCCGTCTGTGGTAACATACATGCCCTGCCACGCGAGACAACCAGCTTGTACGTGTGAATCACTATGTACATCTTTTGCGGTACCATCTGGTGTTGGTCCACTTCTGATCACGTGGGTCACGTAAGCCTCACTCCAATCGCGATCATACGTCCACACACCACACAACACACGATCGCCTTTGCGTAATACGTTTAATGTCGCGGAATTTCAAGCCACTGAGGTTGGTATTCCTCTGGCTCAAAGACAAAAACAAAAGGGGAGACGAGAACAGTCTGTGTGTCAATGTCACGGATGACATGGATTTTTTAATTCAGAGATTAATATGTGCTTGATGTATTTCCGGAAGACCAGTTGCTCGAGTGCAAGACATCTTAGAGTGGAGTGCGTGGGACTTCCGGGCACGTACACAACATCATATGCGTCTGTAGGCCTATAATAAAGACATCATCTTCGGCCTGCGAGGTTTGCATAAAGAGCATAGCCAGATCCTCCCGCGGTTTAGACATCTTCGAGGCTAAACTCCTCTCCAGCTGTCGCACATGCCATGAAAAGGCAACGCGCTTCCTCATTGGTAGTAGGTTACCTGTCTGACTATGGCTACGTAGTTAGCCTTGGCGGGCAGCAGTGGATCTACACCGCCCAAAAGAGTAAATCTACCTCAAACAAACACTCCACTTGTTGCTTTCGCAAGCGGCCTCGGGTCTGATGTGTCGGTTTTCGTGTCGGAGACGGCGTAACTCCGCTGGAGAGAAAGGGGGCCCTATAATAGAAACAGATCCACGTAAGTCGTCCGGGGGGGTGATACGAATCAAGGGTTAAATGGGCCGATGTTATGGTATAAGATTTAGACATGGAGGTTATCCGGAAGAGCTGAGAAGAGCTAGATGAGTGGCCGGCAATCTGAGAGATCAGAAGGTAGGGCAGAAATCAAGGGAGGACACCGTTTTGTGTAGACTTGAAAAAAATAATAACCATAATTACCATAATCCCAGCTCAGCCTAACGGCCGAGACTCTTGCATTACTCCAGAAAACTTGGCTAAGTGTAGAGGTCAAACAACTTTACGCAGATTAGTGGGGCTTAAGAATTTAAAATACGAGTGTCTTTCTTCGTGAGCTCTCCGCGTGTCTACCTTACTGATAAATCTGCTTATGCAGACACTGAGCAGAGTAACTGTACCCAGGGCCGTCGTGAAACTGTACCCCTAATGAGTTCACTTTGGATAAAGTCGTTTTGGATAAAAGCATCCACTAAATGACAAGATAGTAGTTTGTAATCTACAATTTTTTGTGGCCTGCTTATAGCATTCAAAAGCACCTCAAAGGCTAACTGTTATATTATAACCAACCATCATAGGTGTGCTTCTGATATGAAGGCTGCGACCTTTTTAACTGGCCAAATTCAAGGCAGTGTCACATGTATCCTTCACAGAGAATGCAATCTCAGAATACACTGTGGAAGAAAAGTTGTCTGTGATAATATATATATATGCTTTTTAAATCATCCAAGATAAAGTAATAATCAAGAGCAAAATTGAATTTTGTACATTTAAAATATGCATACAAGCTAAGAAAAATATGTAAAAATGGGGCTTAATGAACCATTAATTTTTCACAGGAGATTTTCCCTTATTTTAAATTGATTTAAAAGGAAATGTCCAGAAAATGGATAATGTCCTGGCAGAAAATTACCAGTACCTTTTCCATTTTTCAAATCATTTTTTCCCCCTACCATGTGTATTGCATTAATTGCTGAGACGCATATAGACATCACAGTGTACCTTAGCAACATGCTAACTGCTTACCATATTGAAATCAATTGTAATTTGTGTCTGTGCACTTCACATGAGGAATGTTATTTTGTGCTCCTCGCAAATCATTCACTTGAGGTTCCAATGAGGTTCCATTTCTCTTAAGATGCTGCTTTAAAAGGTGCCTATGTAGACTGCAAAGCAGCTCACTAGCTTTTGGAACAGAGCCAAAACACCTCTCCGAAGGCTGTGTATGACATTCATAATCACATTACTATCGGCACTACTTATTATATCAGACTTATTTTTAAGCTCAGGATAGAATCATCTGAGTCATTCTTAGCATGTGCTAGCAGCTTTCCTGTAGCCTGAAGCGATTACTGCCACTGAATTAAAACCATCGAGCAAATTCATCCCTGCACAAGCAAGCAATTAAGTAAGAAATATCAACTCAATATCACTTCAGATGCAAAGTATTAGGGCTCAGATCTAAAATTCATTGAACATTTCTCTGGGGTGTTACCTCGGAGGGTTCAAATCTTTCATTAAGGAAATGTTATCACATTGTTACCACAATGTATCCACTTGTGGTTCACACTTGTACGATGTGGCTGATTGAATGTGCCCGTGTATATTCTGCCTGTCTTTTAGCAGCCTGTAAAGGAAATAATTAGCTCTACAATCAGTGCTGATGAAGGACAAAACATGCTAATTTCACTAGCATTAGCTCCTGTGCAGTGCACAAGTTGAACGATACCCCCCATCCCCACTTGAATCTAATCTGCCATCATTTGTGTTTTCTCTATTTTAGATGTGGTGATTATCTCATCATCTCAATAATCAGCTCACTCACACAGCCATCAGAGTTGTGCTCCGCAGAGTTGATGTTTGATCCACTTTACTTTGATAGCTGTGAAATTACCTTGATTTTGAGACACTGCTACAACGAACCACTAGAGTATGTACGATATGATAAGCCCCTGCCTTTATAGGACGACATCCCACCCCTTAAAGTCCGAGGGCAACAAAAACAGCTCCTCTTCAGGGATGGAGCAATTACAAGATTAATTGTTAGGGTATCCCTTACCAAAAAGTAGTATACTTCAAGTTTATTTTATTAAGTATACTTAAGTAAAGTTCAAGTATATTTTTAAGTATACTTTATGTAGCAAGTATACAAATATCAGTGTACTAGTAGTATACTTGTAAGTGTACTATTTCAATACTCCTTGGGACTAAATTGGCCCACTTTCTAGTATATAAAAGTATACTTTTAAGTATACTTTAAGTATAACAGTAGTAAACTTTAAGTACACAACTAGTTTACAAAAATATTTTAGCTTGTACTGCAACTATACTAAAAGTGAACTTATTGGTATACTGATATTTTACTAATTAAATACTTGCAGTAGCATTTTTAGTACACTTTGAAGTATTGCCTCAGTAAACTACTAGTTTAGTAGTTACGAGTATACTCGTAAGTTTTCTTTAAGTGAACTTCACATCATACTTTAAGTATAGTACTATGTCCCTGTTTAGGTATTAATTTGTATATATTTTGTTACATGAATATCTGACATACAAAACAAGCAAAAGAAAGAACGCCGGTATCTACTTTTAAATAAAAAAATCTGTTTTATTCTAGCTTCAAGCTTTCTTTTTTTTTTAACACTTGAATGTGGGTAAGTTTCATAAATAAAAAAAAACAACAGTGAAAAAAGACACAAATAAACAACATTTTAAACAAAAAGCTGAAAAAAGACTATGAATTGAATTCAGAATGATAATCAAAACGTAGATAGAGTCGATCAACACCCCAAAGCTTGACAGTCATTACCTCTTCATTGGTCGACATTACATCAACGTTACACAGTTTTGATGCTGTTTTATGTCTGATGATTGTGTTAGAATACATGTGGAAGCATCTGTTGTTTCGGTTTCTTCTTCACTTGTGTTTTTTGGAAATTCGTTACAGAAGATGTGTACTAGTGCCCCCTACAGTATAACAATGAAAACAAGGATTCTAGGAGCACAAGCATAGCTAAAATATATTTAGACTTAAGTATAAGTCAAGTATACTTAAATGTCATGTTAAGTATATTTCTGAGAAGTACATAAAGCCCATGTCTGAAAAGTACATAAAATTAGACTGAAAGTATACTTTCCTATTTTTTTTTATTTAAAAGAAGTATACTAATAGCACACTTGAATAAACTTATTTTTCGTAAGGGATTCGTGCAAATCACATGACCAGAAATACTCCAATATCACATCTGTAACTGCATCAATGACTGTAGTAGGTCCGTTTTAAGTGTGGCTCTTAATTTTGCTCAGACTGTAACAGTCTGGGTGTAAATGCAGACTGTTTTTTTTTTTTAAATTATTATTTAAATTCTGACTGACTGGAGATATTGAACAACATCACAGACATAAACAGGCCTAAAACTGTTTTTCAAGAAATTCAACATCATTTTATTGAATATAACATTTTCAACAAAAGGGGAATTCAAAAGAGGAATTTTAACCTTCAGACAATGTTGATCGGCAATCTCAAGGGATCAAACTAAATACTATATGTGGCATTTTATTTTCTGTTTATCTTCTATGAAATGTGAAGTTTAAAACCTGGTTCAGTGTTTTCTGGTATAAATATTGAACAAAATGTATAATACTAAAAAAAAAAAAAGTATGCCAGAATGGGTACCAGCTAGTTTAATATTTATTTACTACTTTGTTTACTATACTACAACTTTTTGTTTTGTTTTGTTTGAGACACAGAGACTGTTAGAGACTGAGACTATTAAAACAGATACCCCACTAAAATAACTGAGAATTGTCCTTGTTTTGATGCAAGTAAGAATGCATTTGAGATTCATTTTACTACCAAGTGTAAACAGCGATGTGTCTCACCTGATCACTTGTGATTAGTATACTCAAAACTAATACCAGGTGTAAACAAAATGTAATGTATTATTGGACTGCATACCACATACCTGCCAGAATACTTGCTTGTTTGCTGGCTTGATAGATTGTTCCTTCATGTGGAATGCTGGCACAACATATTAGGATGACATCTCATAAAGATCCTAAATAGCATCATATGTGCCATTTGCTGAAAGAGAAAATGATTAAAACCAGCAGCATATTGATACTGGAATCATCTTTCATAATGGGGAATCATCTTGATGTGGAGGAGACAGACAGCATTTATATTTGCCATCTGAATCGGGGTGGAAAACACGCATTACGCTGCTTGCCACTTAATCTCATTTTTTCTCATCATTAATGGAATTAGTTTGACACTGATTGTGATAATTGCCATGTGATATTACACTGCTGATGGTTAGCTAAATTTATGCAGAGCCTTCTCTGCTCCTGCCTGAAAAAAATACTGTTTTGTGTTCAGAAGACCACTAATGGATTTGGCTTTATTTTAGTCTCGCTTCTACTGCCACTTGGAGAGATTGCTCAGTGGCCTCTATTTTTGTTAAGGACCTCCTTGAAAATTAAAATATATATATATATATATATAATATATAATATATATATATATACATTGCTAATGCTGCTGCATAATTATAAGATGTGAGTTTCACCTTCTCCCTTTGACCACACGTCTCAATCCTTTCCTCTTTGTGACATGTTTAGCCCCTCCCCCAGCCTAACCATTTATTCTCGTAACCAGCCCTCCCACATTTAGCCCCTACCTAGAAAATCGCAAATTTAGCCCCTCCCCCAGTCAGCCCTTCTCAGTTGGAGGGATGCATCCTAGGGAGGCTATCTTTCTTAGACCAGTCCCTCTATGGCTAGACTACTTCTCAGCATTAAAAACTAGAATGAGACGGTCTAGTAAGTCTGCATGACAACAACCTTTTAGTTTTTGGAGTTCTTGTATTCAAAGTAAATAAAAAACTAAATAAAATAAACTCCAGTATGAAAACGCTGCTGGTAATATAAGGGTTCATATAAAGTAGTAATTTTACAACAGTCAAAAAAAAAAAAAAAGTAGCCTACCTATACGTATGAATTGCTGCTGTTTCCAGTTAAAGTGAACACTAGAGGCAGTAGAACTCAGACAACTTTTATTCCTTTTCACAAAAATTTGGATTTAAAGGGTACGAGTTTCCATTACGAAAGTCTAATTTTCGCAAAATTGCTTGCACTATATGTTATGACAATTTTAACATCCTGAGAGATTTGAAAACTGATATTTTTGAATGTAAGCGTCACATATACAGCTTCATATGTATTGGTTTTCTAACTAGCAGGTTTGCTCGGTAGCTCACGCGATATGGCGTTGTACTTGAGAGGCAAAGATCTCCGGTACAAATTAGTGCTGGGCGGTATACAGGTTCATACCGAATACCGGTGTTTATTTTGTTATATGAATTTTTTAAATACCGCAATACCGGTGTATTTCGCTTAAACAACGTTCGGAACGTGATACTGTTTGAAAGAAGTCCCTTTTCACTTTTTCACTGTGGTGAGGGAACAGCTGTATGTGTGAAAGCTGAAAGTTCCGAAACTGAAGCTGTAGAACTAATAGCACGTGATGACACAGAAGATAATTCACAATATCCACATGACGCCACAAATATCACGCCCCCTGCCCGCAGCTCCGAGTCGAAACAAGGAGCGCGAATTTAGCACTAGATTTAGCAACTTTCAGACCCTTTTAGCGCTTTTTCATTTAAGGACAACCTAGCGACTTTTAGGAATAAACCTAGCAGGTGCAGTCTGAAGATTCGCCAGTGCTGTTCCATGAACGCAAGGTCTGAATTTCCCGGAGAAGTGTCACCTCTCTCGGCGTTTGTTCTGTGCAGTGAGTGGCAGAGAAGCAGCACATTCAGTTGGCCAAACAGCAGCCGACTTGTCAATAAACCAGTGCAAAACAGCGTTTCGTAGCACCTGTCGCTTTCTGATTGTTTGGAATTATAATTATGAGTGTAGTTCGTCTGTTAATATTACATGCACTTTTTTGTTTGTTGTTGTTGTTTTTTTTTAGGCAGTGGGCTGCATGAGACAAAAAAGTAATTATAGCCAAAACAACCGCATAGCCGCTTTAGTGTAGATGCATGTTGATTTTATCAGACGATGCCGAGATTATAAATGAGAGTGACTCCTGGTTAACATGTATTAAAAGGGGTCGTGTTTAGTCACAATTTAGTGTGGTATTTTTTGACAATATTCACTCATCATGACAGTAAAAATAGGGCATTCTAAGTCAATATAAAGCAGTATTTCCTCTCTCAATCAGTAGAAAAAATTGGTTAACACCCGGTCATGCATGAAAAAAAATACCATCATGTACCGTGAAAACACCGGAAAATACCGTGATATAAATTTTTGGTCATACCACCCAGCACTAGTACAAATCCTGTGAAACCGCTCAGAAAATTTAAATAGCACAGTTGCATCAGCAAATGCGTTTTTATATGACTTCTGCTTTCGTTAACACTACCGGGAAGGTTAAGGGTTGGGTTTGGCATAGAGAGTCCCCAGACATTTGAATTCCGAACCACCGCAATACTGGCATAATAAAAATGTGGCCATTTTTTAGCACCACTTGCTGGACATTTCACTTTGAAACTGACACAACACGTCCAATAAGATACATAATATTGGTGTTGCAGAAACGTTGTCACAAGCACGTATTTTCAATGAGCCTGGGTTGTCCCATTACACCCAAGCTATGTGTGTGTTGTCTTGTTTTGCCTGCATTTGAAGGCGGGCCAAATGACCCCTATAAAGAAAGTCTAGTCTGGTTTAAGTCTAATTTTTTAAAATTCAAAATTGTTTGGGTGAGGGAAATATTTCTAAATGAATCATCATTAGCTCGATGTAAAAACAGTAGAAGTCACTGGAAATTCTCCACCATGCTGGAACTAGTCCTTAGGTGCTTATCGCCACAACTTCATTTGAATATTTAGTTTGAAATTGTTCTCTGTTGCAAAGGTAATATTTCTTCTTTTTTTGACATTGAACTGAAGGTTCCTTTGAGCTTAATGTGAGTCAGACACATTTTCATTACAGCACTACAAACGTACTTATCTTAAGAGAAACTGCCTTTGTTACAACAAAGAGAAAATTAATAAGTCTGCCCATAAATCAGATTTCAAAGGCATTCTGTAAAATAATAACAGACACCTAGGTGCTATGAGACAGTTGAGTAAGTATCCATTACTGCCCGCATGTTCAGTTTTGAAGGACCACAATCCATAATCGACACCACACCAAATTATACATAAAGCACAAAGGACAATAGTGTCGAAGTTTGAAAAGTTTTTTCTTTCTTTCTTTATGAAATGGTCTCTTTAGCACTTTTAACTTCCTTGTGTTTTGCTCAGATTTTTTCTCTCTGTCTACATAAAGGAGCGATGGATTTCTCAAAGACACTGTGAAGTGTTGCATTTATTTTCTGTAATTCAAATAAAATAAATACATATAAGTTATTTACACAATGTCCACTCTTGGAATGAACACTGGTTTTCATTTTTATGATACTCTATATATATATATATCTATATATAATATAATATAAGATGCAAATTTGCACTGCACAATCATATTATACGATTGAATTCCTTTTTCGGCTCACGTAACCTAAGCATGTGGCATTTGAATAATGTTAACCAATAGACAAATAGTTTTTTGAAGCATTATTTTTAGGCTACAGTTTTAGTAGAATGGTTTGCGAATGGTTTCCTGTTGACTTTAACAGGCTTCTCTCACCTGTGGTTTAATTCTGGAACATTGAGCTAAAGCTTGTTTTACAGCCATCATGACAAACAGCCAGAATCTGGGAGTGAAAAGCCAATAATGGCACACCAGTCATGCCAACCATGTCAAAACTCACACACATGGGTGAAAACCGTAAAGATTCGGGGTCTGCAGGTAAAGGCGTTGCAGCTGTTTTTGCTCAGTTTTTATCTGAACCAGAGCTCTGGCTGGTCAGTTGACACTAACTCACAGTAGGTCACGTCTAACCTCAAAAAGAAAGCCTTTTCTTTCACTCGATTGGTCTTTTCCACCTCACAAACATACATGGAGGTGCTCTCACACCCATACTGCGCTAAAATCTCTCACACCTCTATGGGCCGCTTCATCGGTGGGTTTCTTGGCTGCACGCTGTCGTTCACATAATCAGGTTAGCCGATGAAAGCGGCGGGTGAAGTTCAGAGGGTTTTCTAGGTTTATCCATATTTGTGGTTGGAGATGTGAGGTCAGGTATATCACTGTTACCCTGTACAGGAAGAACTAATGCAAAATGCAAAGAAGTTTGAGTTATCTAGGACTCAAACCCCTTCACATTATGTAACTTCCTAGCTAGGAAAAACGTAATTACGTTTTGGAAATAAGACACGTATATTTTCCAGTGTAAAGTGTGGCCTGCAATATTTGCTCAGTTTACGCTGATATATGTACCATATTTTCTTGCCTGAGGAATTACAGTTATATATTAAGATTATGAAATATAGACACAGGAACAAAGAAACTGAGGGTGAGAGAAAAAAATATGTTCAAAAACCGTGCGATTCAGCTCTTTAATAAGCTCTTGAGATACAGTATAATAGAGCTTGAGGTCTTGTATGCAAGCTGAATATGTTTTGCTTCATAATTATTCTCTTTTATTAAGCACTGGCACCCAAAACAGAACATAATTTGTGCAACAACTAATTTGATCTATTATTCTTTTTAGCACCACCTATCTCAGAGGCATCCACAACGCCCAAGTTACTAAAACCAACAACCACTACAACCACCACTGCTCAACCGAGAGGTCAGGTGACTACAGTTACCACTGCAGGCAACAGAGCTGTTAATAAGACACCCAAATCACCAGCTGTACTTCCCCAAACCACCACGCCTCCCTCACTGGAGTCTTTCCCTCCACCTGAGCGCTTCTGCGAGAGTGTAGAGCTCAGGGACATACTGTGGCCGCAGACGCAGAGGGGCATGCTGGTGGAACGACCCTGCCCCAAAGGAACTCGAGGTGGGTGCATGTACCTGTTGAAGTGTAACACGCTGCAGTTTTCCACTCAGGGCTCTTTGAATTGCTATCAGTCACACACAAGCTGATATGCATTTGGCCTCTAGGCGAAGAGAAATGGGTGTATTCTCTTAGGATCGACCATTTGAATAAAACAATAAAGCCATGAGAGGCCATGCGTTGTAGTGATGTTACATTTAGCTTTAATCGTGTTAGCAAAGGTGTTTACTTATTAGAATAAATCATTTGTTAATAATAATTAACATTTATTTATGCCAATGCGTGTATTTATTTCGTAAGTCGTCAGACAGTCCTTTTTAGCTTTTGTATCTTAAATATCTTTACTGGTGCTTTATTTTGCCATAACAAATATTGGTCAAACTTTATTTTGTGTCCTTGTTATAGTGTAATAATATAATGAAGTACCGAGTAACGTTAATTAACTACCAATGTTGGTTAAATGTAATGGAATTACATAATTTAATTACAAAATAAATGTAATTCTATTCTGTTAGTTACTGAGACAAAAAGTGTAATTAAATTACAGTTACTTATGAAAAGGTTAATGATTACAAAGGGGGTTAAATCTTAATTTTGTTCACATTGATTTCTTTCATAAATTGCATCTACCGCTCTAAAATATAAGACACCAATGTTTCAGGAGTTTAGGACACATGCTTATTCAATAAATGTTTTATTTCCTATTTGGGTTTATGCTTATGCTTTATTTTATTTATTTTTTTAAGATTAACTGTTTTTTTTTTTCCAAGGCATTGTTGCCAGTGTTTCCTATCATAGCGATGCAAAGATTTGATTTCAAAAACGATCAAGCTGTTATGGTTTTAAATCCGTATTTAACCTCAGAATGATCTCAAAAGTAAAAAGAGGTGCTAAAGTCTGATTTTATGGTGGCTGTGCTTTAAAATCCAATTATTATAATCTTAATTCAAGTGAAGGCTTTTGAAAGTCTGATAGTCATCAGTGTTGAGTATGACTGTGAGGTTAACCTGCTTGCTTTAAATGTTTCAAAATAATGAGTAACAGTCGAAAAATAGAAAATAACACCAAAGTAATCAGTTACATTACTTATAAAGTAATTGACGTAGTGAGATACTGATTACATTTAAATAGGGGAAATGTGATCGAGTAAAGTAGTATATTTCCAAGTACACGTCCCAAACAACTGTGAACTGCATCTACTTATGCTACACTCTAAGAAATGTTGGGTTGTTTCAACCCAATTTTGGGTCTAATATGGACTAACCCAACTGTTGGGTTAAAAAGCTGATTTAAAAATGTCACCAAAATTTAACCCAACAGTTGGGTTAGTCCATATTTGACCCAAAATTGGGTTGAAACAACCCAGCATTTTTTAGAGTGTATGGTTAGGGTTAGGGTTAAGGGTTAGTTGAATGTTAAGTTGCATAATTATTTTTATACTATCAGTAATACATTCACTTGGTATGACAAAGTCACACAGCATTGCTGCATACAATTAAATATTTTAAAATGAGATGAGTACAAAACAACAAAGAACAGTAAACAGTGCAGTATCTTGACAAAGAAATAATACATTTGGCTTTAAGGATACATTTACAAGTAAAAGCTAATAAATGTAATTATAACAATTAAATGTGAAAGAACATTAATAAATTGTGCTTGAACCACAGACTGGAGTCAGATCACTCACTGGCTCTCATTTTATGACAGACAATCCATATCGTATTTATTTATAAAATATTACACGTACTAATGTGGCAAATAATAATGATGATGATGTTATCTTTATTTAAACAGGCACTGCCTCCTACCTATGTGTTCTCTCCACTGGGACCTGGAACCCAAAAGGCCCAGATCTGAGCAACTGCACATCCCACTGGGTGAATCAAGTCGCACAAAAGGTTTGTAGTTTCAGAATATATCTGTCCTCGCAGAACAAGGAGCAAAAAAAAAAGTGACAGTCTTTAGAGCATAACATCATAAAAATAAAATACTCTCCGGTGCCATATTGTGGAGCTCATTCTTTCTGTTATCACTTGTTAAGAGGAAGACACACAGCCTTCAAACATCCAATAGGGATCTTGCAGATCGATCTGTGTGTGCACTTTTCTGTTAATGTGAGATGCTTCCTGTAAATAGAATGAATGTGCACAATGGGACACCAAACGTCCTACCGTACACCCACAAAAATGAACGAAAGTAGCAGAAATGCTTCAGCCATTGAAATGCTCTTCCAAAGTATTACCAGTTTCTAATGATAGCTGTAATTGCTCGCGGGGGTGCTGTTGCTGACTCAGCGTGATGATGTCATAATGGGAGTCAAGAGCCTCGTAGATACAAAATTATATTTTTCAGAGCCATGCTGTGAGGTTAATTTGTGTAATCTCTCAGATCCGGAGTGGGGAAAATGCAGCCAACCTGGCGAACGAGCTGGCCAAACATACCAAAGGAGCCATCTTTGCCGGTGACATTAGCTCTACCATGAGGCTCATGGAGCAGCTGGTGGATATTCTAGACGCTCAGTTACAGGAACTGCGACCCAGCGAGAAAGACTCCACCGGCCGTAGCTTCAATAAGGTATTAACAGGATTTCATTCTCAACATGATTTTTTAATAAGCAGCAGCATGCCATGGACGTTTCAGAGGTACTTTGCTTAAAGGACACTTGCTTCAAAAAGATTGTTAAATGGCATCAAACTCATTGTGTTACACCCCATTGTGCTTTTAGAGAATTGAAAAAAGTATAAATGCACAGATTGAAGTGAATCACTCAGTGGGTTTTGCTTAATATCCATGCAAAATAGTATGTCTGATCAGAATGAGTGTTTCCAAGACATTGAGTATGCCCATGATGCTTAGATGATATACTTTGTCTGGTGTGCATCCGTACATGCATTTTTGGGTAATATTTTGTGCAATGGATGAGGACTTTTAGTTGTATAATAGTGATAATAAGATTGAAGCTGCCACAATGGTTTTTAAATACATGAATGTAAATGTATGACAAAGTTGACACGATTGAAAGATTAAGAAATAATGAATATCTAGGTAATGAATTTAGATGCAACAAGATGTGACAAAGGGGACTGTGGTATCACAACAACATGGTAATAAGTCCCAGTATTAGTGCACTGTCTCGCACACTCATACTTTCACATCACCAGAATAGTACATATTTTACTGCAGTGCAGACACTTTCTGAAAATAGGTCACAAGGAGAAGAATGAAGCCAGTTATCAGTCTACAAAAATGATTAGCTGCTTTTATATAAAACCTATGCATTGCATTTAAAATACATATGAGAGACTGCTTCATGTGCTTAACTGCATACTAGCCCTTCTGGTTACAACTGGCCATTATGTAACATTTACTTCAACCGTTAGGGATCTTGAGGGCATACATTCATCAAACATGAGCTTTAAAGATATATGGCTTTATTCAGCATGTTCTAAGGCTACTGGGACTGAATATTAGTTGTTGAAGACATAGTTCAACCAAATGTAAAATTCTGTCATCATTCACTCATGAAACCCATAAGACTTTTGTGTACAAATATACATATTTGTAATGCTACTTGAGAGAATTCTGTCTTTGCATTGAAAGTCCATTCAACCTGAACTTTGAAGCTTCCAAAAGTTTGACATTATAAAAGTACGAATTGAGTAGTTTAATCCCAGTTTTCTGAGGGGACACACTATGTCGAACAGATTTAATTCAGGCTTTTATTCAAATGTAAACACTGCTCAACGCACATAAAAAGAGCACATCAAATATGGACAAAGGCAGCTCAGCATGCTTCACATACAAGAACAAACTTCATTGGTTCTTGCACATCAAGCAAGGATGTTTGAGCTTGTTTTTTTTTTGTTTTTTTTTTTTACATTACGTGGTTATGTATTAATGCATGCAATTTGATCGGTGTTTAAATGTGACTACAAGTCTAAATTAAATCCGTTCATCATAAAAAGTGAGCTTGTTCGTTCCTTCAGAAGGCTTAGATTAAACTGGAACCACATGAGGGTTATAATTATAACAGAATCTTCATTTTTGGGTGAACTATCCCTTTAATTCAGGGAGCTTGGATAGCAAATTTAAAGCGTTTGAAGTAACATTAGTTTTGTTAAATACTAAGACAGAAACCTCTTTATTGGCTATTGTGTTGTCTGTATGGCTTTTTGTGTGTTTCATTCATTAAAGTCAAAGAAGTGGGTGGATATCAAATGGCTGGAGCGCAGGCTGTACTCACTAAGAGTGAAGTGTTTCTTTCAAATGAATTTCATAGTTACAGGCCAGTGGAAGGGACTGAAGGCACACAAGCCTGATTGCAAAGAGTTTGGATCCCCCAGTGGACTATAACAAGAATGGCATTTGTCTCATGGAGCCAGTGTAATTTACATGAACAGGACATGTTCCTGGACCAACATCCTTAGTTTAAACAATAAGCTATTACTGTAAACCTTAATACCAAACTTTAAATTGTAAATCAAAGATTTATTTATCTTGACCGCACACTTCTTCAGTGAACAATGGCCCTAAACCCTATTTATGATTTTAACCATTACCCCAGCCTCTTGCCTATGATAAATCATAACTAACATCATGTACAACACTAACATCAACTTTTAAAATATGGTCACACTTTATTTTGAGGTACAATTCTCGCCAATAACAAACCATTACTATAATTTGCTGCTTATTAATAGTTAGTAAGGTAGTTGTGAATTTTAAGTATTGTGTAGGATTAGGGATGTAAGGAAAGAAAATGATGTGTGGCCAAGTATGGTGTCCCATGCTTGGAATGTGTGCTCTGCATTTAACCCATCCAAGTGCACACACTCAGCAGTGAGTAATGAACAAACACACCATGAACACACACCCAGAGCAGTGGGCAGCCAATGCTGTGGCAACCAGGGAGCAGTTGGGTGTTTGGTGCCTTGCTCAAGCATGGTATTGAGGGTGGAAAGAGCACTGGATATTCACTCCCCCCACATACAATCCCTGCCAGACCTGAGATTCAAACCCACGACCTTCGGGTTACAAGTCCAACTCTCTATCCATTAGGCCACGACTGCCAACGTAGTACTAGTTAATAGTGAGAATTGGTCCCTCTACTAAAGTGTTAACTAAATACTAAGCCTAAACTTTACTTTTCACCTCAAAAACCCAACCCTGCTCCTTCCCCTAGTACAAACTCACAATACAGATCCTGTAGAAGAATAGCTTCACTTTGATTTGGACATCCATTGATTTGTAATCACAATTCAGAAACCTAATTTGAATCCCCAACTTTTATCCCAAATCACCAATTCTATATCCTGACCTCAAAATCCTTCATTTAACCTGGATCCCAACATTAAGCTATAACCCAGTGCCCAGTTTCGTACCCTAAATCTTTACCTTAACCATTATTCCTAAACCTCACCTGTACACCTAATCTATTTCCTGACCCTAAACTCCTTCATCTAATCTGAATTCCAACCTTTAGCCCAGGGTTGTCCAAATTCGGTTCTTGAGGGCCACTGTCCTGCAGAGTTTACACACTGCTTGGAAGTTTCTAGTATGCCTAAGACCTTGATTAGATTGTTCAGGTAAGTTTTAGTTGGAGCTAAACTCTTCAGGACGGTGGCCCTCCAGGAGCCGGATTGAACACCCCTGCTTTAGACCTATCCCAGCACCCAATTTCTTACCATAAATCTTTATCTTAAATGTTATTCGTAAACCACACCTTTACACCTAATCTCCAACACAAGCCCTTCTCTTAGTTCAGTTTCCAACCCTGATCCCGATCCTATAGAGGTAAACCACACATTGATTTAGGCAGTCTGCGTCTGAATATTGTTTTGCATATGTTTCATTTGCATATTTTAGATGGTAATGAGCTACTGATTCTATTTTTACTTGAAAGAGCACCTGAGGGTTTTCGAAATCACCAGACTAAATAGTTGTTCTGAAAGCCAGGCCACTCTGTACACCCCTACATTCATCCGTTACGTGATTTCATCATAGCAGATCCAACTGCTATACTGTGTTTCTGAAGTGCTTGTGGATTGGAGAACCCATTAGTACACCATCAACCTTTCTAACTGTCTTTCTTTGGTCTGTTTTTGTTCTTGTGTATGTCCTCTCTCAAATGAAAAAGCTTCAAAAGCGAGAAAGGACGTGCAGGGCGTATATGAAGGTATATCTGTGCTACGCTACTATGCTCCTCACTTGTTTCTGTACTTTCTCTTCTTCTTTTCCTGCTATTGTTTCTCAGCATGGTCCCATGCCCTTTCATTCTCACTGTCGTCACAGCATTTCACTCCGCCTGTGTCCTCATTCCCAGAGGTTCAATATTTCAGTGGATTGGAAATTGTGTGGCTGCAATGTTTATGTCCAGTTCATCCCTTTTATGTGTTTGTTGGTGGTCTTTTTTTTCAGTTTCTTTATTGTTAAAGTCATGTGTTAATATCTGTTGATGTGTGCTTGAGTTGCAGGTTGGCGGTGCATGTTCTTATTGGTTGTAAAGGGTAGATGTCAATTTGTGGTTTTTGAAATGTATTGATTGCTACATTGGTTTTTCCACAACATTTTCAACTGCTAAAAGATTTACTTAGACCTAGCAAAAATGAAAAATTTAAGGAGAGATTATGCAGAGATCACATTAAAGGCAGGATTCTGTTTCGCAAAGGCAAATCAGTGTAAAATAAATCAGTGAATGTGAAACCCTAGACTGTGAAGATGCATATATCATCTTTTAATTTTTATTGGTGTGTAGGAGCAAAAACGATTTAGCATTGAGAGTAGTTAAAAATGACCATAAAAATGTAGGAAATTAGAGCTTGTAGGAGTCAGAGCTGCAAAACCAATCGGATGAACAATAATTATCAAAGGAGGCGACAAGTATGAATCGATATTTTAGTCTGGTGGGGGGTGTGTGTGTGTGTGTGTGTGTGTGTGCGTGCGCAGAAGCTCTGATTAAATAGCAAGAGAGTGTAAGCGTCCCAAAAAATTCCAAAATGTGCATTTCTAGAAATAGGATTTTAGAGTTAATCTCAAACGTAACATCCCTTTGTAGAAACCTACTGCATTTTTGTAAATTCTCTGACAGTGTTAACAGGTGGCTATTTTTTTATTTTATTTACATTTTGTGCATCATATAATCAAGACCTAGAGACGCCTTCAGTTCTGATGACACAGAACAATGGTGTCTTTATCTTTGCATTCTGAAGGCGTCACGACCGGCTGTCTTTCTTTACCTCATATGTGTCCGTTTACGTGCTTGAAGAGCCTTTGACATTCAATACTGCACTCTTGAGACAGACAGAGCATGTCGGGCTCATTTCTGCAGCCTGTTTTTATGTGTGTCACCTGATAACGACCTAAAACAAAGTGTGCATGTTTGCTTTCATTTGGGCACGGGCAAACAGCTGCTGATAAAGTCAAGGCTTTGACATTTGACCTTACTACAGTGGTTAGTGCTGACACAAGTGTCTCATTGGGCTGCAGGCTATCGTGGATACAGTCGACAACCTCCTCAGACCGGAGGCTCTGAAATCGTGGCGAGATATGAATACCACAGAGCAGACGCACGCCGCAACTATGTTACTGGACACCCTGGAGGAAGGAGCCTTTGTCCTTGCTGACAATTTAATGGAACCGGCCATCGTGAAAGTACCAGCCAGTAATATAAGTGAGTACGTGCGATAGAAGTGACAACATAAACAGCTTATTTTGCAGCTGATCAGTTTGAGTTTGCAAATATGCTTCAGCTGTGAAATTATAATAACAGTGGCCACTAACACATGGCTGGTTGACATGAAATACTTTTTGGGAGTTGACATGTCCTGCAGCGTGGCACGCTAACTCCGTCTTATACTATTTTAAACAGCATTTTTCCTAATTCTTTTCTTACTGTTATGCATGTAGCTTTTACGACCTCATATTAATTGAGACTCTACATGGAATATTTCTACTCCATTCATTTGCCACACCGCAGGACCTTTTAAAAATGAAGTGAAGGCAAAAATGTGATTACAATTTTGACCAGTTCCAGGGACTAATATATATACTTTCCTGTATACACTTTTTATATTTTGCACACCGTTGATAATACAAAGTCCAAAAATCAACGAATCAACACTTGATTTTTGGCCTAACAGGTTATGGAGTGAACATCTGTGGCATATTCTGACATTGTTTTGTGCAAACATATCTCTTTTCTATGTAAATAAGGCTTAATATATATTGCTCCTTATTTAGAAAACTTATTTACAGGTGAAAAATTGAAATCATGACAGAAGATTGTTATATCCAGAGTTGTAGTGTAGACAAACGCACTTTTTAAAAAACTGCTAGTAAAGTAAGCCATATCGCTGTGGTCTGTTACATCCACTACAGGCTAGCAACTAAAACTTCAGAATAGCGTTATGCAAATTGCGTTCGGCACAGATTTTGTGGGTGCGTTTTCACCACTAACTGATTTGCATAATTCCTGTAGTGAACTGAACAACGCTAGATATGCATGCAAATAAACTGCAATTCATTCTCAGTGAATTCCCCCAGTTATTATTTTTTTCTCTGTTTCCGCTTGGTGAACTAACATTGTGAAACATCTGATTTCTCTCTGCAGTTCTGGATGTTTACGTGCTGAGCACAGATGGGCAGGTTCAAGATTTCAGGTTTCCCCAGAGCGGCAGGAGTGGTATTTCTATCCAATTGTCTTCCAATACGGTGAAACTCAACAGTCGTAATGGTACGTTCCAGCCCACGTGCGAACTCACTCATATACGGTCATTAGTATCAATTCCAGTTAGAATAAGAACATATAAGATCCAATTGTTCCTGTCACTATGGAGATAGAAATGCTCTCATGGTCAGAAGAAGATCTGAACATTGATGTGAACATACTGCTCAACATATGTTGTTTTCGACAAACATAACTGGGTCTGCTGCAGGGTCGCTCTGGAAAAAAAATCCATATACTGAAGTTAGAAACGTTTGTGTGGTATATACGTTTATTTATGGGATGATCATGTTTTCTGATGTACATGGGTGAATGTAAAATTAAGGATGATTAAAACTACTTATTTTAAGGGTATAGCGTTGCCATTTTGTTGTCACTTTGCAAAATCCTACTCTTAATAGACTTACTTTTAATTGTACAACATGTAAATTGATCTGTTCCTCTATTAACTATAAGGTGAAATCCAGACTTGTTCTTGACAGATGCACTGACATAATAGACTTTAATGAGAAGTAAGGTGTGCCGTTTTCTCTTCGCAGGTGTTGCCAAGTTGGTTTTTGCCCTTTATAAGAACCTGGGGCAGTTTCTAAGCACAGAGAATGCGACGATGAAGCTCGGCCACGAGGCTAACGGACGCAACCTCTCCGTGGCTGTGAATTCCGACGTCATTGCCGCCTCAATAAACAAAGAATCCAGTCGTGTATTTATATCGGAGCCTGTGATTTTCACCCTGGAGCACATCGACGTGAGTGCAAGCAATAAACAAACAAAGAGATCGTAAAAGCAGCGGGATAGCAAAGCAAGACGGCGAAGAAAAGGAAATAAAAGCAGTCTCAATTCAAACACCCTACAAGGTCACAGAGGGGTTTAGTTAAGTCATCGAACATGAAATTAACAAAGTCTGAACCAATGATTATTACCAGCCTAGACCAAATTCTTAATGAAAACTAATTCGTTTGTCGACATTAGGATGTAAATGATGCAATTTCCTTTTTTCGGAGTGGAAAATTAACTCCCAGATTAGCTATACAATGCAGGATGAAATTACCAGAGGACCAATTATCATCTCGCTCTCTTTTAAAGTGTCAGGAGTGCTCCCAGAGGAGACCCGGCTTGATTTTTGCTCTCTATCAAAGTAATTGTGTGATTTCCACAGACATGCCTTCAAACCATTCTGCCCCCTGTTAGCACCTCATATAATCAATGGTCCCATGCTAGATTTCGCACTCATTTAACCTTATTAGATTCTTTAGTCGTTTATGTGAGAACACACACTGCGCATTCAAAAGAGTGTTTGATGTGGCCAGCGTATCATTTGCAAAAGAATGAACGCCAACAGTCGGAGTGAATTAGGATGCCGTTCCCCCAACGTTCACATGCAGGTGCCATTATCAGACGGACGGCTGCTAAATATTAATTCATTATCGTCTGCTAACTCATGAGGAATGTTTCTGTCTCCTCCTGTCGCTTCCAGATGCAACATTACTATAACTCCAACTGCTCTTTCTGGAACTACTCCGAGAGAACCATGATGGGATACTGGTCCACTCAGGGCTGCAAACTCATCCACGCCAATAAAAGTCACACCACCTGCTCCTGTAGTCATCTCACCAACTTTGCGGTGCTCATGGCTCATCGAGAGCTGCTGGTAAGATGCGATCTTCATAAATATTTAAGCTTTTGTCCATGCGTTACTGTGAAACCCAGCTGTTATAATAGACACCGCCAACACTCATCTGCTTCTCTAAGCCAAACGCTACCAACTGATAACTCACTGGATTGCAGACGGTTGCAAGTCAGCCTGTTTTAGAGTTTGTCTACTTGTGATATTAGCTAAAGTTTCTTTAAGCAAAAACCGAATAAATGTTTAAAGCCGAACTTTCTGTGCCACCAGTGGGAAAACCATAAACACATAATGCCGAGTTCACACTGCACGATTTTAGCCCGATTTTTCACTCGCCGACAGGTTTTGCGAAATCGCCGACAAATGCCCGAAATCGGAGGCAAATCAGTGCTCGTTCACGCGAGTGACAATCATGCAGTGTGAATTATCAAAGACGCGATCTGAGATGTTTGTGAATAGCCGAACCATTAATATTGGCATGAAATCAAAACTAACAACATTTTTTTTGAATAAACAAATCACGAGCTTTCTATTTTTTCTATTTTATCTACTTGTTTTTCTTTGTGTGTGTGTGTGTGTGTGTGTGTGTATAATATATATATATATTTATAGATGACCTACAGCCAATGAGAGAGCACGATACAGGGCAGCGGGAAGTTCGGGGAGGAGTTATATGAAACGTAGTTTGCGGACCAGTGTTGCCAAATCCGCGATTGCCGCAGGTTGTTTTTTTATGTCAGCAGGTTGAAGCGACCCCAATAATGTGATATTTAGGCCCTGGAATGTGAATTGTACCAGGAGAACCCCGCCAAAAAAATTTGTATTTTACTGGGAGATCCCCTCGAAAGCAATTGGGCTATTTTCAGGCTAGTTTTGAGTAGTAATTGGGCGGGTTTTGTAGCGAAAACCTGGCAACCCTGCACCAGACAAAGCTGTCGGCGATTCTTCCTATTGTAAAGTCATGCAGTGTGTAACCTCCTGCCGTCGTTCCATCGTGCAGTGTTACCCCAGATAGTAGTTCAGTGTGAAACCAACAGTGATGTGATGTCTTTGAAAATTGTGCAGTGTGAACTCGGCATAACTGTCTAATGAACATCAAATTTGATCTAATTGGCAAAAGTGCTGTTTTGTGCTCAATTTTCGATTTCAGAAAAATGTACTCGTTCCTGTAAATGTGTTGCATATTCTGTATTGCAAAACCCTCTATAATTTACTTAGTTGTTAAATGTGACCTGCTTCTAAATTGTTTCCCTCTGTCTCTATTTGTTTGTTTCTCAGGGTGCAGAGAAAGTCCAGGAGCTGTTGTTGAGCGTCATCAGTCGTGTGGGTATCGTGGTATCCCTCATCTGTCTGGCCATGAGCATCTTCACATTCTGTTTCTTCCGTGGGCTGCAGAGTGACAGGAACACAATCCACAAGAACCTGTGCATAAACCTTTTCATCGCTGAGCTCATCTTCCTCATCGGAATCGACATGACGGAGCCCAGGGTAACGTTACCTTGAATGGATGTGATGTTTTCAGCGAGTCTCATGGAAATGTCTAGAGACGTGTCCATAACATCCAAGACAAATTTTTGAAGGGAGTTCCAGCGAGTTCCAGCAGCATTTTGACACATGATTATAGTTTTTCAGGCTTACTGGATTTTAGCGAGTCAATAACTTGACACTTTTTGTCCAGAATTTATTTGAAGAAATGCATTTCAAATGTACGTGTAATAATTTTTTTTTTACATTTTTGAACTTAAAAATGCGATCATTATATTACTGAAAATCTTGACTACTACTAATATGAAAAAAAGGCCCGGAAAGGCTCTATACTTTTTGCTGGATCATGGCTGTGGGGATTTTCTCTCATTTAGACACAATGGCATCAGAGATGGGGCCTGGCTCGTTGTTCCAGTTCATTCCAAATGTGTTCAGTGGGGTTCAGGACTGGGCTTTGTGTGGGCCAGTCAAGTTCTTCCACACCAGTAAACCATTTCTTTGCAAACCTCGCTTTGTACACAAGAGGCATTATCATGCTGAAACAGAAAAGGCCCTCTCCAAACTGTTGCCAGAAAAGTTGGAAGCACACAATTCTGTAGACTGTCGTTTTATGCCAAAGCGTTAAGATTTGTCTTCACTGGAATTAAGAGGCCCAGCCAAAGCCATTAATTAGAAGGGGGTCCACATACTCTTGGCTACCTATTGCATAGATATACTACCTGACATTTTTTAAAGCCATTAAATCAAAACTTTTGTTGAAAAGATGTTATAAAAGTAAAAAAAAAAAGTTGAAACCAAAATAAATACAAAGTTTTTTTTTTTTTTTTTTTGACTTGGTACGTTACCTTGAATGGATGGGATGTTTTCAGCTAGTCTTAGGGGAAGGTCTAGGGATGTGTTTACAACAGTCAGTAGAGGAGTCGTAATTTGGCTTCTTTTTGGTGTCTAATTTTTTTATCTACAAATGCAGTTCAAATGAATATATTTACCCTTTACACTGAACATATTTTTAAATGTCTGAATGAAATCAAGCTAGATAATGTCAATGTCAAAATGTTTAACTGTCCCTGGTTAGTAATAAAAAATGCAATTAAATTGCTGAAAGAAATAAAATAGAATTACAAAGCTAAATAAAAAGAGCAATTAAATCAAAACAAAGTAATAAACATAAAAAAAAAAAAAATAATAATAATAAAATAAGTAAGTAAATATTTTTAGATTCAATTGATTTAAACTACAGCAGATTTTCAAGCTTGACCCCTGTGTCTGTCCCACAGATGGCCTGCTCCATAATTGCAGGAATCCTGCATTACTTTTTTCTGGCATCTTTCACATGGATGTGTTTGGAAGGGGTTCAGCTCTATCTGATGCTGGTGGACGTCTTCGAGAGTGAATATTCACGCAGGAGGTATTTCTACATGGCGGGATACCTCCTCCCTGCTGTGGTCGTGGGCGTTTCCGCTGCTGTAGACTACAGAAGCTACGGGACCAAGAAAGTGTAAGCAAGCATTTTCTTTGTTTTTCGTTTTTTTTTTAAATGCAACTCTGTCTGCAGGAGCGTACCACAATCTGACGGTTCCATAGGTACCACACACACACAGAAAGTCTTCAGAGGATGCCTTACAGTACAAAATGCGGTTTCCAGGCAGGGCTGCATGCGTTAGTGTCTTTTGTTCAAAGAGTCTCTGGTGACCTGTTGTTTGTAAATGCTCTCTAACGGAGACGGCCCGCATGAGAAAGAGGCTTTTACGCAGATTAATGGCAGTGCTTCAGCCCTGCATGGGCTCTTGGGTTGCTCCTTATAACACATAAACAGGTGGTAGTGTGCCGTCCCTGTCTGCCACATCACTGTCTCTTAATACGAAGCACAGAGCTTTGCTTCAGATATGTTTATATTGGTATGAAAGCGATGCTTGTAGCATTGCATTTGTCTCCGATGTTTCTACGGTTTCTTAGAGCACTGAAGAACATTGACAATTTATATGATCAGTGTTTCCCACTGGAAGTCGCACTCTAGAGAAACAGGATCTGTTACAGGAAATTACTGTCTTTGAGCAGCGTTTAATAAACGAATGCGGAATCAACCCATATAAAACATTGTAATGTAACCCACATGAGCCTGCTCAGTAACAGATACCGTCCTTGGTGTGTATGTTTATTAGTGCTGTTTGCAAAGGCAAGCATCTCTAATACAATTGCTCATACTTAAAGATGCAGAATTCGAACAAATACTACTCAAATTCATATGTAAATGCAAGTATCCACTTGTTAAGACTGACTTTCCGGGTCTAAACGCTTTATCAGATACCAAAAGCAAATAACACATGGTGCTAATATGCACTCATGGTGTGCTGTAATACTACCGAAATATCACGTTGCTAACTTTTATCTCCATACCGAAGTCACAGATGACCAGACATAGATTAATCTTTTATGAATCTTTAAACTATTGGTGTGTGGGATGCAGTGAGCCTGGAGGCTGTAGTGTTCACTGTGATTTTAAATGTTTAGCTTAAAGGGATAGTTTACACAGAAATGTACATTTTTATCATCATTTACTTACCCTCATGTTTTGTATGAATTTCTTTCTTCTGTTGAATACAAAAGAGATATTTTGAAGACTGGTGGGAACAAAACAGTTCTTACATACAGTACTATGGAAGCAAATGTGACCCTGGACCACAAAACCAGACTTAAGTCGCTGGGGTATATTTGTAGCAATAGCCAAAAATACATTGTATGGGTCAAAATTATTGATTTTTCTTTTATGCCAAAAATCATTAGGATATTAAGTAAAACTCATGTTCCATGAAGGTATTTTGTAAATTTCCTACTGTAAATATATTAAAACTTAATTTTTGATTAGCAATATGCATTGCTAAGAACTTCATTTGGACAACTTTAAAGGCGATTTTCTCAATATTTAGATTTGTTTTGCACCCTCAGATTCCAGATATTCAACTAGTTGTATCTCGGCCAAATATTGTCCTATTCTAACAAACCATACATCAATGGAAAGCTTATTTATTCAACTTTCAGATGATGTATAAATCTCAATTTCGAAAAATTGACCCTTCAGAGTCACATATCCATTGTTTGGTTTTAGCCAGATTCTCAAAATCGCTACTTGTGGCAGTGGAAGAAAGAAATTCATACAGATTTGGAACAACATGATGAATAACGTTAGATTTTCGGGGATATCCTTTTAAATAATATGAAATGATGAGGTATCAAGTGACACCAATAAATAGTGCTCATGTCATTCACTTCACCTCAATTTCTAACACAACAAGAAGCAGTTAAAAGAGAATCTCGCTTGGTAGTTGATCAGCCCTCCGATTTTCACCCGGTGGGCCAATGTTTTATCTCGAAAGTGTGTGCAAGCACCATTTGTTAAAGAACATGTTTCTGTAAAACTCTTGTTTTTGTCTAAAGTAATAGAATGGCTTAGACATGTTTTCTATAAGCTGCCATGTTGCATTTCTTTTATTGTGAATATGTTGTCTTTGCAGATGTTGGCTCAGGATGGACAATCACTTCATCTGGAGTTTCATCGGACCCGTCACCTTCGTTATTATGGTGCGTTCAGTATCTACTGACCTTCACGTGGCTTAAGATTGTAAATGGCATGTACATGAGTGTGTGTGATTGAGTGCTGAATACATGCATCAGGTGAAAGAACAGAATAAGACTGTGTCTCAGAGTTTAAAGTCTAACTGACAACATCCGCCCGTGCAAAAACATTGAGCTGCCTTTGTTTCTTCAGTCTTATTCAACAGATTGCAGCCCATCGATTTCTGCTTAGATCGGTTCAGTCTCGGCAGACCCAGTCAATGCAGCCTGCGGAGAGGTTCGGAAATGCTGCTCTAAAGGCTTTTTTTCTTTCTCTGGGATCGTTTTGATACGATGCGGCTTTTTCAATGTGGCATTAGAGCACAACATTATCCTCAAATGATACTCAGCAGGGCGCTTTCAAGCTACGGGGTCGAGACAGCCCGTCGATAGTAGAAATGGCAATGTCAAATACTACAAATCAAAAACGTATATTGTCATGGTTCAACCTTTTAAGGAGGTAGCTGATGACACTACAGAGTTTGTTTGCCGTGAGATGCCGGTCATAAGGCATGCCGGATTGACACAGCTGCAGTTTAAGCATGCTGTTATTTGCGAATAAGAGATTAGAGCCTCGGACTAGATTGGGGAGGTTAAGAGGAAGTAGGATAGAGAGAGTCTGCGTGGTGGAAAGACTAGCAGGTGGTATTCACATCTGTCTGGCTGTTTGTTTGCCCTCTAATCTCTGGATGAAAAAACAAATTGTCTTCTTGAAAATGGAAGGACATGTAGAGATGTCTGTGAATGGTTGACTTTATTATATCCTTTATGGTTATGTAAACAGACCAGGCGATCTTCCTGCCGGGGTGAACAGTGATGGAAGCTCTGTTTATTTAGGTTTTAGTTAAAAAACAGATTTAAAGACACACAGATGGTTCAAACACTGGTTTGTGGCGCAATAAAATATAGAAGGTAATTAGAGAAGTGGCCTGAAACAATTGTAGAGGAGCGGCCTGAAACATCTACAAGTGCTTTTAGTAATCAAATTATATAAAGTGATCCAGTGTTATTTAAATAACACAAAAAATGTAAATTAAACATTTCTATTAAATGGAATTCGTCGCATAACCATAGAGCAAAGACGTATCAAAAATCTAAATTTCAGACTCTTTTAAAATGTAGTTACTTGAAATTTAGCATTTGACTAAGGCTAAAATATACAAATTAGTGTAACATTTACAACGAAATTTACTTGTAAATTGTAAATGTGATTTGCTGTAGATATTTAATGATCATTTTATCAACATTTTTATTACCTTGACTAGTTAGATATTTGATGTATGCTCTCAGGTCATAAAAGCAGAATGCATAATATTTATAAAGGATTATCAAAAAGCTGTTGAATAGTTATAAATGGAGTGTAACATATCACTCTTCTTGACAAGTCAAACTGATTCTAAAGAGGCTGGCAGGCCGCGAGATACTGCAAAGAATGCACATTTTTGCAGCCGTACTTGGAGGAAGTCCTACAAACCCTGAGATCTGCTCGTTTAGGCACTGCAGCGCTGGATGAGGCGTGATGTATGTGTTTGCGGTGTTGCTGATAATCAGAATACTTGTTCCAGTCATCAGCGCCGGGAAGCTTGTGACCCTTTATGAAGCTGATTTATTGTTGCGTGCTCTGCTCGGACGGCAAGCAGGACTCGTAGTCCTCAGGCTGCTTGACGATGCTAGATAAAGCACAAAGACCAGAGTCTCTCAGGGGAACGCGAGTCCAAGGTTTCCCCCAACCTCTGACCCCTGATTCTCAGCAGATTGGCTTTGTCCTTGTCAGTGAGAGAGCCAGAGCGAGTCTCATTATTCAGAATTTCACCCATTCCGCCATGCAGAGGGAAAGAATAGTGTGATCCTGTTCAATTAGTTGAAGCCCATTGTGGTTCTCATTATTCTACATCTATTTTCAGCGTCCTCATGCCCGATGCTGCAGCGATGTAGAGCTCCATGAATTTCACAGCTAATCTAGTTCCTTTTTCCACCAATAGGGTCCCTGAGTCTTATATGCAAGTGTTTTCCACCATTTTCCACCACAGAAAAGTCAATTCTGAGCCATAAACATCGGTTTGATATTTGCTGTCAATGCCATCTGGTCTCAAACAACATGTCTATTTCAACGAGGAATACTACGTTCAACCCAAGTTCAATGGAAATACGTATCTGTGTCAGCATTTCTGACAAATATTAGGCTGCTGCTTGTACGTTTCGTGACACATTCAAACTGAAACGTCCAATGAGTGGCGCTAAAAATGTGTTTAGTTTTAATCTGCTGTAAAACAAATGAGTGTGCATCAGGCAACATTTTATTCTAATTCATTTGATTTGATTTTTGTACGCATTCCAGAAATGTAATGTCCAGTGAGTGGTGCCAAAAATCTTGTTTGAAAATAGCATACCACCTACCCTAACCTAACCAATAGTGTTAACACAAGCAAATGCTAAATAAATAAAACAATCTATTTTAGTTAATTTTTCAAGGCTTTGAGTTTTTTTAATTGTGACTCGTGTTGCACTCACATCCACTCGTGCTCAGCATTCGCAACAAATTGACCCTTCGCAGGGAGTTTGATTGGCAGGCAGTCTGACTAATCGTAGCGCCGAATCTGCCAGTGTTGTCCGACAAACAAAACCGACCAGAGAGTAGATTAACGTTGGTGGATTTGAACTTGAAAGATACCTTCTGATGTTCATTCATGTTTATTTCATGCTATTACTAGTAAAGAGGAAGAGATGTTCGGTTCATGTGCTGCTTGAACTGAGGCACTACAGTGATCTGTCATGACACATTAAAGAGCCACAAAAAGGTATTAATTGTTTGAATTGCTTAAAAAATGACAAGTCTTTGTTTCATTCCAGAAGTAACCTGCTCTGTCTTGTCAGTGCATTTTCAGTTTTCGCTATGTATTTTTCACTGTGTGAGAACATGATGTGTGGCGTGAGAGTGCCATGGCTTGTCATTGTCCGACATAGCAACAATAACTAAGGGGGGCAGGTCTTTGCGAAGGGTCAGTTGTACCAGCAGCCATGTGGCTACCAAGCAAGTTTACTACATTAGAAAAGCTAAGGAGCTGCTAGGGTAAAAGCATTTTGAACAAACATTGTTCAAGGAGCCATGCAAAAACAATCTTCGTTATTAATTATAATTTTCTAATTATCATTGTGTAAAAAGGAATAGAAGTTGTTGGTGTTTTACTCCCACTAGTGTTCCTTTTTCAGCTGGAAACTGCAGTGAATTGGATGTATATGCGCTTACAGCTGGTCCATCAACTTGACCAGCACTAAACAGCATAAACTGGTCTTTAAATGTATTTCAACAAAGCTGTTTACACTAGATAAGCCTGGTATGATGCAACATAATTTTAATTGAAATACATCCTGTTCATTTATACTTTTGTTTTTGTTCTGGTTTGTTCTGTTTTTGTTTTTTTTTGTTCTAAAATTTAATTTACAAATATAGTATGTTTGAATTAACTGCTATATATACTACTTTATATATATTATTTATTTTTTATTTTTTTTAAAGACCATTCATCAACAGCTTGCGATGCAATAAAATCTCCAAGTAAGACTAAGTCGCACGCCTGTCCACATGGAGACGCGTTTAATTGTATATGCATACATTTTGTATCGTATCGGCGTTTCGTCCAGACGGATCCAGCGTTTTGGGAGACTAAAACCAATATTTTTTTGAAACCAGGTCCCAGAGTGGATAAATTTGAAAATGCCGCCCTTGCGTTTTCATGTGGACAGCGAATCCGTATATATTCTGAAACGATGACGTCATCATCCCACGTCAGACACCGCTACGTCACGTAACAACAACAAAAACATGAACAAACACTGAACCATTGTCTTTTTATTAACTAACATTATCAAAGATTAATAAATGTATTGTTTCATGTTCGTTTGTATACCGCACGCAAGGTTTATGCGCATAGTCAAAGTCTTCTTCTCCATTTTTAGTGTATCTCTGTAGAAGAATTACAGCGCCACATACTGGTCTGGCATGTATACTACTTCATTTGTGTCGGTTTCGTGGTTTCGTGTGGATGGAGATATTTCTTGAGACGAGAAGAAATAAAAGATCGGATAGGGAAAGCTCTGGCTTCGTGTGGATGTAGCCTAAATCTCATAACATTTGCCAAAAAAATTGTCTTATTTTTTTTTTGTAAACAGGTCATAAAGTAATATAGTTTGTAACATCATAATATGGCTCTCAAGTCAGTGAAAACTTGGTGGAAAATGCAGGCACTGATACTGAGAGAAGTTTGCACATTCACCAGCCAAACACTGGCTCAGGCAGGACAGCCACCACCGGGTTTTGGTGGAAAAAATGTTTCTCAGCTCTGGGGCACCAGGCATATAAGATCCATGAAAACCAGGACACTGAGCTAATGAGCGGTCGGGAACCATTAGTGCGTGTGAGTGACGTTAAAACACGCTTTGACTGTGACACGTTTGCATCATGCAGACAGTTCCATCTGCACCTTAAATATTTTATCAGGTTCAATCTGAGTTCAAGACGCACACACACAAATACGAACACACGCATACAGCTTTCTCCAGCGTCCCAGAGTGGAGTTGAGGGTCTTCTGCTTGGCTAGCGGTGATGATTCAGGGACGGGGGGGGTTTGTTCAGGAAAAGCTCTTTTCGAAGCGGAGGAAGCCCATGGGACAGGCAGGAACAAGGAGCTTTAGGAGTGTAGTGGCTGCTTTGCAAGGTTACCACTCCCTCTGCTGAGCGTCCTTACTTCCTCTCGTCTCATCAGATCACTGTCAGTGCTCTGGCGGCGTGAGAGGCCTTTTATAGCTCTGTGCTCATAAATTCGAGCGCAGGGGCCGCAAAAACCAGGCATAATCCCGCTACCCCTCCTCTCTCTCTCTCTCTCTCTTTCTCTCCGTGATGTCTCTGAGAAACCGTGGCACTTGATTGCATGAGCAGCACGTTATTGATCGCCATCGCTGTTTTGATGGCAGAATGATGAGCTTGTGCGCCCGAACAAGGAGCCGAACTGAAGAGCTTGTTTGAGCTGGTGACACCGCCACTTATGAGAGCGACCGCAAATGATAGACTGCTGCGTCCTCGCCTGTCTGTGCTCCAGAAAATGGATTAGACCAGAAAATGTTCCGTCACCACGTAGTCGTCCCACATAGTTGTAGCTATTGGGAAGTCATTTTACACAGTACGTATTAAATTATGACCAATGCATTACTTTAGGTTGTTACAAGGTCCCTCTCGCTGTCTGTGTGTGTGTGTCTTCGAAGTCCATGAATGTTTTTTAAAATTGCAAATGAAACAGATGTGAAGGATATCGATTGTTTATACTGTCAATTATTGGACACTGAATATTTTTGTTTTGTAGATAAAAGATCCTGGACACTCTTAAACTGACTTTTTTATAATAAAATGTGTTAACTAACTTAATATCTAAAGGCAGCTTCAGTAACATGACTATCTAAGAAAATAAATCAGATCCCTAAGTAGGTAAGAATGAACAGAAATTTGTTTAACACTTACAGTTCAAGTCTAAAGAGCAATTGCTAATCAACATGTATGCTGCTATCATATTTACTAGCAAAAAAAAGTAAAAAAAAAAAATCATTTCAGTTTGCTACTTTTTGCATTTGTGTCAAAAGTGTTTTGACTGTTCTACTGAAACAGATCCATGAAAGATTATGTGCTTCCCTAAACAATCGGATGGAATTTGAAATCATTATTTTTCATTTGATATATCTAACATTCTGAAGACTTTTGAAATTTTTGATAATTGCGCTTACATTGAGCAAAACATATTTACTCTAGGTTGTTTGCTATTTAAATAGAATGTATTTATGAACTAATTGAAAATCTGGGGATTTAAGGTAACATTTTAATATATTTTATTAAATAACCTAATATTTACGGATAATATCTGTGGCATTCTGTTGATAACCACAGAAAATAAATTTGACTGTAAATAGAATAAATGTTGTCCCTAGGTTTGTTAAACAAACAAAAATATGTTTACAGTAAATGCACCATGCAATCAGTCAAAATAATAAACACACGAGTCCCACGTGTAATATTATGATTTACTTAGTGTGATAGTTTGGTGGTAGTGGATTTTATATGTTTATTTGCAGTGCTGAATGATTGCCTGCTAAAATTCCACTGTGAGTGGAACACTGTAAATATGCATTGTCTGTTCATTTTCACAGACTGAGAAATGAACAGCTTTCCCTCTGATGTTTTGCCACAAATGCGATCCGTAGATGTTTGTATATGAAATAACCCGGAATATTCCTTACAGTTATATCTTCTTTTTTTTTTCTTCCCTGAGGAAATCTCAAATATCCATTTCTCCATGTGTGGTCTCTGAGCTTCTCTGAACTATTTGTGTTTTCATTCTGCAGTTAAATGGTTTTATTGCATTTTTGTATTCTTGTGTTGATATATAGTGACACTGTATTTGGCGCCAGTCATCTTGGCTTTGTCTCGCAATATGCCAGATGGTTATTGTATTAGGCACTGGCTAAAGGGATGCTTAGATGGCTGTTTTCAATTAATGCTCCCAATAAAACTTCACTTATCTAATCTTTTATGTTTCGTTTTTTTTTATTAACAAAGGTCTTTTGCTTTCGCACAGCTCAATCTCATCTTCCTGCTCATCACGATGTACAAAATGATGAAACACTCTACATCACTGAAACCTGATTCCAGCCGGCTGGAGCACATCAAGTAAGACACATTATTTTCCCCACGATATTTCAGCTCATGTGGAGTCGAAGTGTGCCGCCACACATTCCTAATCTAACATTTAGAACAGGAACAGACATTGCTTTCTTGGATACATTGTATGTAGAGCATCTACAAAAGTGTCGTTTTTTGCTTGGATGAATTTAAGTGCGTCGACTGAAGGGATTCAGATGGACTCCAGACAGATGTTATTCTCTTCAGGTGCACGTCGTCTATTAATGTGAGCGATGGCCAGAGAGGCACGTAATGATTGAGACAGGCTCAGCGCTGTTCCTCCTTTACAGTGACCACAAAACTCTTTTCTGGAACAACTCCCCGTATTCAGAGTCTGCCTGGAGAGTGAATTCAGATGTGTGTGTGTGTGTGTGCGCGCATGTGTGTGTGTGTAAAGACAGCGCAGTCAAAGCACTTCCATGTGTTTCCTGTTGCGAAGAGGGAGATCTCTTTCTGTAGCGGAAAAGTACAAAAAAATATGTGCTGGTTGACCGCACAACTCTTTTGTTTTGTTTTTTGTTTTCTTTTTTATTTCTGCTGGCATGGCAATGCATGTCTTACTTGTTATATTTGATAGTGTATGACATTTTTTTAATGTTTTGAAATTGTGATTTTTTTTTAGATGTTGTTTTTAGTCTTTTTTCCAATGTGTTTCCAGTGATTATGGCACTTTCCATGAATAAGTCTGCAAAGCATTCAAATACATTAAACATTGAAATAAATTAAAATGTCTGTATCCCCTTTACACTGTTAAGATATTTGTTAGATTTTGAATGAAGAAATAATTAAATAATAATAATAATAATAGGTTTTTCATATTTTGCACATGCACCCTGTTATCTCAAGATTTCCTTATATTACAAAAATGTAAGGTTCTTTGAAAATGTCTTAGGCATGAAGTGACTATTTGTGCCTTTTCTACTGCATGAAAGGAAGACATTTTTTTTGCACTGAAAAAAATAATAATGCAGTATTGACTGCATTGTAAGATTATATGATGTTAGATTTGTTTTTACACTTTAAGCTAAGATCTCATTACATGCATTATCTAACATAAATTAATGAGTCGTTTTTTTAAGCATGCATTAAACAATGTTATTGTTAGTTATTAAAAATAGAATTGTTCATCGTTTGTTCATGTTAGTGCACAGTGCAGTGCATTTGGTAACAAATATCAACTATCTTTGTTAATATTAGCTAATGAAAGTATAGTTGTTCATTGTTAGTTCATGTTAAAATGTTCACAAATGAGAATTTAAAACCTTAGCCAAGTTCCATATTTTTGGTCATAACCCTTGGACCCTGTTCATGGAAAGAGCCTTTATATGTTTTGGATTTGATATATGACACAGATTGCATTTAATGTGATCTTTCAAACTTAACACACAGCCATTGGGGAAATATGCATATTTTATTAGATTTAACAATGATATAGACATGAATAACATGCTTGAGAAATATGTTTGCTCACAGGCATTATGTCAGCCGTATGTTGTCTGAATTTCTCTCCACCCATCACCACAGGGCAAGATGAATCAATCCTCTAAACTCTAGGCTCATTGCAGCATGTTGCATGTTCAGCAAGCTAATCTGTAGCGTTTCGTTTCATTTCTCTGTTTCCCATTCCCCCTTGTTTTCTCTCTCTCCTGTCTTTCTCTTTCTCTGTCCTCTCTCTGTTCTCTTACCCAAACCAGTAATTATCGCGTCTGTGATGGCTATTATAATTCTGATTTGCCTGGGTAAGATAAAGAGAAAAAAAAAAGAAACACACGTACAACCGTAACTTATGTCGCTCATAAACATACTGCCAGGCGCATTAATAGTGGTAAAACGGCAAATTACGGCACATTTGGCCTTAGAGACCATCTTTAGCTCTTAGAAACCACATAAGCAAAGCAGCGTGGGAAATTAACTGTCTATGTAAAAAAAAATGAAAATATGTACAGTGGCGGTAAAGTTTTATGAAATCTTGTCATGTAATCATCAATTGTGTAAAGACAATAAATTACCCCTATTTTCTTTCTTATATATATTATATTATATATATATATAATATATATATATAATATATATATATATCTAATATTTATATATAACCCTGTATATGTGTGTGGGTGTGTGTATATATATATACATATATCCTGTATATTTGTTGTGTGTGTGTTGTGTGTATACATATATACTGTATTGGTGTGTGTGTGTGTGTGTGTGTGTGTGAAACATGCATACGTGTCTTTGTAATATATATATAGATATATATAATATAGATATAATATATATATATAGACTATATAAAACCTTGTCCATCGGTTCAAAGCTTCCATTAAGAATTAATTTTAATTTTAATTTTAATTTTCACCAAAATTAAACTGCTTTGTGATGCAAGACAGCCATATGAAGTTATTTGGTGTTTTATATATATATAGCTTTATGAAGCTGGATGATTTTTTAATATTTATAATGTATAGATATTATAGAAGAATATTTTAGAGAGAATATCAAAGATATACCATTGAAAACAGAAAATATTTTGTTTATGGTGTCTTTAAAGAATTCACTATCCTAGGGCATCTACCATCTATCCAGGACATTTTTGTCTTGTCAAAGCTGAGGACAAAATCTACCTTTTTCTGTCCAGCTTTATTTGATTTTTAACGTCATAATTCTTACATTTGGACTTCAATGCTAATCCAACTGATTTGCCTGATCTAATGTTGTCTCTCTCCTCTGCTGGCCATGCTCTGTAGCTATGAAGATAATAAACCATTTATCAAGTAAGAGCGTTAGCTAGACATCTGTGCCACAGCCTCATGGTTGCTCCCCTTGTCATCTTATTGTCTGTTTGCTGGGCTCTTCCAGAAGCGCCGTCTCTCTGTGCTGCTCATGCGCACTGTCTGTCTGTCTGTCTGTCTGTCTGTCTGTGGCTTAACTGGTTTCTTAATTTTTATTCCGCCTGGACCATTGCTGTATCTTAACTTCATACCCTTATATCCTTAAATTCTAAAAACCCTTTCCACCCTCCTTCCCCTCACCCTTCATTTTATCCCTACCCTGTCATCCTACCCTCAAACTCTCAGACCTCCTCACACTTCATATGGCAAACCCCCTAATTTATTCCTACTGTTATAACCTTCAGATGCCAAAATGTATATTCCCTTCATTTTCTCTCAGAAAAACTGTCATGCCCTCATTTACGACATACTGTACATGGGTATGTGATATATCAGTGGGTATTTATTTATTTACTTAGTCCATATTGTACTATATATGTTGGCCAGTATTGCATATTTAACTGCGCATGCTGATTTCCACGTATGTTTTATTAAATGCTAATCATTTAGATTAACTTTACTCTCATATCACTGAATGAAAGTAAATCTTTAAACACAAACGATTGAACGACACTGTTAAACTGTTATACATAATCTTCAGCAGATCTCAAAATACAATTATATCTTTTATACAACGCATTATAATTAGTGCTATCAAACGATTAATCGCGATTAATCGCATCCAAAATAGAAGTTTTGGTTTATGTAATATATGTTTTTTTGCTGTGTAAAAAAAGAAAAAAAAAAAAAAAAAAATATTTATTATTTATATAGACATACACTCACATGCATGGATATAATTTAGAAAAATATGTATAGTGGTCTTTAAATATATTTATATATAATATTGTAACGGGGCTGACAAGACATGAGACGTGCGGATCCATATGCAAGCTTTTTATTAGGAGAAGACAGAGACGTGGTCATCAAACAGGCATGGGTCAGATAATGGCAAACAGGTATATGGCGGGAAAGACACAAGAATAGTCCTAGGGCTAGTGTTGGTCACTGATTGGCAGACAGAATCACAGGGGTGAGACTAGAGGGATAAATCCAGGGAAAACAGGCAAGGATCCGAAACTGCAAAAACAGGCAAGGCAAGGCAAAACAAGGAAACACAGAGACTCGGAATGGGGTACGGTCTAAACTATACTCAGCAGAGAATGGCAGTTTGAGTGGGTGTTATATAGTGAGTGAGGTGATAATAAACAGCTGAGTGCAATGAGTGCAATCAGTGCAGTGTGCAAACCGTGCAATGAATGGTTTGATATGTAGTCCGTGGTGCTATGCAACAGTTTGTGTAGTGCAGAGTCAATGTAAATGGAAAGGGTGACCTCTGGTGGTGAATAACTGTCCCATGTGACCGAATTCCGTTACAAATATAATTATATCAAATATACCTGTAAATATTTTCAAAATATATACTGAATGCGTGTGTATTTATATATACATAATAAATATGCACAGTACGCACACATATATTACATAAACAAAAACTTTTTTGGATTATTTTGATGCGATTATCGGCTTAATCGTTTGATAGCACAATTATCTAGTATGTCAAAATTGACTGTTGCATTTAAAACTAGTTAATAGATGCTATTATATAGTATTACTTAATAAATGACTTGCAGGATTTTATTTATTTATTTATTTATTTATTGAAACGATATATTTTAAAATTATATAAAATAATCATTGGCATGTCCGTATTGGAAGTAATTTTTATATTAATGCATACCATATATGCAAATCCATCTTTTATACTGTGCTTTTCAATGTTATGCCAAAATTCACTGTTGCATTTCAAAGTAAAAAAAAAGGTATTATTTAGCTATTTTCAGATAGTTTCTATTTTATAAATGAATCAAAGTGTGTTACATATATATTTAGCTATTTATTTATTTTTAGACACAACAGTATTTTAATGTTAGCCATTTATCAGTTATGTGCCGTAAGATGAAAAATATCAATTTTAATATCAATGCATCCTCAGCTCCATCCATTAACGCCCCTCATTTATAGCTCTCAGTGCACTCTTATATCGTATCTCAGAAAATCTTTATACCCCAAAGCCCTCCTATTCCTCCTGCCTTCAAATCCTCATATGTTGGTTTCTTGTTTCATCTCTCATCTCTCCTCTGATGAAAGCAAGCTCTATCTCTTTGGTTCCTTAGCCAGCCGAGACCTGTTGTCAGCGCCTCCTCCACTAAAACGGACCAATCAGAGATGATTACTGCTCTTTCTCTTTCCCCTCCGTCTGAATGCAGCCCAGTATCATGCGTCTTTACCCAGTAGTGTGGCATGCACAAATATCTCCACTGCCTCAATACTGATTAAACCTTCTTTACGATAATCCCGCTTTCATATGGGATTGATTAACCTCTCAATGATACGTTCCACTGCATTTCCCATCTACTTGTGCCAAAGATGTCAGTCCAAATGATTTTCGGAACCTGTGTTTGATTTGCTGAGACTGTAATGCTGTAATGATTTCAGCAGGAAATGTCCCTCTCTCATGCCTCATTGTTTCTGTTTCATTTGCTCTCGAAGGTCGTGGGTCATGGGCGGCTTTGCTCTGCTGTGTCTCTTGGGCCTGACCTGGTCATTTGGGTTGTTCTTTATCAGCGAGTCGTCCGTTGTCTTGGCGTACCTCTTCACCATCTTCAACACTTTCCAGGGCATGTTTATCTTCACCTTCCACTGCCTGCTTCAGAAGAAAGTAAGTGCTTCCTGAAATCTATTGTTCCACCCGAGCTGCGGCAGCACTGGATTTGAACGAGAAGCGCACGTTAAAAAGTTGACTTGTTTCTTTGAACTGCAGGTTCGGAGAGAGTACAGCAAATGCCTCCGACACACGTACTGCTGTAGCGGGATCACGACAGAGAGCTCACACAACTCCACAAAGACCTCAACAACACGGACAAGCGCTCGCTATTCCTCTGGTACTCAGGTACAAACACTACTGGCCCAATTTCCATTGTTTTCATTCCGACGGCTTTTAATGCGACGTTCGGTTATGAGACACATTTCATATTGGAATGAAATGAAACTCTGTGAGTGCTTCCATCTGCTCCAGTACACACACACACACACAGGTCTTTTATCTATGTTTTTTCTTGTTTTTCGCAGACAGATTTTATTTGAACGTCTTTATGATGGATTGCATTATATTGTAGTGAATCATAGCAATAGCTGTGTATACTATGCATTGTTTAGATAGGGCTCTGGTATACTATAATATTTACTTGATAAACCGCATTATGATATCCAATGTAGCATTTATCTTGAATACTGTAAAATCTCTGGGGTAAATATTTTTCATACTGATTTATAGTTGTAATGTGAAAATAATGAGTGGGGAGTATTTTGTTTTTCAGCAACAAAAACGTCCCAAACAAATCACATTGATTATGTATGGGGAAAGATGCCCCAGTGTGCATTTACATAAACATTATAACCCAGAGAAAAGTTGAGCATACGCAGGGTACATGATGGTGATGAATCATCCAGTATGTTAAGTCACATAAGTGGAAAACACAAAATGTTATATGTATTTAATATCATTTTTAACTATTTATTTTCGTAAAAGTGTTATGAATGTACAACATTAGGTCAAATATTCTATGTAAAAAATCATATACTGTAACAGTATCACTGTAAAACTTGTGAATTACACTATATAATTGTAGGCATTATTTACTGTCTACTGTACATTTTTACTATTTAACTTAACAATCATTTTAAATAGATTTCAGATATTTCACTCCATTTCATGTACAATAAATAATTAATAAATGTTAATATGTAAAATAATAAAACACAAGAGAGAGAAAAAAGTATCCTCAAAGATTTAACTTTACATTTTCACATTAAAAAACAAAAACTGTCCATAAATTCCCTATTAACAATAAACATGAAGCTTTTAATATCCAACATAGCATAAACTGTGACTATGGTATATATTACCCTACTATATGTATGTATGTTTGTATGAATGAATGAATGAATGAATTAATGAATGAATGAAAGCATTTGGCAAAAATACTTTTCAATATATCATGAAATTATTACAACTCTTCATCAAACTTTTAATGGAACCTGTATGGTTAATGAACTACACGTGAGGTTACTCTTAAGTCATTGGAAAGGCTCCGAAAAGTGAAGTTAGTTCTGATAAAAGCTATCATTTGTTTCTAGATGCCACTTGCTTTTGTTATAAAAGTATGAATGTCATTGCATCAGATACGTACAACTGAAGTGTCCAAAAGCATCCATTTTTTGCACTGTACATATCAGAAAAAGATGTAAAATGCCATTTTTCCCTCCCAAAGATATTGACCAGTGTTTTGTGGCTGTTTGTTCATCTAACAGAGTCGAATCAGAAGAATGTGGAACGACACAGTCAGAAAACAGTCGGAGTCCTCTTTCATCTCAGGAGACATCAACAGCACATCAACCCTCAACCAAGGTCAGTCATACACCCAAACTCACTTTTCTCTGAAATAATAGACTCAGACATAATGATGCTCTTTAATCAGTCATCCATGTTTAATTAAATGTTAAGTATTTAATTGACCTCATATTCAATCAATTTTCTTTAATAGCCAATGATTTTAAAAGCTCTGCTCTAATGGACTCACCATTTTCATTTGAATGAAGTACCAAATTCATTTTTATTTTAAACATTTCAACAATTCTAACATGTATTTTAAGTTCACTAGGCCTGCTTTAGAAAGCTCGTTTTATTTTTCAAGTATATTTCAAATATATTTATTAAAAACATGTTTTTCATTTGCAATTTATAAGCTTATGAAAAGCATGATTACTGGTAAACATGCACGAGCATCAATTTGAAACCACTCAGATGTGATTTTAGTTCAAGTCAACATGAAACAGCACTTGCAACCCTTTTACTAATGTGATGTGACATATTTGTCAGATAGTAAATTAATTAGATCGTGAAAAGTGGTCTCTGTATGACAGGTGTTTGGAAGGGAGGGGTGAAAAATAAGGATTGGTATCATCAGCCAAAAAGAAAAGTCGTTTCAGAGGCGAAGCAAGTCATTACATTTTGATGAAAGATTATGATGCAAAAAAAACAAAAATTATTTGGAATAACATGGACTGATGATTCGTTCACTGTAACATCAGGAAAATGTATTGAGAAAGTAAATAGGGTCAACTTTGATTTCATGTTGACTTTAATGGAAAACCAAACGATTAATGTCCATTTAAGACACAGGAAGCCAGACTCTTTTGGGTCCGTTTTACACAGCTACAGTAGTGAGTCAGTAGAAAATATGCCCTCAGTCAGCTATTTCAAGGATCTAGAAAAAAAAAAAACTGTCATTTATTATTTAGCCAGGGCTGAAATGCATGTGATGAGAAGATGATGTTCAACTCTAGCTGACCTGTGGTAAGATTGTATTATTCAGAGCCGTTTGCTTTGGCTTGCTCTAAAACACTCAGCATGCTTTTAATGCATGCGTTCGAGCACAAAACACAAAGGTGCAAAAAAAAACAAAAAAAACATGCTATTTGTCTTTCTGTGCTTCAGTGTCTCTGTTCAGAAACAATAACCAAAACGACTGGTTTTGTTTACAATATTTATATCACAACATTGTGAAAATAAAAATAATATGGACTCAAAAAGTTTATTATTATATATATATATTATATATATATATACTGTATCTGTTATTTATATAATATATATTCTAATTTTTTATTTTTTTTACACTGAATCTTGAATTGTAAGACGCGGTGCCCAGTATGGTAGTAGTTTTTTTCCGCACCCCCCATTGACAAATAGTCATCCTTTTATTTTGTACGTAGGATATCACTGACAAATATTCTTAACATTTAAAATTGGTTATTAGCATTTCTTGACATTAATTTGATTTAATATTAGCTAGTAGATTACAATGAAATTACATAAATATGCAGCTAGATAATTCATAGATCCATTTATTTCATTACTACTATAAGATTAGGTCATAATCTTATTTGTCCTCTTGTTTTTTTTTTTGTTGCTTCAGGAATGACGGGCAATTATCTTCTTACTAACCCTCTTCTGAGACCACAAGGCACTAATAACCCCTACAACACCTTACTGGCTGAAACTATCGTATGTAACACACCAACGGTGCCAGTCTTTCACTCTCCAGGTGTGACTACTAATCCACTACGCTCCTGTTTGCCCTTCTGCTCATGTGGTACTGTGTAGTGCTATGAGTATTATCAGAGCACTAGGCAGTATCAGTATCTGTGCGGAGAAATCACACCGATAGATCAGATGCATTCGGCTAAAACTGTAGTTCTCGGTGTGTGATTTTATAGCACAGAGTAAAGCAATTTTTCTTCGCTATGAGATCATTGTGATGCTCACAAGATATTTTTTTATGCACAAATATTTTATTTCTCTTTTATTGAGTATTTATGTTTACGTAAATGTAATTCAGCTTTTTTGTTAATTTTATTACTATTATTTATTTTATTAATTTTTTGTGACACTGTTAACTGTTTGTGTCTTGTTTTCTCTTTCCCCTTCCTGCACACACTCAGTGACCTACAGAGAGACAAGTATGCAATCAGTTTTAAATTTGCCCTTCAAATGTAATTGTTTTACCATCATTTAACTCTATGGCCATCAACAGACCATCCACATACTGTCAGCACATGGTTCAAAAATCATTAGAATGAGGAAATGTTGCTCTAAATGCAACAATACTTTCATCACCTCTGCATTTTACAACTTGGCACGATGCATGCACATCGCACACACAATTGAGATTTCTTAGTCTAAATGTACACATCATTCTGAATGGAGATTGTACTGAAAGCAGCCGCCTTCTCTCTTTGTTAAACACAGTTTCGTTGGACATTGGGTTGGATTTATCCAAATACTTTCTTCTCCGTTAAAAGTCGAATAGCTACAGATGTTGAAGCCAGTCTCATCAATATGAAAAGCATATAGTTTGTAGTTAATATTTGCTTCTACTGTTGCTCATCCAGTCATGAAACTGAGATTCAGATGTTTTATGAAAATTAAATTCACAACTTTTTCACAAAAAAAGTTTTACTGTAGCATGTATTTATTTGTTTGTTTGTTATTATATATATATATTTTTTTTTTTGCCAAGTTAATGAATTTCCTTTTAATAAAACATGGTGTATTATGTCCTGAACCCCTGCGAGTTTTATACAGGGGTCTTGTCGAAAATATCGCAGGTGTAATTCACACATAGCTATAGACGTTCCACTTAAACCGGAAGAGTGTCCAAATACTTTTTTTATATAAAAATTTTTGTAATTTAAGTTAGAGTTATTATTTTACATTGTTATTTTTTGTAAATTTTATTGTGTAACTTTTTTTTTCTGTAAACGAATCTATTTTGACGTGTTGTTAAATAATGCAAGTAATTAATTTAATATGGAAGCTTGTTTCCATCAATCAAACAAATAAAGATAATTGTGACTTTGTATCTCACAATTCAGAATTATTTTTTAATTTATTTACATTTTAAATTTTTTTTGTAATTGTAATTGTATCTCAGAGTTGAGTGATTTAAACTCGCAAGCTGGTGTATAAAAAAAGTCAGAATTGCTAGTTTTTATCTTGCAATTGTGACTTTATAACTCGCAATTGCGTATTATAAAGTCAAAATTGTGAGATATAAACTCACAATGTCAGAATTGTGACTTACTTTTTTTCTTCAAAATTGCAAGTTTATATCTCACAATTTTGAGAAAATTAATTTTAACCCGATCTCATGAATTAGCATTTCAGTGTTTCAGCATTTCAATGGATTTTCTGTTTCTATTACTAGTTATACACAGAAATGGACTTTGGCATGCATATGATAAGCATGTGAGGTTAGGGTGTGGGGTAGGTGCATATTATACACTGAAAAACATTATGCTAAATTTTTTTTTTTTAAAGGTAATTGTTTCCAATATTGAATTTAGCTCCAGTTAATAAAACAAATTGAAATTGTCGTAAAACTAAATTAGTTTATTTAAATATAGCTAAAATAAATTGATTGCAACCACTTACCTTAAAAAAATGTAGTAGATTTCGAAAACTTTTTTCGCATATTATATGCATGCCAACAAAGTGCGTATCATATGCATGCAAAAATGGCGTATTATATCCACGTCAAACACGTGCATATCCTATGCACGCCAGAGTCAGTTTCTGTGTATAAATAGCACGTAAAATACAAAATAAAAAAATATTGTGCTATAGATATGCATTTTCATGAGACCAGAAATTCGTTAAATTTGCGAGAAAAAAAAAACGTTTTATTTTTAACCCTATGGCGGAAACAGGCTTCCATAGTGTCATAGTGTATGTGTAGTGTCCCCAGTATATTCTTTGTTACCCTCCTCCAGTTTAACATCTCTGTCTGTTTACGAGTTTGGTGAGGGATTCTGTCAGAGAAAAGCCCTCATGTTTCTTTAGCCCTTCCGTCTCAATATCCAGCAGAAATCTCTCTTAAACTCCCTTTCCTCAAATTACTGTCCCTCTTCTGTTCCCATCTGCCATCTCCTTCCTTTGTCTTGTCATTTCTATGGAGAGGCTCAGAGAATAGCTGTGTCCGAGCCGCCCACCGGTGGGCTCTCGTAAGATGCAGTTAAAGATTATCGTAGCTCATGCAGACGGCCACTCATCCACAGGCGCGCAAATGAGCTCCAATTACCACATAAAGTCCAGTCCAGCAAACAAACCCAACTGTGACATTTAACGGAGGGAAAAGGCCTTAATTGTGATGTTAATTTAATTTGCTGAGTCCTTTGCTTGCGCTAACGTTGTAATTTGGTTTGGTTTTTTTTCCCACTTTTTTCTGTTAGTGATATCTCATCATGTTTTACAATAAATCATTTTCCTTTTTGTTTTGTGTTCTTTTCGTTCATCAGCAGCGCTCAGGTCTGCTGGCCTGAACAGACAGACTTGATGTGAGTTGTTCAGAGTGAGTTTTCTCTCTCCTGTCTGTTGGATGCTTTCGCTTTCATTGGCTCTCTGTAGTTTGAGAAATGGCTGTTTGTGTTTTTTTTTTTCTAATTTGGCTTTTTTTCTGTTACTTTCAAACTCTTCACCCCCACCGCCTTAACTGCTTCAAATACATGCTGATGTTTGATGAATTCTGTGACTGTCACCGCTCTTTCATCTGTGAATACACATCTGTGCCGCTCTCTCATTTGTGTCTGTGATGTTTGAAGCCTACAGAATGATTTTAATGTTGTTTGGGATGTAGTTGAAACCAATGTTCCGAAATTGGTCATTGTGAATTGTTCAAAATTGTTTGATTGTGAATTCTCCACAGTTTGAAGTTCTGAATTATTCCTCAAAGAATGAATTGTGCCTGCGCCTGCTGATTCAGTAAGGGAATTATGCAAATCAGTTCACGTACACCTAGATTTGACAGACTACTGCAATCTGGCGTACTTTGCTGGGGCTGTAGAACTGGGATCCAGGCTCTTTAAAATCCGGAAATACAACTGCACGTTATTAGGGCCTGGTTTAACTGGATTGTGTGTCGTTTGCAAATAATGCATGATTTCACGTTGAAAGTAGTTAAACTACTTAGTAAATTCACCACTTAATTCAAGTCAATTTCATTTTTATAGCACTTTTCACACTACATATTGTTTCAAAGCAGCTTTACAGAAAACCATGATGTTAATGTTTAAACATATTAATATCTTGCCTTGTAGTTACATTTATGAGTTTAGAGCTGGGTGGTAATATAGTTTACATTTTGTCGTTGAGATATGCTATATAGTATCGGTCGCCTATGCACGTATATATGCATATATATCTATATATATATATATAACTTGGCGATTATATAGCTGCATTTGGTGATTAAATAAAAAAAATCATGCAGTTGAGATTTACTATATATTATATTGCTTTATGGGAGTGTATTGTATGTATGCGATATAATATAATCCATTGGATATAATATGCATCCGACTTTATATACGGAGCTGTTCGATAAAACAGTGTACAATTTTTGTATGCTCGCCAAATGTCCAATTTTTAACATATCATTGGGCGATAATATAGTTTGCATTTTTCCTAACGGAGCCTTACAGTTCTGCACGCGCAGACTAAAGATTTGCGCATTGATGCATTTGACTCCTAAACAGCATTAAACATTGTGATTTGATATTTCGGATGCTCCGAGAGCGGACGACCTAACGATTTTCTTCCTCTTGTGTTGTTGCAGGACACTCGGTGACCAGCGGCAGAGATACGAACACGTTCGGGACTCTGCCACTCAACGGTAACTTTAATAACAGCTACTCACTCCATAACTACAGCGACGGCGTGCAGGTGGTGGATTGCGGGCTCAGTCTCAATGACACGGCCTTCGAGAAGATGATCATCTCTGAGCTCGTGCACAACAACCTCAGGGCCACCGAGTCCCGGATCAGCACCAAAAAGGGGGCGGGGATCAGCAGAGGGGAGGAGACTGTGGTCGCGGAGACGTCGTCCCTGGTGCAGGTGGGTGGGGACAGCGAGATGGACGGTCTGGGGCTTCACCACACGCATCCCCGCACGCTTGAAGCTCCCCTCATCCCCCAGCGGACTCACTCGCTCCTGTACCACACGCAGGAGAGAGCGAGGGCCGACACGGACGGAGGGCCTACGCATCCCCACAGCTACATCGGCCAGTTCCCGCCTCCGGCCGAGACCGCCCTGCCCTCCCCCAACAGAGACTCGGTGTACACCAGCATGCCAAACCTCAGAGACTCGCCATTCTCGGAGAGCAGTCTAGACGTCGGCCAGGACCTCTCGCCATCCAAACACAGTCCGAGCGAAGACGTTTACTATAAAAGCATGCCCAACCTGGGGTCAGGCCAGCAGCTGCACGCGTATTATCAGATGAGCAGAGACAGTAGCGAGGGCCTCATCATCCCCGTCTCTAAAGACGCCTGTGTCCCCGAGGGGGACGTACGAGAGGGACAAATGCAGCTGGTCACAAGCCTTTAAAACAAACTGTAAGCACCGCCCACCATGTACACAGCCCCGCCTATCCACCGATGGCAGAGTGGTCTTCCTTTTTTAGCCTCCCACATAACTGCACACATAATGGAGAATTACCGCTGCTGTCCAACGAGTTACAGGCAGGCCCAGACGGAATCTGCAGACTTTTTATTGCATTTTCTGTGCTGATTTTTGCTGGAAATTTGCAGTGCAATGGATTAAGTTGGTGAAATGGGTCATACCAAGCCTTGTTTTTTGGTAAAATATCCTTAAAAAAATGCATAAAACCTGATATTAATTAAGATTCCTTTAATTATATTTTTTCTTACCCCACTGGCAAATTTTATTATTATTAATATTATTATTGTTGTTGTTACTTAAATTTTACTGACTTCAAACAGGGTATAAATACTTCCCCTTTTCTTACCTTCCCACCTTTTTCCTACCTTTCCCACCACTTGGTGTTCCTGGTCAAAAATGGTATACGTTGCCAAAATGATCTTAAAATAATGTTGTTTTTACTCAAAAACTGAGGTGCATAAACCAGGGCTGCCAGGGCTTCATATCAAAACCAGCCCCAACTGCTACTCAAAACTAGCCCAATTACATCCAAATCAAGCTCAATAGCAGGGTTTCCACGGGGGTCGTACACAGTCGAAATCACATTCCAGAGGGGCAGGGGATTTCGCTTGACCCCACGGACTAAAAAAACAACCCGCAGCAACAGTATAAAAGTAGCCCAGTTCCGCAGGAAAAGTGTGGATTTGGCAACACTAGCATAAGCGCAGATCAATGAAGCCAACAATCATTCAGTTCAGAAACAGAAGGAAAAAAAAACCTGTGCTAAATGCAAGAAAACAAAAAGTTGACAAATATATTCAATCCAAGATTTTATGATAATATAACTTAAGAAATTCACAATTTTTAAATGACCGGCAACACCACATTAGGTAAAGGATTTTCAGCACAAGGGTTAAGAAGGTTTATTCTTAAAAGGGTGAAATTGCCAATGGAGTAAGAAACAATCTTAAGGCATACTTCAGCAAGTATACTGTTGTTTAAATAAATGTTTTTACTGGAAAACATGTGGAAACATGTTTTTGCCATTTTTAATTGTTACCCTGTTTTTGGTAGCTGAACATAATCAAATTAGCCACAATTCTTTAATAAACAAACAAACAAGGGTCAGCTGAAGTGTACAGTAGAACTTTGAGAATGAGGGCCTTGCAATGTTCTTTGGTTGCAGATTCCGTGTGGGCCTGGTTATAGAAATACAGTTTCACATAAAAAATAAATAAAAATAAAACTAAGCCAAAAAAAAAAAAAGTCTTTCTCGTTCCAGTGCATACGTTTCTCAAAGGATGTACATATATGTTCACATATTTCTCTTTTGAATGCAAGTTTTGCTTTTGCTTTTTTTGTTTATTACACAGTATACAAAAATGGAATTTCCAGGACCTTAAGACATGCAGAGATTGTCCTGACTGAACTAAAGGAGTCCGGTTACACCCTTTACAATCCTCGGCAAACTCCCATATGACCACTAGAGAACAAACCCCAGGCCTTATATTTTCTCAATCATACACGGAACTGTCAAGGGTAATGATATAACATAGAACAATATATTTTGTTGTATTGATTGTGTAAAATAAATCACTATGAAATAATCAAGAACGACCCTAAATATAAAGCAAATTAAGAGATTTTGAAAATGAGATGACTGTGTAAAAAGTTTCGAAGCGTGTTTATGATGATGCAATCGCTGGATGACAGCAGGACTGCGAAAGACATGGAAATTTCTCTGTCCTGTTCATGAAAATGGGTTTGCCGCTTCACATCAGTTCATTTTACAAGATTCTGATGTTCTCGTGCCTTGCACACATTTATTTTGTGCAAATCTGTGCAAAGCATGAAAAATGTAGCGACTGAAGCCCGCAGCTGAGCATGAAGGAGGACCTTCTTCTTTATAGACATATTACTGCAGCTGGGGTTAAATATTTATTTATTAAATTATTCTTTAAAAATGATACTTTTTGTGAATATTTTACAGCACTGGTCGACGTAGTTCATCCTCATAAGCATAATTATGAAAACCCATCTCTGATAAACATGTTAAGGAGCCCATCTCTACAAAGGATGTAAAGTTCTACACTTGTTTAACAATAAATAAATGTGAATTTTTTTGTCTAATCGAATGTGTTGTTATTTGCACTCTGGCGATTCGAAACATGAGTGCGTATTTGCTTGTTTGTGTAAAGGTACGGGAACAGAATGATGGTCAATCCATTTTAAAACTGAGACGGTATTTCATCGCTCTTTTATCTCGGTGGTTTGGCATGTTTATGCTATTTAAGCTGGTGATGCACATCAAAGTGAAACGCGCTGTAAGCTGATACATAAACTGCCATATGAACCCTCATAAACAGCCTGAGAACAGTTTGCTGCATTCTAGCTAGAGGGCAGTGCACCGGGAAACCGCAAGTTCATTTACTGGAGAAAACTGCAGTTTATAAAGTTTTAAACCTGTCTCTCTGAAGCCCTGTTTGAAACTATCAGTCTTCAGAAAGTCTCTCTCAGACAGCTCCCTGCACTGCACCTGCTGACGTAACCCAGAAATTTTCCCTGTGCCTCTTTGAAGTCATCTGAAATCCTCACAACTCCTTTAGGAGACATACGAGTCAAAGATGAGACAAAGGTTATGTGTAGAATAACATTCAGGCTTACTGCTTGATAAATACTGTGCAGGAGTAGAGTGACACTGAAATGTTAATACACTGAAATATAGACATTTGTCTAATAGTAGGTTTAACAGTAATATGAAAAGCTGGAGTGAATTCTGCAAACGTTTCAAACAGTAATATATTTGAAATTAAAATAGAAAATTTGCTTTACATTATGCAAATGTTTTGTCCAGGCCCTTGATCACAAAAAAAGAAAGAAAAAAGCATTGCATTGTAGGAAACAATTGAATTATTTTGATTGTTAGGCTTAATTTAGGTAGAGTTAAAAGTATATTGATTAATTGTAACATAAAAATGTCTAGAAGGTGTAACTGTCTAGAGATTAAAGAAAAAAAATCATCAGTAAAATTCTGAATTTCTTTGGTAAGAAAGAAAGAAAGAAAGAAAGAAAAATAAAATCATTGTTAATAATATTTAAAAACATTCTTTTAATTTCTGGAATTATCATTAAATTCAATATTAAATTATTACAGTTACAGTTAATAACAAGACAATCAAGTTAGTCAAGACGATTATTATTACTGGACCTTTTTTATTAGCTTGTATTGATTACTGTACAAAAATATAAACTATATGAAAGTAACATGATTACTAAGATGACATTTTTAATGTATTTGCACATGAATTTTTATCCAAAGTTCTTGTCCTGAACAGATTTTTTTTCCTTCTTCCAAAAAATGAAGAAAATAGTCAGAAACGTTCCACACTTGAAGTCACAGCTTCACCTTTTAGATCCTTTATTGTATTCTGCCTGTGAAAGATCATCATGAAGTCAACAGGGACACAACACAGCGTCATTAATTAATAGGGATCGGAGCACAACCTTGAATGCAGGTGTGCTTTCTGGGTGAATATTGATTATGAATTGCCTTGCTGATGGCGAGAGAGCATCAGGCGACTAAACCATCGGGTGATCAGGGCAAATCATCTCTCTGTGGTTTTATTTAGCCTTATTGGGATTCAGGGCAGATGTGATGTGTAGGGTTAGAATACAGCATTGATCATGTGACCAGATTTATGAATAACATGCATTCCAATATCTCTTTTAGTTTAGGATTAGAAGAAGAAATTCTGAAAAGTGACTGAAAAGTACTTCAGGGTGAATCGAACATTCAGAGGAGTAACAAAGCTCCGATTGTTTTCCTTTCAAATATTTATTCAGCAAATAAATGATTTTTTTTTAGTCTGCACAATCGATCGCAGTGTCGAGATAAAAGACAGCTCTAAATTAGAACATCATCAAAGCAAAATCTTCACGCTATGTGGGTAGAACAAGTCACCTTGTGTTTTCGTCCCCTTGAATATCGTCATCCTTTACCTGTCAAGGCAAGCAATTTAGCTGTGAAGCTTCCAATAGGAAAGAAAATCACAAATAAAAAATCTCCCTCTCAATTGTTTCTTCTACAGCACTGAGAATAAATGGAGAGCAAACAGAGACTAACAAACATTTTCACCTTAAAAATACTTCACTTGTCCTCATGGTGTTTCAAATCAAATGTTTGCTGTTTTGTGAGACGTCACACATTTGACCCAGACCTGCTGTCGATGGCAAAATGTTCAGCGAATAATGACTCTTCATTCTCATAATGTCTTTTTGAAGGCTCCTGAGAAACAGACCACAGTACTATAACCTCTTGAATTTCACAACAACGTCTCAGATTTGACGTCTCTGTGCTCAGATTTGCCAAGACACCGCAGAGTGCAATCAATAAACAGATTATAATATGAATTCAAACATTGCACATCAAATTCTTGCAATGCATCAACAAGGATCTGAGATAGAATATCTGAATGTCATGCATTATAGTATTCTCTAACTCATTCTGTCTCTTTAGTCACACTTTATTTTAAAGTCCAATTCTCGCTGTTAACAAACCATTTACTATGACTTTTGTCTCAATAACTCACTAATTGGTGTGCGTTGAATAGTTTTTTTTAAGGTAGATGTATACGTTTTTACGGTACTGGGTAGGATTACGGATGCAAAATGAAATAAATGCTATATAAGTACTAATACACAGCTATATGTAATAATAGGCTTCTATAACTATTATTAAACATCATCTACTAGTGTTATTACGGTTCAATCTCATACAGTAGAATGTCGTGGAAAAGTTCATGTATTTCAGTAATTCAACTCAAATTGTGAAACTCGTGTATTAAATAAATTCAATGCACACACGAGTAGTTTAAGTCTTGTTCTTTTATATTGGTGATGATTTGCTAACATATTAACACAACCCACCAGTCCCTATCTCAACAAATTAGAATACTTCATACGGCCAATAAAAAAACATTTTTTGTGAATTGTTTGCCTTCTGGAAAGTATGTTAATTTGCTGTACATGTACTCATTACTTGGTAGGGGCTCCTTTTGCTTTAGTTACTGCCTCAGTTCGGCGTGGCATGTAGATGATCAGTTTGTGGCACTGCTGAGGTGGTATGGAAGCCCAGGTTTTCAGCTCATCTGCATTTTTTGGTCTCTTTGTTTCTCATTTTCCTCTTGACAATACCCCTAGATTCTCTATGGGGTTCATCGTGATCTGCTGCTCTCAAGGCACACCACACCAGGTGTCCCAGTTAAGCACACTTTTGGTGCTTTTGGCAGTGTGCCAAATCCTGCTGGAAAATGAATCAGCATCTTCAAAAAGCTGGTCATCAGATGGAAGCATGAAGTGCTCCAAATTTCGTGGTAAACTGGTTTCAGTGACGTTTGGTTTTCCAAAAAACCAATGGACCACACCAGCAATCATTGCACCACTAAAATCACCCCCACTCACCACCGACCCTTTGAAACGATAACACTAAAGCTTCAAGCAACGTGGGCGATGACGGCTTTCCACTCTTTCCTCCAGATCAGGACTTGATGCTTTTCCCAATCGCGAAAACAACCCTTCGCAATAACTCACATCATGAAAGAACTAATTGGGACCCTGGGCAACATCCAGTTCTTGCTTCTCCTTAGCCCTGGTACGACGCCTCTGACGTTGTCTTGTTCAGGATGTCGTACAAGAGGGATACGACCACTGTAGCCCAAATTCCTTGCATTCTGGGTGGTGCTCTTGTGCCCTTAAGCCCCAGCCTCATCCATCTTGTATTCACTCAATTCAATGTTGCTTGACAATCCTCAGAAGGCTGCGGTTCTCTCTGTTGGTTGAGCATCTTTTTCTTCCACAATTTTTCCATCCACTCAACTTTCTGTTAACATGCTAAGATACAGCACTCTGTGAACAGACAACTTTTTTGGCAATGAATGTTTGTGGCTCACCCTCCTCCTTGTGAAGGGTGTCAATGATTGTCATCTGGACAACTGTCAGATCAGCAGTCAACATGATTGTGTAGCCTAGTGAACCAAACTGAGAGACTATTTTGCGCTCAGGAAACCTTGCAGTGTTTGAGTTGATTCGCTGATTTGTCAGTCACCAATTCTAATTTGTTGATATAGTTAATTGGTGGGTTTTTGTTAAGTGTGAGCCAAAATCATCACAGTTAAAATAACCAAAGACTTAAACTACTTCAGTCTGTGTGTGTTTAATTTATTTAATACACGAGTTTCACTTAATTTTAATTTGAGTTGAATTACTGAAATAAATTAACTTTTCCACTACATTCTAATTTATTGAGATGCACCTGTAGTATTACTTTGAAATATTCCTACTTAATACAATTCAGAACTCTATAAAGCAGTACATTTTTACCGTGGCTATATAGTTGTATGTATCACACAAGGTTGGAAATAAGTGCACTCCAGTGTGGTTCTTCACGTCGTGGGTCCTGATGACTGCAGCCTGATCCTGAAGAGTCTGAAATTAGCCTCTCAATAAACGTCATGTTGTGTGCTTCAGCCGCGTCTGGATCTCTCTATCATGTCACAACACAGCTGGGAATGATCATCTGAAATTGACTGGACTCATTTGCTCAGATTCGTTCAGGTTTTTTATGAGTTTGATGTCATGTCTGCCCTTTAGGTGATGCTTTATTGCTTTATTTTTTGCATTATTGAGACACTATTTCCTATTTAATGCTGTAAAGCTGCTTTGACACAATCTGTATTGTTAAAAGTGCTATATAAATAAAGCTGACTTGACTTGGCTTTATAAGAATTACTGCTAATTGATGTAAAGAATGACATTCTGAGTGCATGGCCAAAAAGAGTATCTTGTGCAGATGTTACATATTTTAAACATATGGGCTACAGAAGCTCAATAATGACATCTGCTAAATATTTCATAAAATACATGATGGAAACTTAGTAATATTTCAGATTTTATTATTATTAGTATTATTATTATCGGTTATTATTGCTGTTATTACTGTTGGTTATTATCTGGCGGTTAAGATAAAATTTCAATTTTCTGACAATTATGGCATAAATTATGAAATGGGGAAATTGTTGTTATCATTAGTAGTAGTGGAGGTGGTGGATGTGATAGTAGTATTTCATATGTATTATTTTATTATTTATTAGAGTAAACTGTCTCAATTTGATATCTTTTTGAATAAAATTATGAAATGGGTTGGAATTGAGAAAATGGCTTAAAATAAATAGAAAGAAAGAAAGAAAGACAAAATGTATGCAGATGTTATATATTTTAAACATATGCACTAAATATGTTTTAAATATAAATTTTTAAATATTATGAATATGAAATAATGTATTTTATGCAATAATGACATAAAACATATGATGGCATCTTAGTTATATTTCAGATTTTTAAATTATAAGTTGTAATGTTGTTGTTGCTGTTATTCAAATGTTTTTGCTATTTTAGAATAAACTAAGATAAATAGAAAACTACCTTATGAATGGTGGAATTTGGAAAATAGTTTTAAACAAACAAACAAATGAATGAAGAAATGAATGAAGAAAATAAATGTTACAACCATCCCTGGTCTCTGTTTAATTATCTTAATTAATGCTTTTGGGAAGCACAGCGGAGCTCTTCTTTTTTCATGACAGTGAATGACACAGTCTCCTCAATTCACAACCCAGCCCTCTAAAGACATGTCAGTCAAACCCAAACGCTCCAAACAATTCACAGAAAGAGAGGCGCCTCCAAGTTTTCTGATGGGCTGAAACACTGGGGTCACGCTCATATGTTTTGTGCTGTTTTCACACAACCCAGGGCTGTCACAGAGACACTGGCATATCTCAGGACACCTTTTTTCTGGGACATTTTGTGCTTGCTAGGATGAAGATGGCATAAATAGCTTTTAAGTCAACATGAAATTGCATTCACAACCCATTTTACACTGATGATGTGTGAAACATAAATATAATGTGGAAAAATAAAACAAACAAAGATTGCAGACATTTCTTCTCTCTCTCTCTCTCTCTCTCGCTCTCTTTGGAATAACATGTGCCAAAAAAAATCAAAGTACAATAAGATCTGGAATGCGAAGGATCAGTTATGAATTCATGTTGACTTTAAAGCTTAAACAAACTGTGCCTTGTCCAAAAAATGACAAAAATAGCCACTCTCCAGAACCATTCACAGCAATATTTTATACATAGCAAGAAACAGTACCCTGCAGATGCACCAGTGCCAATGTTTAATATTAAAATCCATGAGCTCATCTACAGAAAACTGCGGTAACATGGTCTGAGCAAGCAATTAATTCGCATTCTCTAACATTTCAATGCATGAGAACTATTTTACGGTATTTGAGGAGTGAAAGCTTGCCAGCAAATTGTGAAGTCAGAGTGACGTATTTTCCTTCAAAACAGAACCACGTATCCCAGGATTTTAATGGAACTTCTTAAAATTCCATAAAGAACAAGACTCTAATCAAGCTTTAAATAATATCTCAAAACACAGCCACTGAAGTGGCGCTAAAATATATTGAAAAGGAATCAATTGAAAATTAAGGCAGATGAAAAAAAGCCAAGGCTAATATGCTCTAATGGAAGCCATTACCCTACCGAATGTGTGTCTCCATGTTTAATGGTTTCATTTTGATTCAGGGAATGTTTCATTGTTTTCTTTTTCAGAGAGCAAAAGCATATTTGAAGCTGTTACACACCATTTCACTCCATTTAAGATTGTTGTCTCTAATTTCTGATTTATTCTGACATATAAAACAAGTGTGAAAGAGGTCACTGACTGCCTTTACAGTACCACAGGGAAAGAAATGGAATTATGAGCACGCTGTAATAGAAATAATTGTTTATGGGCAAAAATAACAGGGAACTTCAAATTAACAGAGACATCTAAATCAACAAATAAAGACATGTTCCCATTCTAATGTATCTTCACATCCATATTTCACGTCTGATTTATTTTCTATTTTGTTTTATTTATTAATTTTTTTATGTAGTTGTTAGTCCGGTAGATTAAGTGCCATGCGCCTTTGGAGTTTATTATTAAATATAACATCATATAACAACATTGGAGGGCAAAAATATATTTTTCTATGCAATTAGAAGAACCTTTGAAACTGTGTAATTAAAGCTCTTTGATGATCAAACAACTGATGGGAACATAGAAAAAAAAAAAACATCCAAAATGAAACAAATGTTTGACAGAGAGAAATTAGTCCAGGTTCATGAATTATATACTCTCACATTAGTTCCATCACACAGGAGTTGAAGATATATTACAACTGATGTACAGTAACCAGTAAATGCTTTTATCAAATGTTTCTTTCAGTCATTTGAGATTATATATTTTTGTCTAGCAGATGTAATTCATTAAGAACAGATAAAAATAACATGACGAGGTAGAAAACATCTACGATTACAAATAGTGTTAGACAGATATAAAACCAACAGGCAGTTTCCACAAAGAGAGCTTAGTAAGTCGTATAGTAAAAAGTCAATGTTATCTTCTTTTTCAACGAATGGTAAGTGAAAAGAATTGCTTAATGCATAGAAAATGTTTTATTTCACATGTATTTTATATGATGTACGCAATTTTGCATCCCTTTTATCAAAATATTGGACATGACTGAATAGTATAACTATGTGAATTTGCTATTTTATAGCTTAAAATAAATTTTAAAAATCCTCATATTGAGTTCCACGGTTGCAGATTTATCTTAAATTAAGCTGTTAGGCTAAAATTAAGCTCTAAGTTAGTTTGGGACCAAATGTTGATTGTATTTACTGATAAACATTATTTAAAAACAAATTTTGATGCGATGATAATATGAATGTTTAGATAATTATAATAGCTTACATACACATTTTTTTAACATCTAAAATATTTTAAACATTGCATTCGATCTATAATTGTAATTGCTTGTTAAAAATACTGGGTTAGTGTCTAGTCATTTGTAATCTATTCATAGACATCAACATAATGGATACATGTAAAAAAAATGTGTGTGGCTTGATTTATAATTTTATTTTTTTTTTAAATCAGGGCTTCTTTCACAAGACATTAATGTGAATTTCTCAATGACACAAATTTCACAGTTTTGTTTGTCAATAATTTTCATGATTCATTTACAGTAACTTCATTAATTCATACATGGTTCATTTGCTTCATGATTCACTCTAGTCTGATTGAACACCTGCACGGCATCTAATGAAGTATGTATTTCTTTCAGTGTAATATTTCATGAAAGTGTAGAGGTAATGTAACCTGCTTTTTAACAATTGTAGAATTTTTATTTTGGATGACGTTCAAGAATGAACAGTAACTTCTTCTCCTTGAACTTCATGTTACAAGTTTGCATATTTTGTGTGGTGTGCGAGAGCCGAAATGTTCATCAGCTGGTGATAAGTGCTAAGGAGCGATAGGGGCCAGAGGAGGCGGGGCTAAACCTCACTCACTTTAGATTCATGGGCAGCAATGGAGGCAGAGAATTCACTGAACCATGACAGCAAAGAGGGTGGCAACAAGAATTTTTGAGAAAGGAATGATGGGACTGGAGAAACTCATCTCTCTTCAGGAGATTATTTTCAAGAACTACCAACAAGAAGTTGAGAAGTTCTTACAGATATGCTCTGTCATGCAGGTGTACGTGTGTGTGGGTGTGCTTACTTAACTAAATGGAAAAAGGGCAAAAAACTTTTCTTTTATAGCGTGAGAGGGTTAATAATTCATTTGTAACCAATTGAATTAGCTGTATAGATTATTTCTACTATTATTTTTATGTACCCATATATTGGATGACAAAATAATGTTTTTTTTTTTTGCTTCAGACTCATCCAGGTTGTAACATTGCCAAGCTCAGTTACGGAATATTCAACTATTCAAACAGACAATTGACCCCTATATGTGACATGGACCACAAACATATTAAGTGCATTTTTCGAAATAGAGATTTATACATCATATGAAAGCTGAATACATAAGCTATCTATTGATGTTTGGTTTGTTAGGATATTATCATATTTAGCCGAGATACAACTATCTGAAAATCTGGAATCTAATGGTGCAAAAAATCGAAATATTGAGAAAATTGCCATTCAAGTTGTCAAAATGGAGTTATTAGCAATACATATTACTAATCAAAACTTAAGTTTTAATATATTTACAGTAGGAAATGTACAACATATCTTCATGAAACATGATCTTTACTTAATATCCTAATGATTTTTGGCATAAAAGAAAAATCTATAATTTTGACCCATACAATGTATTGTTGGCTTTTGCTACAAATAAACCCCAGCGACTTAAGACTGGTTTTGTGCTCCAGGGTCACATATAGGCTACCCTCCAACCACCTGTCATATCACCATCTAATATATTCCTAATGAATTACATTAAATCCCGCTCTACAATTTTTTTCTCGTTGAATTTCACTCCGAAAAAGATGTCAGGTTCTGAATGCTATTGCATGTTGACATATAAACACACAAGTACATGTGCAATATTACTTCAACCACTTGGACGGAACTAAAGCTCTGCTTTTAAAACCTTGCGTCTGGTACATTATGGAGGTCATGAAATATATGAAATGGATATGACTCCCTACAGCACACTTTAGCATCTTACCGTCACTACCAGGAAGATCTAACAATACTGACGCTGAGACTTCCTGCACTTCAGCCTGTTCACTGCGTGCCACAAAACCACCACTAATCTGAGGAAGTAAGCAAAAATGGGAAAAGAGATTCCTGTAATAATAATAATAATAAAACAGAAAATAATTAACTACATTTTCTAAAATGTATGTGTGCACTTTACATGCAAAAACTTATGAATATGAATGAGATCTGCCTTTGTTTCTACACTAAAACCAGTCAAAAAGACAACAATCATAATGAATTATTAAAAACAACAATATCCTTTTGTCCTAAAATATGACATCAATATTCAACAGAAGCTGAATAAACAACAGTTGTTCTTTTGTGCATGCATCTGGATAATTCAGCATCAGAACATAAACCATAACAACAGATTACAAATGCTCGGACATGCAGAAATGTTATTCAGGTTATTCAGCGGTTATAAAGCACATTCTTTCCACGCTGGAGAAGGTTCCAGAGATAGAACAGGATGTCAGAAGTACTGAAAAAATCACCTGTGTGCTTCCGTTAGACAAAGAACCTGTCGCTCTTCCTAAACATGATATAGGTGCCAGTCGTAGCCTGAGGGCCTGTGGTTTTAATATTTAATAATTAATTTAATAATGCGGGTCGCACTTGCCATGCGTGTCCTTGAATGCAGTGAAGGACACAAGCTCTCAGCATGTTCTCAAAATGAAACTGTCATATTTATGTTCAGTCTCTGTATCGTCACATATTGATGAGGGAATGTGTGCCATTATTCGTCAGCCTCATGTAGTTCCAACTCGATCGAGTGTGTGTGTGTGGTGGCGTGTGTGTGTGGTGGGTGGTGTGTGTGTGTGTGTGTGTGTGTGTGTTTATGAGGACACAGATTTGTATAATAACATGGGTAAGACATAGGTATTACAAGGAGAAGGTGATTTATGAGGACATTAACCCATGTCCCCATTTTTCAAAACACTTATAAATCATACAGAATTAGTTTTTTTGAAAATCTAAAAATGCAGAAAGTCTCCTGGGAGGGGTAGGTTTAGGGGTAGGGTTGTGTAGGGCAATAGAATATACGGTCTAAACAGTAGAAAAACCATTACGCCTATGAAGATTCCCCATAACCATCAAACACAAACCTGTGGTGTGGGTGCGCGGGTGTGGGTGTTGTTTGTGTGTGTGTGTGTGTATGTATGTGTTTGTTTCGATTTCGAAGAAAAAAGTGGGGAAAATGTATACACTGGAAAAATAGTCAAAAATAACAAACAACAAAGTTGTAAATAAAACGATGATTATTGGAGTATGATTTACAATAAAATTTCAATTTTCATGTTTAATTCAATGTGTTACTTGTATTTTTATTGGTGAAGTTTACTAAAAATATTGCTGAACTAGTAAAAATTGTGTAAACATAAATCCTAAACCTTTTTATTTCCCTCAGTGTAACTGTTTCCGCAGTATCTAAAGAGAAGTTAAGATGAAAGACATGAGGGTGTGTAGATGAAGATAGAATTAGCTTTTTTTTCTCTCTCTCTCTCAATGTAATATATTAAATCAAAAATACTTTTCATTAAATGGAAATAACCATCACATCATACATCCAGGCCAAAAGATATTTAGTGGTTTTGCACGTTTAAGAGGTTTGTGTTCATGCCCCTTGGAGGGAGCCGTCTCTGACAGTGACTAGTGTTTGCTTTCAGCTCAGTAGTGATGTGAGAAATCGATGGTTGTGCTGATCACTTCACCTTCACTAGAGCAGGCTGTTCAATCGATGCGTTTGATGTCAGGACTGGGATGAACTGAGTCAAGTGGAGAGTGGCGTTGATCTTATTTCTGTCTCTATTGGGTTACAGGGAGATGCAGGGAGCCAGAGGAAGACAAAAGGAGGTCACTGGCCGAGCTGACTGTGATGAATTACAAGAACAACACTTCTGGATTTGTGGAGAGTGAACTTGAATTGTTTGGCCACTAGCTGTAAATATGTCAAATCATAGCTCTCACCTTGGCACGTGTGCAGAAACTCAGGTTTAATACTGTATGCAAAATAACATATTGGTTCTTGGGTTGTCTAGTTGTTTTATACCCAAAGGGGTGAAGATTTATTAGTTAGCATGGCCTTGTCAACCCCTGCTGCACCATGTTTTCTCCATTCACTAAAGAAAGTGTGTTGGATTTACATGATTTAATGTGTTAAGTTATGCAAATGTAATTTGTTCAGGTAATTGAAACATCATGAACTCAAGTAATCTCAAATTTATTTTATATGGTTCTCTGACAGGAATAATTCACTTAATTTCATATCATTGTTCAGTATTGAAATACATTATACTAGCTACAAGTGTTGGGTAAGTTATTCTTAAAAAAGTCATTAATTTACTAGCTACTAATTGCATCTTCAACAGGTAATTAGCTACTGTGAAAGTGATTGATTACTTATTCACAATTACTTTTGAAATCAGCCTGACCAGCTTTGAACAATACCGGATGACATGAAACTGTCATTATTTTCAACTAATCATAATAAAAATCGAACACCTAATTCTTGAACGGGATCAATGTATTTAAAGTAGGTTATATTAAAAACATACATTTAACATTAGATGTTAATTTAGGTTAAAGCCCCTATTGTGTTTTATACAGAATTGTGCTCTATTACATCATAGTTAGGTTTAGGGGTGTGGGGTAGGTGTGTATTATATGTATGCCAAAATGTGTATCATATGCACGCCAACAAATTTAGTATCAAATGCACGCGAAAACTGCGTATCATATGCACGCAAAAACTGCATATTATATGCATGCCAGTCAGTTTCTGCATATAAATAGCATGCAAAATAGCCAAATGTAAAGCATGCTTTGTAATGTCAACAGCAAAAATGGTTTACATTTACTCTACATAATTTAATCTAGTAGATTACACATAGAGAATTAGATTATTCAAAAGCAAAGTGAAGAAATACAATTTTGTTGTGTAGATCACAAATTATATAATTGAGTCAATTGGACATTTTTCATTATTTATTTCCCCACCTAAGTGTTGGTGGTCATTCAGTAGTATTCATGCATTTCCTTTTTTAAGCAAGACATAGCTCAAATTTTAATTATAACAGACGTTTTGCTCCAATTTCACAGTGAAATCAATGTTATCATGGCAGTTCCTTAATTATTAGTGTGACGAGTGGGGGCGGGGCCGAGCCCGGGATTATTTGATGCCGTGGTTGAAACACGGAGCTCGAGGCTCGGTGAGTAGTAATTTGATAATGAGCGACACCGGCCAACACTCACCTGGTCTCTAGCCCATGGAGGAGCTCAGGAAGCTAAAAGGAGGAGTGAAGACAGTGAACGATGAGGCGAGAGAGGACCAGGCTAGCTTTTATTTTTGTGTTTGCGTGCGGCAGGTCGTCAGCAAGGGGCTGCCGCTTTACTTTCTTTTGTGTTGCTTATTATTATTAAAGTTTTGTTTGAGTGTTCGCCGGTTCCCGCCTTCTTCTTCCCGACCTACAAACGTTGTTGTTACATTGGTGCCGAAACCCGAAAGGAAGGAGGGACACGCTGTCATGAGCCCTCGCTGCTGAGGGGGATCGCGGCGCTGAGGAGATCGGGCAGCAGGAACAAACGGAGAGACTGCCGGTGGCTACCCGAGGCGGTGGTGCTGGAACGACGGAAGATGAGGTGGGACAGAGAGCTCGCTGCCGCGCTCCTGGGTCGAGGAGGGGTGGCTGCCGTACGAGAGGGAGCGAAGGAGTCGGCCCCGTTCGCCAGGAGGCCGGAGCCTGCTGCCATCCGCCATGATGGGGAGGAGCAGGGAACCTCAAATAGGAGGAGCCATCGCCGTCCGACAGGAGGCGGAGGAGCGGTGGCACACCAAAGCTGTGCCTAGTACCATCGCATGGCAACGTGAGTGAGAGCCTCTCAGCCAGTTGAGGACCAAGCGGCAGTGTGTCTGGGAACCGGACCGATAATTTTTTTTCTTTTCCTTTCTCCCCTTTCTCGTATCTGTCTCTCCTCATCCTTCCTTCTCCTTTTCTCTCGCCTCATCCGTCTGTCCTTACCCCCAGGTACGCCACGCCCGCCGTGATCGGCTCCCCCGGAGGGGGGAGTAGAGCGCAGTCTCGGGAGTACCCCCCGGCCTGCGAGGGGCGATGGGGGTATGTGACGAGTGGGGGCGGGGCCGAGAGCCGTGGGAACGGAGCGAGGCCGGTGGAGTAATTGATAATGAGCGACAACCTGCACCACTCACCGGTCTCGAGTCACACGGAGGAGCTCCGGAAGGATAAAAAAAGAAGAGCTACGACAGTGAAAGACAAGAGAGAACCAGGCCTGGACTTTATTTTGTGTTATGGGGGCGGCAGTCGTCCGCGAGGGTTGCCACTTACTTCAGTTGTGGTGGTTACTGTACAAATTTTTGCGGTTCCCGCCTCCTTCTTCCCGAACTACGACCTTTGTTACAATTAGTCAGATGGCAAAACAGCTCAGGTGATTTGCTCTGCTCAATTCCCCATCTTGCAGAGCAGTTCTGAGTGCTAAGGTTTGGGTAATATAGCAGACTACTACAATATGCCATGCTTTACTGGAACTGTACAGCATTGATCCACCACTAAAGTCCAGACACCTGAATCTGCTCTTTAAAAGCCTTGAAGTGTGTTTGTCTGCAACATGATTCTGGATACATGCCCGATTATAGCGCTTTTCCCCACCATGATCGCAAAACATATCTTTTAAATGAAATTGCACTTTCGTCTTGCTTTGCAGTAATGCCGCAAAGTTAATTGCACCAGGCAAATACTGCTGAGTTTTGTCAATGACGCATAATCTATAATGAGCCTAATTTACATAGAAAGCAGTTGTGTTTGCGAAGAGTAACAATGAGTTGATTTAAATACTTGCTGTGCATTTAGGGCCCAGTTAAATTGGATTGTGAGTGGTTAGTAAATAAGATGCAGATTTCTGAAATACTTTGCACAAAAGTATTACAACTATTTAGTGAATTTGTTTGGATCCGCCAACTTTAATGCCTTTGGAGACATCCGGTTCTCTGCTGGATGAAGAATAATCCACCTTCTAAATAAAAGACTGTTTCATCAGTTCCTCGCGATATGGGCCGACCTCATTAACCTCTCGTAATTAAGAATTGCTGACACCATTTACTCCTGGAGTATGACTGGAATGAATCTTTATTAAGTGTCATAAACTGTGAAATGCCACAGCATTAACCTTTTCAGTACAGTGTTTGAAAAGTATAACCATGAATGCTGATTACTGCCTGGATAAGCATGGTAAACACAATAGCCCCAGCCTGTTTACCAGGGGTCCCTTGGGTTCCAGGGAAATATCTTTGTTAAATGGAATGGGATTAGTTAAACCTTCATCAGAGCCTTATTACAGAGGTCTTATGGCTATAGCTACACAAGAAGACTGTTTCAGCAGGTATTTAACCCTCATCATTACCGTCAGCTTTAAATCTGCTTATGAGGCTGGGGAATGAAATCTAGACAGAAAGCTTAACTCTCAGACTGAGTTCAGATTTAATATATCATGCAAACAGTCACTCAATACACATTATTCAATAATATTAGGCTAGACTCTTCAGCTAAAACAGGACACACAATAACACAGACCGGAAAACTCATGCATACACGCTTTCACACACAGACAGGGTTGAGTCTAGAGACAAACAGACAAAGTGAAGAAGGTTTGCAGCTGAAAGGAAGGAGTTAAGCAATACTTTTCCTGGAATTATGCCCCTAGCTAACATAGATTTTGACCCCTCTCCCCCAGTATTCATAAGAGTGGTTAATCCCTTTTTGCTATGACTGTTATCACTGTTTTTGTTGTTGTTGTTGTTTGAACTTTTTCATATGGTTCCCCCAATCCTGAATATGTGGTTATATTCTTGGCTGGGAAAATGAACATAGATTTAGGTAGTGGACGGCAGCCACGCTTCAACCACAACTAAAACACTAAATAATCCCTAACAATATTTCCTCCTATTATAGTACTTCTTTTTTCTTAATAAATCAATCAATCAACCAATACATAGTAGTTGTGTGTTTCTGGGTATGTGTTGTTTTTACAGTTTAGATTCTAGATATTCACCTTTATATCAAAAATATTTTTAAATAACAAAGGTAACACTTTACATGAACTTTCCTTAAGTTAATGCATTAACTAACCATGAACAAAACATTTGTTATAGTATTTATGAATCTTTGTTAATGATAGTTAATAGAAATACACCTGTTCAAATTTTTGTTAGCTCAGGTTCATTAAATAATATTAGCAGATACACGTTTTGATTCTAAATATGTATTAGTACATGCTGAAATTGACACTAACTATGATTAATTAATGCGTTAGAAGATTTGTTCATTGTTTGTTCATGCTGACTAATGTAATAAGGTTAACTAAGGAAGTTTGTTGTAAAGTGTTAACATGAATAATAATTTATACAATTTGTTAAAGTAAAAATAGGTAAGTAATAAACACTTTAAACAGCACAAATTAGAATGACGTGGTTTCTTAAAATGTCAGTAAAATTCAGATGCTATTCCATTTCAGCTTCTTAACTAAATAATGAATATATTAGTAATAGATCGTTATAAATATAACATGTTATATTATTATTATTATAAAAAAAAATGAAATGAGACCAAAGTGCGTTACATCAGAACTTGAAATTCTTACTTAGGGAATTATACAGTAGATGTAAACCCAAAGCAGATTACTATAACCTGACATTCTGCATCTGCTGATTATTCCAAGGTGATTTTATAAGCACAATACGGAGTATAATGATTATCTCATTCTGTCTGTGTTTATTACTTACTAAAAGTAATTTCTGAAATTAGATAATACATTGTATTGATCAAATCATTTAAAATGGAGAAGATAATTGTATACTCATCAGGGCTGTGAAAGAGCAATTCAGTAGAAAATCAGTTATTTTTATCCATTTTTATATTGTTTAGAAAAAAAAAAGCTAACAAGCCTATTATTTATAATAGAAGTCAATGATTCATATGTTAATTCATCGCTGCTTAAGTACAGCAAATATTATTTTCAAATGGTTTACTAACAATAAACACATAATAACTGTATTTATTCAATCAATCCTTTATTATTACACTCTTAAACATGCAATGCCCAAATCCTTTCATTAGTTATTATATATTCAAATCCACATATGTTCATAAATAGAACTGAATCAACTACTGATTTATTAGACATACTAATGAAAGGTATTGCAGTACTACCATGTTCATATTAAATGTCCATCTAAATACACTGAAGAAGTTTGCTCTGGTTTGATGCTGCTGACTCAGGGTGGGAAACGCCTCCGGATCTTTCATCTCTCTTATTGACACCAGCAGGGACTAATGGCTCCAAGCTGAGGGCCCAGCGTCCATCAGGAGGTGTACTAACATCCATAAATGGCTTTCAGAATTACTCCAAACGTGGAAGAATGATGTTTAGATAATAGACCGAGATGGATTAGCATGCAGATAAATATTTCAACACTTTGGCTTTGTTTATTGATTGAGTCAGTAATTTCCACTTCAGCTCAAATGAAGGCGGTTCCAGACTGTCGAGACCCGTGTCTCTCAGCCTGTGAACTCTGGGCTAAAAAATGAACAACTTCTCAATGGAGTTTTCTGCTAAAGCAGCAGTAATGTACCTGGCCTGGTTGATTCCCAAGTGCCCTCTGGACCTCAGCGCCGTAGCATAATATAACAATGTCAGCATGTACTTGTCTTTTCATGTCTTTTCACAAATCTTTTGAAAATAGTGTTGAAGCTTGACGCCAAAAAACATGAACTAACTGGACTTTAACAGCATTTATGAGTGCAAATGTTTATGATTAAATGGAATCCGATTTTTGCTATTGAGAAACAGACTAATGGTCAGCATGTTTATTTGAGGCCACATCTCACACGAGTCTTACTAAAAGTACTGAGACAGTCAGAGGAAAAAGCAATCCGCAGACGTGCTAATTAATGCTGAAAGACTTTCCTCTGGCCTGGCGCCTCTTGTGCCGTCCATGATGAGACCATCACGTTTATTTCTGAATACCTTAATATCTCCTTAAGTGATCAATAATGTGCATCATCATAAATCACGCCATGGCTGCAAAGCTGTTATTCCAAAAAGTCAATACCAAACTTGGGAGCAACTAATGGCAGGATTTGGTCTGGCTCCCTGTGGGAAAGGCACCAGAAGAGAGAGAAAAAAAAAAAGATTCATGCGTACAGTATGACACGAGTTTTCACATCTCAGCAAAGGTAGTCAACGAGCTCCGGTCTGGTCTCCTCTTTCAGACAGTGTGGCGACTGAACGGATCTCTGAGATAAGTGTACTATATTGAAGCTCTCATGTTAAATTATAGGCTGGCTTGTGAGAACAAATTAACAGGATTGCAGCTAGCACAATTATTGTCTAATGTCTAAGTGTGTAATAACATTGTAATAACATCCTATACTTATAATATAGTTTCACACACCTTAACATTTCACCCTACTCCAAAAATGCCACATTCATTTTCAAAAGATGTGTTTGCAAAGCACTGAAAAGGATGACAGAGCGAGAGAGAAAAAAGGATAATAATTATATAACAATTTTAACAACGTTGCATTTTGGTTTTTATTACATTTTAAAAATGTTATGAAGATGTGTATTCTTGTTCTATTTTTTTAAACATATTAATGTATTTATTTTTAGTTGTTTAAAATTCTAATGTATTGCAAATTACGCATCAATACAATTTAGATCAATTTTAGGATTGGTGTTTTGAGAAAAGAAACTTTTCTTGATAAGTCATCATAAATCAAAACAAATCATAATTCATACGTAGTATTTACTTATGTAAAGATTGTTTTCAAATAGTGTTTTTTACGCATTATTTCTAACAACAAACAAACAACCATAAATGTGTATTTATTATTCAAAGTATGCGTCATTACAACACTAACACATATACTAAATCTTAAGTTAGTGCAATACATAGTAATTCCTATACGGTTAAAGATTTTTGGGTGGTCTTTAAAATGAATGGTTTGTTTGTGTGTTAAGAGGGATCTGAGATGACTGAGGCGTTCTCTGTTTTCCGACGCAATAAAATTACGATTCAGAAAACAGGTCATCTTCACATTCTTTTTTTTTTTTGCTGAGCCTAGATTTTGTTTTCTGTCAAATGATCCTATTGAAGTAATGTTGGATCCATGCCCTTTGTTCAACACATGCTCAGATAGACTATAGCGCTCATGAACACCTGTTCTCAGATCACGCTGTGAAATCATACTTCACAGCGGCTGACAAGCGTGACATACTCGGAAACAATTCTACAATGTAAGTAATGACTTTTACATTTCTGCCAGTCCATCAGATTAGACACAAAGAGCTCTGGTGTCAAACGCAAACCAGCACTGAAATGGCAAAAGCACCTTAAATTAATATCCATGTATTCAGTCTCATTACACAACACCAAATGTATTGTCAGTCATTTTGAGCACTTTTGACAACATCTGAAAAACAATTTAAAACAGAGTGAAGAGTTGAAGGGTGAGTGTGTGCGTCTGTGTTTCAGGAGGAGGGTGCTAAATAACAGGCTCAGTTTGACAGTCAGAGATGCTACAGGTTGACAGGCATCACTCTGGCCGTAACTGCATGGATGGTGTGGGGTGTGTGTGTGTGTTTGAAGATGAGGCGAGGGGTGTTTTGACTAATGGAACCAGGGCTACAGCGATTCGGAATCCAGAGCCGACAGTTGATAGATCTTGGGCAGTTAGTCTGTGAAGCCTCTCAAAGATTTTCTGTCAGATTAGCTCTATAAAGCTGAAGGTTTCATACTACAAGAACGAGAGAGAGATGAGAGAAAAGGTATCACTTTTCCGTTTTTTTTGTTTCTTTTCATGGGAATTTAAAAACGTTATGTCTTTATGTGTCAACTAATGTCTCACCAATAAATACATCAGTAAATTACATTTACATCAGTAAAAAATAAATAAATAAAATCTCTGCAAATCGGAAGTATAAGGAGTTAAAGTGTACTGCGTGACATTGGCAGTTACAGGCTCTATTAATCAATTTTAGTATGCTTTATAAATATTGCGTTTTATTTTAAATTAGTAATAAAACAACCACATTTAATAATAAAACTAATAATTAGGTAACACTTTACAATAACATTCATTAATAAATCATTAACCAACATTATGTAATGCTTAATGGATCATTAGTTAATATATATTCTCATATCTAGAAACGTTTGCTTGTTAATGTTTACTAATAAACGTATTAAACATTACCTAATAATTTACATTTCATGCAAATTCAAATGGTTACAAATGTAATTAAACTTCTAATTCATATGATCATGCACGTCTTGAAAATATTCAAATGATTTTAACAGATGTTATACAGTGACTAAAAGCTTTTGTTAAATGCACAACTCTTTTGCTGCTGTTGAGGTGTGATACAGCTAAGGTTAGGGACGGGTTTGGTGTATGGGTTGGTTTAAGGGTTTAAGTGGTCAGCAGTGTACAGGGGTCAATTTAATTACTATAAGGAACGCGATTCAATCTGTTTATTAGGGGTGTAAATCAGATGGTTCATCACGATACGATACAATATCGATTTTCATACCCAGCGATACAATATTTGCCGATACCTCAAACAATTCTACGATACGATTCAGGAGTATATCGATCGATATATCAATATTATGATATTATATATCTATTTTAAACAACCATCTATATTTTTATTAACTCACAAATGCAACCAAAATATTTAACTCATCCTGTACCTCAATTGGGACATTCGCAACAACAACAAAAATAGGTACACATTTTTTTTTGTAAATAATAAAGAAAATAAACAATTGAAAAAACAATTCTGGCTGCTACTATGGACTCAGTGCTAAAAATCTTTTCTACAGATAAACAAATTACAAGCAATAGCAGAAAATAAAAACAATACAACAGACACAAGTTCAATAAACCGTGCTTTTCAGGTTTTTCAGCTCAGTCTAAAATACATGTTCAGGTACGCTACAGAAATGTAATAATCAAATGTAAACTAACTGCATAGTCTTCACTGTATAAATTGAATTGTATACAATGTTTTGTACTTGTATTTTTCGTTGAAAGCATTCGACTATAATTTGTTTATTGCTTTCACTTTAAGAAAAGAGCTACCTGATCTAATATACTGTTACACATGTGTTTTCTTTCTCAACTGTTTACGTTAAGACATATGTCTAACCGACTGTGTTTACTAGGATATTAGCCAAGGCGCACATGTTGATGTAATTTGGTCTTTATTTGTTCATCCATGCACAAAAAAGCAGAAGAGAGCTCAATTTAGTATTTGCGCGGTGTAGACGTGTGGCTGTCTGTGTGCGTGCGTGTGTGTGCGTGCACTTCAGGTGTGTGCACAGAACACTTCTCACACAGCGCTTGACTGTTCCGCAAACAATCCCGAGCGACTTTTATGCTCACCTTGTGCCTTCGGGCAGTCCTTATATCGAGTCCTGATACGTGAGTTTGAACGAGAACGCACGCGTTGTCGGTAATGCATAGACGGACATTATGTGAAAAATGTGGCCAAAATAAAGTGCTATTGATACTGCAGATATCGAATTTACGCGTGGCATCGATTGCATTTAATCGTGACATCGTATCGATGTATTGATCCATCGATGAATCGTGTTACACCCCTACTGTTATATAGCTGTCCAATTAGTCCACTGAGGGTGAGTGTGATGAACCCAAGTGCAGCTTTAGCTAATCAAAAACATGCCAAACAAAACAAAGAAAGACTTGGCGGAACAGATTGACTTGCAAGAACAGACTTGACAACCTCACCAAAGCAGGTTACAAGGATCCATACTCGACCAAGGACAAGGGCCAACTATGAGGGCTTATTATATCAAACAATGCAGGCCACATGACATGAATCACCAATGAGGGAGAAAGGACACATGACTAGACAACCAATGAGAACATGAACATGACCAAAGAACCATAGCAGGATAACATGAGGGTAAGGAGAAATAACATACTAGACAGGAACCATGACAAGCAAAATATCAAAATAAAATACAAGAAAACAATGAAAGGAACCACAACCCTAAAAACCCACGTTACACTATTGTTTGATAAACTTAAAGGGTTTACAAACATTTACACATGATGAATAGTCTCAACTTTCGATTGGGTACTGCAAAAACATGAACAAATGATTAATAAACGATTTGTAACAGATTTTTCGAATTCCGGTCATTTGGGACACTTTTTGCCATCAAAATGACTGCTCATAAAAGGTATTAATGATTAGTAAATGTTTATAAACATTTACAAATGATGAATAGTTCCAAAACATTACAAACAATAATAAACGCTTTAAGATGTGAAAAAAGTAGAAGTCTATACAACAAACAAAGACCAAATATATGACCTTTAGAGACTGTGATTATGAGTTAATGAATATGTTAATGTGAATAATTTGTAAAGTGCTGAAAATGACTAATTAAGCTATATTTTCACAACATCTGTAAATGTAAAAATGAGCATTAGCTAATATGTGAACTGAAGTTTAATGACATTTAAGCATTCAAAAGTACATTAACAAATAAACTTGTAATCATTGTATAATTCATTTCTGTTAAAACCATTTGTAGATTTTTAAAACGCATTGAAAGTTTAATGACATTTGTAAGCATTAACTAGGCTAATGATCTGTTAAGCATTATATAATGTTTGTTAAGGATTTATTAATGAATCTTTTAATCATTGTAAACCATCTGTCAAAATCGTTTGAAGATTAAAAAAAAACAAATGCATGATCATATGAATTAAAAGTTTGATGCCATTTGTAAGCATTTCAATTTACATTAATGATCTGTTAATCATTTGGTAATGGTTAATAAGTTAATTAATTAACATTAACAAGCACATTATCTCATATTTCTAGATATGTGAATATATATTAACTAACGATCCGTTAAGCATTACATAATGTCTGTTAATAATTTATTAGTGAAAGTAATCGTGTTACCCGTCAATCAACATTAATCGAGTATATTTTATCTATGTAATGTATTTGGTATATAAATGTTCCTATATTACAAATTATTACGCTGAATTATTTAAAAATATCGTTTTTTTGTAATTGTTATAAAGAACATAATACAATGAATCTACTTTGAATTTGTTAGTGTATTGAATAATAGATTTTTTTTTTTTTGATAAAAATATGTGTAGGCTATATTAATAGGAAGGTTTGGTTGTCAGCCTAAAACGTACGTATGGGAAATCAATGTACCACGTTATGTGATTAAGCCTTAATTAACTGGTTTTATTATATATTTGTCTGGATCAACTTACTACATTAGATCAAGCCAATGAAAGCAAGTCAGAATATCTCTGTATGATAACAACTACTCACTTTTTACTGTGTATGTAGCCAATAGGAACACACAGACGCAGCTAGCTGTCATATCCAAGCTGTTGTACAGTCCGGTGCCAAAACTGTTTCCACAGACCACAATCAAACATCCAAACAAGTGGATGAATAAAAAAACAACAACTTGCAAATCACTGTAGACTGTACATCAGCAGTCATATCCTACAGTCACACCTTGAAGAGAGCGCTGCAGGTCTGCCTGGTGTGCGCTTCCTCCAAGGGGAACCCAAGTCCCTCTATAGGGATCTATTAGACAGGCCAGCGCTCACGCCACTGTTCTCAATTGTCATGTAGGCCTTTGCCGAAGGGAAAATAGAACCATTTACCTAGGATAGCCTGCAGACATTTTCTTCTTCTTCTCTTTTCTTTCACTCTTTCTCTATTTCTCTGCCTCTGTCCTCCCCGGGGAGCGAAATGAAGAGGTTTTCTTGGCATGTGGAAGGTTTTCCTGTGGTGTCCGGCATAAGTTTGAGAGACTGCAAGATTGTTCCTGAGATGTGTTTTTATAAGGGGAACGTCACTAAATTTAAACTCGCACTGAACGAATTGCAGCAGCCATTAATTTACAAAACTGCCTTTACTCAAACTGCATAGTGGTCATAGATTTTAATGAATAATTTTACTTTCAAAGAACTGACTGTTTATATAATCGTTTAGCCTGTAGTGTATATATGCATAAACAAAATCTATTTTATTTCTTTTGCAGATGCTTTTGCCCAAAGGGACTTACAAATGATACCGTAAGTGATTCATCACAGTGAAGCAGCAAGTGAGCTACAGTGAAACAGTGATGAAGGTTTAGAAATTTCATAAAATATGCACATTAAAAAATCAATAAATATTCAGGTTCAAGATCACGCTGTAAGAAGAAAAAACAATCAGTACATTTTCCATTACATTTACAAAAATGTTCTTCAACTCTAAAACAATGCAATGCTTAATTCAAAATATGGGGGGGGGGACATCTGTAAAAAATCAATACAGAAAAATTTCCTGGATATTAACACAGTCAATGAGACATATTTTTAAAGATTTTTGAAGAATGAAGGCTGTCTATGCATTTGTCCACAGAAATGAATATATATAAGCAGACTTAAAAAAACAAACATTTACTTGACAATCTTTTTTTTAATTATTATTATTATGAAAGATTTAGGGAACACTTTATAGCAAGTATACACTAATAAAGTTCTTACAAATCATTTGCAAACTATTAATCTATAGTCAATGCATAGTTTATGTAGTTAATACATTAATAGACTGGATTCAAATAGTGAGTTCTTAATTCATTGTCACTGTAATTACATAATTATTATCATTTAATTAGCTCATATTTAGCGAGTTAGATAATGCGTTGTCAACAACTTTGTTAACCACAAATACTTTTCACTTTAGACGTCACGGAAAATGGAAAAAAAAAATATTTTACACTGTACAAACTGTTTTTCTATCCCCTTTACACTAACCTTAAACCTCATACAAAACGTATTACCAATTAACAATTTCTTTACTATGAGCTAATTAAGCAGTAATAATTGTGTTAACTGCAGTGACAGTAAATTAATAACTCAATATTTGTATGGAGTTAACTACAGTTAACTGTACAGTTCCTTCCATTAACTACACTCTTAAAGGTGCTTAAAAGGTTCTTCCCACAGCGAGGCATACAAGAACCATTTTGGTTCCACAACGACACATTCAGTCAAAGGGTTCTTACCTTTTTAAATTGATCAGATGTTCAAGGTTCTTTATATAACCTATGGTATTTTGAAGATGTATATACTATGAATTAACTATAAACTAATAGTTTGTCAATGATTTTAAGTACTTTGTTAGTGTTTAATTATTATAAAGTTTTACCAAGATTGGTATAGGCATATTGTATAATTGTATAAAGACTATGTTATAAGTAATTGTATACAATAGGTGTAAAAACATTGTTTTGAGTGAAAACTTTGAATTAACGTTTTCTATTTAATTTTATGTTGCAAGGTTTCTGTATAGTAAATGTATGTCAATTCTTATCTGTAAAAAAAACAGATTTTTTTGGGCTAACATATCTAACATATTTCGTGTTTTTAAAGTCCGGTAAATCTCTGGATTAGTAATTGAATTAGACAGTTGTATTTAGCTCAAATCCTCTTCTGGCTGATTCTGTGGCTGCTCTGTAATCTCTAGAATCAGAAGAAGGGATTCAGGCTTCATTTGTGTGGTAAAATCACTGCCGCCACCCCCAGTCCCAGAGACCACAGGTCTGTATCAAGTATAATCTGGAGACACAAACGCTAAGTGCTATTTCCTCTGGCTCTTATAAGGAGAAGGGCACAATTCAAAATGTCACATGTGTTTCATGGGCCACTTGACTGGATTCATCATAAATGGTTTCTGAATTCCTCTAATATCAGCACCCTAATCTCTAGTACTTTAATATGAAGTGCACCAGCAGTGCCCTTCCCCTGAAATCTTCTTACTCTTCGCTGAGTGTCTGTCAGAGTGGTTGCAGAGGAAGCTGGTGAAGGCAGATTAGCACTGTACACAAAAAATTAAGTGCTGGTATGTTGGTTATATAAGATAACATTCAGCGCAAATACAGACTGCAAAGAACTCCATTTCTATTGCTTTTAATGCCATCCATGAGTCAAACTCAGCCTTAATAATCCAGCCACATCTTGCTATCAGGAATCTACCAAGAAATGATGACAAAACAACGTTTTGCTATTTACTACCATGCAATCACTATGGCGTGGATAGTAGCCGGAGTTCAAAGGGTCAGGAACTGCTTGGTTTTGGTGTGTTGTCTTTTGGGATGTCTCTGCAGACCACTTATAATGCTTCAAGGTTGATTTTTTTTTTTTTTTGTTTTTTTTTTTTTTTTTTTTTTTTTTTTTTTTTTTTTTTTTTTTTTTTTTTTTTTTTTTTTTTTTGTTTTTTTTTTTTTTTTTTTTTTTTTTTTCACAAAAAACTAAATTTAGAAGTTATAGGCTATTTATGTCTGTTTGTACACCCTTCATCGGAAGCTCTGTTGAATTAGGCGTGGGGATTTTAGACTTCGAAGTAAAAACCACGCTATGATGGAATAATAGTTGTGTAGTTGACAGCCTACATTCCTGCACTGATGACACGCTGTGTTTTAGGTTAAAAAAGGCATAAATACTTAGTACATACAAAGATCTGTAAATAACGACAAGCAATAGTGACCACGTAATAAAAACAGTTAATCACACTTTTGTGGCGTGACATCGGATCCAATATAGTCAGCACAGCATCATCTTTTAGTTTCAATCTTTCTGAAAATCCAGCATCGAATTGTGCCTTGTTTGTAAACCAATCCGCGGTGAAATGAAGTGAACAAAGGACCAAGTTCTTCCTGATGTGGTCTGGACTCATTAAAAATACGTCATCATATAAAAAAAAAAAAAAAGGTTGATCATTGGTCATGCGTAGAACTGCGTTGCGTATGACATCTTACCTACTACGGGGGTGAATCGGTGCGCGGGGCTAACAGGCAGCGACTGTAGCAAGAGGCGTTGATCTCTTCTGCGGATGGCGTGCTTAGCCACAATAGGATGAATACAGTGGCACATGCATCATGGCTATATTATAACTGTTTAGACGAACGAGAACGGTTTCGGTTATGAAAGTACAGAATGTTTTATAGCTAAATGGACCTCTTATCTATAGAAAAACAACACCAACAGGGAATTTTGATGTCTCAGTTCATGACCCCTTGAGGAGCTTTCAAATTCAAAGCAGAAAACAGGTTTCATTGATGCTATTTCTGTAGTTTTGCTAGTCCAACCTCAACGCAATAGCCATCAGTCAGTCACATATCAACATGCCATATTTAAATGTATGCAAATGCTTTGAGAGCTACAGCAGAGGGAAAGATTTTCGCAAAATAACGGCTTAATTTTTTATATATTTTTTCTATGTATGGCTTCAGACTTCGAATATAGCGCACAGGTTGCAAGGACTACTTTTATGGTGTTTAATTGTTATTGTTAGAGCTTGACAGAATCTGTTTCCTTTGACTGTACGAAAAATGAACTATTTTTTTTTTTTTTTTTTTTTTTTTTTTTTTTTTTTTTTTTTTTTTTTTTTTTTTTTTTTTTTTTTTTTTTTTTTTTTTTTTTTTTTTTTTTTTTTCTTTTTTTTTTTTTTTTTTTTTTTTTTTTTTTTTTTTTTTTGAACAGAAAGAGCTTTACTGCCAAGTATGCTTGTGCATACAAGGAATTTGTTTCAGTGACATAAGCTTCCAGTACACAGAAATAAAGAATCGAGGAGAATAAAACACACACATATGTACATACAAACTCTGGACGGTGAGGGTGCACTTATTTTACAGTACGGTATATAGAGTACTACCTGCGAAAGTACGGGTAATATAAGGTAACTACATGGGGTAGGGGTTAGGTTTAGGGGTAGGTTCAGGGTCAGTATTACCTAGTTATTGTAATTACTATAATAAGTATATAGTATGTACATGAGTAACAGGACTGTAAAATGAAGTGCTACCAAAATATGTCATACTGGAACTACTGGAAGATTTACAATTTATCTAAGCAAGTTGTACTTTAGCAGTATTACATTGTTTCTTTTAATACAAGCATGTATTGCATACAGTAAAAGCCTATTAATTTTAAAGGCTCCAAAAACTTGCGTGTAATGAGCTCTGATAAACTGATCTTCACTAATTACAGCAATGAGATGCTAATTTCATCTCTGATAAGACATGCATGAATAAGCAGTCGGGAAACACTGGCATACTGGGCAGTGATGGAGAGCTGAGTTCTACAAGCTGGACGATGCCATATGGAAAAGGCTGTTTGCTTTCGTTATTTATGGACTCATGTCAAAAATGATGGATAAATGAACACAAAAGCTGCAGTCATTAACATGATTACTTGTATGCATGGCCATCATTATTTTTACAACTATATTTACTTTCGTTATTATCATTGCTGCAGAAATATCATTTTTATGACTGTACCAGTACAACTTACATTACTGATCATTAGGGTTATTGGTATAATTAATATCATTGTTATAAAGTAATTTCTATTCTGAATAAAATTGTCATTAAATTATGCATGGTAGATTGTAAAGATGGTAGACATGCTAATCAGGTATATTAACAGTTGAAGGTATTTAGAGAACAAGATAAAACATCAGACAGTTTCTTCAATATTCATATATGTCATGGAGTCATAGAGCGTGTGATGTCAGCTGTAGTTGAAACAGTACGCCGTGACATTCAGATAATAGACTTCACATATGTCACTTAAAGTAAAAGCATGTCAAACTGAAGGTTATTATCTGCTAAAATTCCAGTAGCTGTTTTCCTTAACATTTTGTGTTCCCTCGAAAAAAAAATCATAGTCTATCTTTCTAGAGTCAAATTATTTCCCTGACAAGAAAATACAAAAATGCAGTCTGAAAGCTTTGATATAATATATAAAATAAAAAGTTACAATAATTAATAACAAATAGTTAATAAATAATAATGATACAATTCATTAAAAAATTCAAAAAACAACATGTTTTGCAGCATAACTGGATTTATGTGTTTACCAATCACCATCAATGAACAGAATCTGCTTTGCAATTAAAATTTGAGTATGTTTTTTACTGCATTTTGCTAAAAAGCAAATGATCATTTGAAGTGAACTGCCTGTCAAGATCCACTCGTTGTGCTGCGGTGAGACTTTTTATACAGCTTGTTGTTTACGTTTGTCTGATAGAAAACTCAAAAGACCACCAGACAGAATCCCAACCGTATCCGTTTGGCAATGAGCAATAGTGAATCTAAAACAGCGAAGGTTCCTCGGCTCTCAGGATATCAGAATCCAGCAGCCCTTGATCTCGACTGTGGCAGCGGCATGTGGATTGATGTGGGTAATGTAGTCAAGGCCAGCTGTTAGCATGAGGAGAATCGCTCGTGTCAAACACACTGACCCCCATTTCCAGCCTAATAATGCAGATCCATCCAGCTTCAGCCGGCCCTGTGCTTGCATATGGAAAAGGTGTCAAACGCTCAGCAGAAAGCCAGTCTGTCCCCCTGGGCTCTGTCGCATGAACTGTGTGTCACCTACATGTCTACCCCTCAAGTGTGATAACAGATCTGTGTATGATCTCGGAACACTGCCGACTCTTTAGCCCTGTAATGATGGCTGTATGACATTTTGCTCCTCGCAGAATATATTGGAATTCATTTTTGGTGAAGAAGCCTTAATGTTTCCTGACATCCGCTGGGATTTCCATGAGCTGCGTTTGAGGATTAATTGCGATTTTCTGCTGAGCCCAAAATCCTAATCATGAGCACGAAGAGAGTGTACATTCATATGGCATGGGGCCGAACTCTCTCAGGGCCCGATGCCGCAGCCATATTTCTGTTGTTTTAAAATCAACTACAATGGCAGAAACATAACATGCTAAAAAAAATAAAAACAGAAAGTCTTGAGGCCTTTTTTTCCTGAGATGGAGAGAAAAAAACACAGTGATAATATTCTTGTCTGGCTCAGAGGAGATACAGCGGGCGTCTGCGATCCGTCAATGTCAGCCTGAAGACAGAGGAAATGGGCGACGGAAGCGGACGGAATGGCTGAAGTGTGTGATTAAGAGTAATGACTAAAACATTGAGGGAAAAACTCTTCCTAAATCACTCATAAAGTGAGGTGCAATCGCTGCCGTCCCCCAGAACTCCATCAACAGCCAAACGCCTCCGGATTTACCGCCCTGCCTCTCTCAGAAAGGGTGGTCCTGCGGATGATGGAGCCAAGGTTTTTCCACAAACCGTTACCTACAAATAAACATCGCTCTGATGCAAGTGACATGCACGTTAGAACACATTTCCGCCTTCCTTTGGAGTCCCACAATGGCAGACTTTGCATCTTATCAAACCAGAGCAAACCCTGGAGGAGCGCCGGGCGCATTTGGCTGTCAGAGTTTTATTAATAGAAGCTTTATATATGGCGATGTCACCTCCATGTCAGAATAAACTCGTAGGAAAATATGTCTTAAATTCCCCACGTGGCAACGGGGTGACATTGATATCTCTAAGCCAACAGTTACGATTATGACACACACAAATGTTTTAATCGATTCGCTTGCACTTCACACGTTCTCTTAGGTCAGTCTAACTCGAGGGATGTCTCGCGAGTGTCAGACTTGAGACTCAGTATGGATTTTATCCTTTAATGGAAATGCTTTTTTGAGGGGAGATAAATTTATATTAAATCCCAATGCTGAATAAAGCCGAGGACATTTTCACTCACTTGTAAAGACCTCTGACATTGTACAGCAGCTCAGCGGCGAGATAACACCTATTTAAATGACAAAAGCACAACGGATTGTGTAATTAAATATCTGTCAGCTGAAAGTCACTCTTCCTGTGTAATATAATAAGATTTGTTTAGCTAATGCTGCACCTTAATGTAAACACCGACAGTGCTGTACATTTACCGGAATAAAACGGAACAAAAGGAACATGATATCCATCACAAAACACAAAGAGAAACAGCACATGAAGTCAAAAGAGGTGCTGTACCGAGGGAGGTTTCGCCCCCTCAAGTATATTTGTCTTGGGAAAGTGAACTTTGAGTCATTCCACTTCTGAGCACCAATGCAGCTCTTCTGCCAAACCTGTCAACAGTGGGATGTCAGACAGCTTTTACACAGCATGTACGGGGCACAGCGTTTGTCAAACATATCTCTCTCTCCACTTACAGTGGTCATGGAGTCCAGCACCTCGCGCGTCTCTTGACTCCAATCTTTCTCAGTGCCATCCATCACGTCTCCTCTCTAAATGGAGGGAACAAAACTTGCTGAAATGTTTCATGGGGGGGTCTGAATCTCAAACGCTAATTGTAGATGAATATGTGGGCCATGGCTTTCTGTTAGTTCTTTCTGCTTTTCATCTTTCTAAATTTAAACCTAGACTTTTGGTGGTTACAAACACGAGGGCTTCTTTTATTTCGGTTTAATGTCAAATGCAGAGTTCTGGCATGAAACTCTAGGTGGCGCAGTCTGATAGGTCTAGCTCAATCTGACCTGGCGACATAATTTTTACATGGCAGATGAGTGGTTCTCTCCTGAATCGGTAGCTAATGAGCTTACTGCTCAATATTCAAAAACCTGGCTTTTGTTTGCTGTAGCAGTTGCAGCTTGCTTCAGAACCCTCCACCTTCCCTAGCTCCACCTGTATAGATCTGCAACGGGTTGATTCATGTATGCTATGGGGGTTATTCATATGTGTTATATGTGCAGCAGCAGTATTTCCTACATGCTTACCCGCAGCATGTTGTGGATGTATTGGCAGTAGCAAGTCTCGGTACTTGCTCTGCCGCAGCAGCAGCAGCAGTGTAGCAGATATGTTCCACCAAGACCAAATACATTAACATTTCCCTCCGAAGTGTCATGACAGAACTATTTTTCTTTATTTAAGTTAGAGAGGCACGCCTCAAGGGGTAAGAGGTCTCGTTTGATCTGCTAGTAGATGTTGTAACGCCCATTCTGCAGTGAAAAAAACACAAAACACACCATCGCTGACAAAAAATTACAAAATAATAAAGGGTTTAGCAAGGCAACAAATAAGCATAAAATGGTTGATTGTATTATGGTAGATTATGTAATTATTTGTTTACACTAATGACTATCCCAGCATCAAAGCAGCAGAAAGGAGGAACAAATCTGGTCAACTTTATACTTTAAGGAACAAATTCTCACTCTCCTAGATGCTATACTAGCCAGGTGCCGTTTATCATTATTTACCAAAGCAATACCAATGCCTTATTGTGTAAAAAAGAAACCATATTTTAAACCCCTAATACCTTATCTTAACAACTACCTTACTAACTATTACTCAGCAGGAAATTAGGAGTTCATTGAGGCAGAAGTCGTATTTCTGATGATTTTGATGCTGAGGATAGTCATTAGTGCAAGGTGTGTGCATTCTTGTTGTGGCATCAGCCAATCTGTGTTTTTATGACTTTATGACAAAGATACTCTAAAGTCATTAGTCACACAACATTTACAGCTTGTGGACTACAGCTTGAAGATTGGCTCAAAAACAATTGTATCAATAACGGATAGCTCTCTTCAGGTATTATACAGAAAGAAAGAAAGAAAGAAAGAAAGAAAGAAAGAAAGAAAGACAAGAAAAGTGAAGCCTGTTTTTTACTCCATGTTTGTCAAATTCTCAAAACCAAAAGATTTTTACCTTCAATTCATGTACACTGACAAAATAATGTTGCACCACCTTACTGTTACCAAGAAATATAAGTGAAGTAGCAGATTAGCCCAGATGCCATGTTTTAGAGCCAGAGACCCAACAGTACTGGCTTGTTCCCATTCAATGCTTCCAGCCTGTGAGCTCACTGTGTTATTGCTGAGCTAAGAGGGGAAGTGCTCGTGTCCAAATATCTGTAGAGACAGAGGAAGTCAGACTGCTGGATGGACAGAGATTGCAAGTCCTCAAGTGAGGATTAGAGTGATTGCAGTATGAGCTGGATTTGGAAAATGCCACAAGTTTTTTTTTTTTTTTTGGTACATGAAAAGCATAGTCGGAGAAACACTGACAACATTTTCCCAAGATATGCTGGAGAAATGTCAACATGAGCAACCGTTCCATCACCCCAACTCCCTTGCCAGTGTTTATAAAAAATAACAAGCTGGCCGACTCTGAAGACGTATACTTTGGAAAATGGTGTGACAACAACAGATTAAAATGTTAGTGCTTACTGCTAATAAAGTAAAGGTAAATAAGAAGTTTACAAAAAAAATTATAATAATAATCCCCCGATGTTATTCGTGCCCTGTATTATTTTATTCAAGTGAAATACGAATGCACTAATCAGTGACACTGAACCTGAAGTTTCATTTTTGTGTTTTGACTATTTATGCCTACTTTTTGTTTCAGTTTTTTTTTATTCTCTCAGTGTAAAATCACCATCCACAAGAAAAAAAAACTGTTTTAAAACATTCTTTCTAATACTTCCTTGTGTTTCATTGCAGAAAGAAAATAATCAGTGTAAGTGACAACATTTCCATTTTTTGGATTAACTATTTCTTTAATGCATCGTTTGACACAGAAATATCAGGCTGTTTTATCTTTTTTGTGCTTAATTATAATCACAATATAGATCAATAAATAAAAAAACGGTGCAATTTCACTTTCATTATATACTAAAACCTTAAAAAAATAAACCACAGCTTAGATGTTAAAATGGTTCCGTAAAAATAATTTATATATGTGGTAACACTTTAAAATTAATCAAATTAAATTTGTTATCATTAATGCATTAGGTATTGCAAACTAACAATGAGTTATGGTTAAAGGTTTTTTAGGATTTTTAAGGTTAAGGTTAATTTATATTATAACATTTTCACTTCTAATTTTTAATTCATGTTCATTCACAATACAGTATAATTATAGCAAGACACAACAGGCAAAAACTATTTGAATAATAAAACCTTTTTTTTTTTAAGATGCCATACAAATGCTTATGTTTATGTAGATTTCAAGTACAATACACATTTTTAAAAGCTTTTTTCTCTCTCTCTCTCCTATACTGATTTATAGAATTTATTCCTATTTTTATTTATTTATTTTCCTGGCTACTGACAGTATTTTCTGGTTTATGGAACATTAAATGGAAATGTCCTCTGTAAAACCATTAACTATTATTGAACTACTTGATTGAACAAACTAAAATTCGAGCTTTATCCAAAGTTACGATTTCTCTTCTGGAAATATATGCAAATGAGTGCATATTTAATTAAAGTATAACTCATTTGCATATTAAAAACAACATTTCAGAACACTTCTAATACAAAACAATTGTCTTAATGTACTGTGATTAATCAACTGGGGAAATATGGTGACATCTGTTAATTAAATTTAATTAATTAAATTGTAACCGTATTCACCTTGCAGTGTCTTGCCGTAACTAATGTTAATATAATGGAAAAGAAAAGAAAAGCATTATTTGTGAATTTTGTGGATCGTGGTTTTAATTACAGTTATTATTGTAATGAACGATTAAAGATTTTAAAGTAATTTAACAAAATTGTTTTGGCAATGTTCTTCTTTCTGCAGATTAATTTCATGCTACAGTCCAGCCAGACAATAAAACCCTTTTCAAACCTAACCCACAAGAATCCAGCTGTCAGAGAGGACGATTTCATGGTCAGACCGTCGGAAAATGTATCTTTGTAGCAACATCATCTACATAAAGATGCTGATGGTCTAGTGAAAGTAAAAAACCACAGTCGTCAGCAGAGCACAATTACACATCTCAGATCGTCACCAGCCGCACAAACACACACGCTAGAGATGGGAAGGTAAAATGCTCAATTAAGCATGCTATGGTAATAGCTGCTCTTCCAGCCTGTCAGGATCCTGGAGGTGTACATGTTTTCTCTGCAGACAGCTTGATGCGCGAGCATGTGTTATTCTGCTGAGACTGGATACTGTCATCTCATAAATGTGATGTCCGACTATGGGTACTTGAGAGGAAATATGCTATGCAGTGTTTTTAAGGGAAAACTGCCATAAAAGCAACTTAAATACAGGATTTTCTAATATTAATAAGCTGGTAAGAAGCTGCAAAAATTGGCCCATTTAAAAATGTTCTGAGAATTATATATGCATTTAATTTAGGAAGTAGTATGTTAAGTAAATAACAGTATTTCAGAAAGAAAATCATATTTCAAGTCTTTGTTTTTTTCGTGTACTAGCCCTCTTAAAAACCTGAAGATTGCTTTTATTATTAGTATTATTAGTAGTCTTATTATTAGTATTATTATCACTTCTTAAATTTTGTCAGCTGTTCTGAAAAAGTTGGCAAATTGTCAAGACACATCATCATAATTTTTGTATCTTAATCATTTGCCAACCAGGGTGCGTTTCCCAAAAGCAGCGTTACATGGTCGCAAGTTCTTGTCGTTCCCAGCATAGTTCACCGATTCTGTGTTCCGAAACCATAGTTCCAAACGAACATTCTCAAACAGCGCGCACTTTTTTATGTGGTAGTAACTACAGCTCTCGACCTGTGGTTAGAAGCATAGTTTCTTGTTAGTAAGACATATGGACTTAAATAAATTATGTTTTTGGGCACAATAAGGAAGCTATTTAAATATATATACACTGTAAAAAATTACCGTGAATTTAACAGTAAAAGACTAAAAATGCTACAGTAAAAACCTGTTAAATGGTTTACGGTAAATGGCCTTACTATATACGGTGAAAAACTGTATTTGACATTACATTTAATTTTACGGTAGTATACCATTTTGGAAGTGAAAAAGACCGTATAATTTACAGTGAATAACCGTAATTGACATTCCCAGAATTCCCTGCATTCATGTTTTTTTGTTGAAATAACTATGTTCCTTCTTAGTTTTTTTCTTATCAGTTTTGTATATTAGTGTTGTGTGTTACACATAATGTTGTTAAATTAATGTTTATTGTTTTATTTCAGTTTCATGTGTGTTACCAAGATGGTGTTTGGTGTTTGTGTGAATGACACTGTGCACCTTCTACATATGTTATTATCTAAAAGGTTCATCATGTGACTTTATCATCACCACTTGCATTTGGTGGTTTTCAGTGTATTACAAAGGTACAAAACAGGTTTCAGTACTTCAATATGTTGGTATATCAACATTATATCAGTTAATGAAAATACGGTATTTAACTGTAAATTTAAGTTAAAACCGTAAAACCTATGGTAAATTCGGCAACCCCGTCTGCCCATTTTATTACTGTACTTTAGTTACAGTGGCATTTTAGTCTATAAATTGTCGCGCGTCTCAATCCTCCTTTTTTGAAGAGTGCGCATGTGCATAAATGCGTAAGGGAACCCCGAAGTATGACGTAAGAGGAACCCAGCACTGAATCAAACATCAAATAAAGCAAAATGACAGGGAACAAAACATTGTAAATTAGTCATCAGGTGCCATGTACAAATAAAGCAGCATCTCAGAGATCTCGAATCAATTAATTCGAAGTTATTACTCCACCACATGCGTGTGATGTCATTAACAATGGCCCTAAATTGTTGAACTAATGAGGTTCAAACAACAGAGATGTTCGGGAAACAGTCGTGACTGGCTAGTTAGTTTCCACAACAATGCATCGTACTATGGTGGTTAATAAATGAGTTACGTCGTTGTATAGGAAACGCACCCCAGATAAACCATTTCAAGGAAAATTAGGGTATTTTTAGAAAGCAAGAAAGGAATACAAATCACAAATAAAATTATTAAAGTGTAGTAATTAACTTTAAAGTAGGTTTTTAATAGATTCCCATTGTTTAATGATAGTAAGAATGTATTGCATGATTTCTATTTTTTACCCTCAAAAGAAATGGCCTGGAGAGCCAATGTCCTGTAGAGTTTAGTTTAGCTCCAAATTGTCCCAACGCCCCTGCCTGGAAGATTCTAGTAATGCTAGAGACCTTGACTACCTCGGTTCAATTTGTGTTTAATTGAGGTTGGAGCTAAATTGTGCAGCGATGCATTTGCCATACAATCACATTACTCTCTGCTTAACCACCATAGTACGATGCAACATTGCAAAATCTACCTAGATGGTCATGACTGTTTCCCAAACATGGCCACTTCTCCGTCGCATGAACCTTGTTGGATTGAACAATACGCATGATGGCCATTAAAGAAGTCACATGCAGGCAGTGGAGTAATAACTTCTACTAATTAATCTATTTGAGATCTCCAAGATGCTGCTGTAACGAACATGGCAGCTGCAGACTACTACTATTTATTTTGTTCCTTGTCTTTTGCTTTATTTGATATTTGATTCATCGTACATCCCCTCATGCATTTATGCACATGCACACTTTTCAAAAACACCATTTATTGAAATATATAGATTGTAATGAAAATATATTTCAAATGAAATGGAAGATTTGTATAGACAGTATGTCATCTGGCTTATTGTGTCCAGAAGCATTTTTTTTTAGTTCATATCTTACTAAAGAGAAACTATGCTTCTAACCACAGATTGAGAGCTGTAGTTTCAACCATGCTGATGCTGTCTGTGAATGTTCATTTGGACTATAGTTTCGGGAAACACCAAATACTTGAACTATGTTGGTAATGATGGGAGTTGTGACCATGGTTAGCTAACGATGCTTTTGCACAATGCACCCTAGCACAGTGGCCCTCAAAAACAGGATTTGACATCCCTGTATTGGGGTGGAATCCACTCAAAGTGTACTGGGATGTGAATCTCCATAACTGAGGCTGATCGGTCCCACTTTATATTAAGTGGCCCTAATACCTGTGTACTTACATAGTAACTAGATGTGTACATAATATGTAACCACAGTGTAAGTACATAGTATCTACAGCTGTAATGTTTGTGTAACTACACATATGTAACAACCCACTGAATGGTATGTGTAAATACAAATGTGTAACAGGACATTGGTAACTACACTTTTTGGTAATGAAATTGCAAATGTGTAACAGGACTAACAGCACTTTTTGGTTAAAAAAGTGTTACACTTTATATTAAATAAACAATTACTATTGGTTTACCATGTAATTACTCAGATGTTACACAGCAACGGCCAGCAAGTTAGACTTTACATATAAATTGTGGCTTCTGTCCAGAATGTTACACTTTATATTAAGTGGACAGTTCCTGAGGAGTTACCATGTAAGTACACCAACTCCACCAACTTGAGATCCAACTCCTCCCACTTTACATATCCTTAAACATACCCATCTCCACCCCCTGGATCAAACTGTTCCAATTACTCTTATACATATTGTAATGACCCGGCAGTGAGCGCTAGCAGCCAGGTGCATTATGGGTATTTGTTTAGAGTTGATTTATGTGTTAAGCAAGATGGTTGGGTTTTTGCGTTAGAAATGTTATGTGTGTTTATGTTTAAGTTAGTTCGGGTGGGTTTGGTTCATTTACTGCCTTGTTATAAAAAGTGTGGATGTTACCGTCATGGAGAGAGATGTGTCGGGGAGGGACTTGCACCGCGGGAGGAAATCGACTGTCTGCAACTACTGGTTCCCCACGCTCTGCGGCCGGAGGTCCTCCGTTGGGTTCATGGGGCAGCTGGAACCGGCCATTTCGGGAACTCCAAGACGGTGCGGCGGCTGCTTCAGCGGTTCTACTGGCCAGGGTGTCGGCAGGATGCAGAGCTGCACGTTCACTGCTGTGATGTCTGCACGGCACAGAAGGGACCCAGCAGACGCTCTCATGAGCCGTTGCAGCAGTATCTAGTCGGGGCGCCCATGGAGAGGATCGGGGTTGACATCCTGGGTTCGTTCCCCGTCACAGAGGCCGGCAACCGTTTTGTCCTGGTCGATATGGACTATTTTACGAAGTGGCCAGAAGCATATGCGGTGCCGGGTCAGAGTGCTTCTACGATGGCGCAGCGATTAGTGGACGAGATGTTCACCCGGTTCGAGGTGCCGGACGAGCTTCATAGTGACCAGGGGCGGAACTTTGAAAGCCGGTTGTTCAGTGAGGTGTGTCAGCGGCTGGGGGTGAAGAAAACAAGAACCACTCCTCTCCACCCTCAAAGTGATGGACTGGTTAAGCGGTTCAACCGCACTCTGGCAACCCAACTTGCCATCTTGACCAGTCAGCACCAGAGAGACTGGGACCAGCATCTGCCCCTGGTCCTGTGGGCGTATAGGACAGCAGTGCAAGAGTCGAGCCAGTGCACACCGGCGGCGCTGATGTTTGGGAGGGAGCTCCGCACACCAGTGGATTTGGTGTTCGGGTCACCCCCCGAGCCGGAGATTGCTGGTGGCCCAGAACTGGACTACTTCCGGCGATTGAAGGAGCATCTGAGCACGGTCCATCAACTGGCCAGAGAGGCTCTAGAGGATGCTGGAGCCCGCCAGAAGCGGGCGTACGATGCCCGGGCCCACGGGCCTACCCTTGGGTCAGGGGACAGAGTGTGGGTGTTCTGCCCCCAGAGGAAGCAGGGGTTGTCACCCAAACTGACTCATCATTGGCAGGGACCCGGGGAGATTCTGGACCAGGACGGGGTAGACGGGTGGTGCTTCATAAGGATCGGTTAGCACCGTACCACCCGCTGGCCCCAGAGCAAAAGACTGGTGGAAGCCAGGGCGGCTCCCCACCATCCACTCCCAGTGCCGGGACGGACAATGATGGACTCAGGGATGAGCCTGGCGCTAGGGGTAGAACATCAGTCGAAGCGTGTTCGATGCCGGCCAGGACATTTGCTGGATTTTGTTATGGGAGAATAGGGTTGTGGGGACACTAACCCTCTTGGTGGGGGGTAATGTAATGACCCGGCAGTGAGCGCTAGCAGCCAGGTGCATTATGGCTATTTGTTTAGAGTTGATTTATGTGTTAATTAAGCAAGATGCTTGGGTTTTTGCGTTAGAAATGTTATGTGTGTTTATGTTTAAGTTAGTTCGGGTGGGTTTGGTCCATTTACTGCCTTGTTATAAAAAGTGTGGATGTTACCGTCATGGAGAGAGATGTGTCGGGGAGGGACTTGGCGATATGGCCTTGCTTGTGTAGATCTTATTCTGTATTCAGAATAAAAGGAGAAAGATGACAGTACTGCCTCCTGCTGATATATCCTGTCTGTGCTTCTGCTCACAGAGACACTCATGGTCGTGCGGTGTATGGGACGCGAGTGTTCGCACTTTCCACTAACCATAGTAAAAGTCTCGCATATAGATGCTAGCAACCTGTTAGCAGTTAACTTAGCAAAAGTTTAATAGCCTAGCTTAGCTCTGGTCAGCCCCACGTTCGATAGAACAATGGTGCATTGTTACAATATTGTTGTTACAAAATGTAGTTATATATGTCCTGTTACACATTTGTATTTACACAAACCATTCGGAGGGTTGTTACATGTGTATAGTTACAGAAATATTACAGCTCTAGATACTATGTGCCAATGTGTACTTACACTGTGGTTATATACTACGTACACATCTAGTTACTATGTAAGTACACAGGTATTAGGGCCACTTAATAGAAAGTGGGACCGGCTGGTCAACATATAAAGAATTGGTCACAAATTATTGGTCACTTTCTATATAATAGAAGTATAGTGCATCTACTAATAATTCTATATAAATAAATCAGTTTTTTTTACCAATGCAAATATGTTAGAAATTATGCATCACGATACAAATGCCAACTTGTATCCAATGCACACTTTTTTAAATCGATGCATCGCTTCGTTAACTTTTATGCTGATGCACCGTTGTGAATCGGTGACTCTTACCATCCCTTAAGTGTACACATTTGTTCACACTTTAGTTTGAGGACCAATTCTCACTATTAACTAACTATTAACTCGAAATTTGCCTCAATAAACTCCTAATTTGTTGTGTTGGGAAGTAACTAGTTACATGTAACAGAATTAAGTAATTTAATTACAAAATAAATATAACTGTAATCTGTTACAGCTACTGAGAAAAGAAATGTGTAATTAAGTCAGAGTTACTTATGTAAATGTTAGCATTTTCAAAGGGGGTTACATCTGAATATTGTCTGTAAAAAGCTAGGATATGTTGAATAATATTTTTTGTTGCTTTGCCTGTTTTTGGTGTGCACGATGCCTCCTGCCATTTCAATGCTCTTTAGTAAAGCACTGCAATTCTGATGCTTTTGATTGGTTCTCTTGTTTGAATTTGCAGCACACAGTAGTTTAGGGACCAATTATCACTACTGCTTATTAGCATGCATATTACTAAAATATTAGCCATTTATTAGTACTAATAAAGCACATATTAATGCCTTATTCTGCATGACCATATTTTAGATCCCTTAATCCACCCCATAACTAAACTTAACAACTAACTTACTAACTATTAATAACAGTGTTTGGAAGGTTACTTTGGAAATGTAATAGGTTACAGATTACAAGTTACACCATTTAAAATGTAATAAGTAGTGTATTTTTTATTAAAGTAATGTAACTGATTACATTTGGTTACTTTTTGTTTACTTTTCAAAATTTCAAACAGTTACACTTTATTTTGAGGTGTCCTTGTTACAGTGTAATTATACATTTAAGTACTGAGTAGTATTAATTAACTACATACTATATGGTTAGGGTTAGGGTTAGGATTAGGGTTTGGTTTAGGGTTACTTGCATGCAATTATGCATAATTTATTGTTATTATAATAGTACGTACACGTAACTTTTGTGTGACAAGGACAGCATTAAATACAGTGTTACAGAAATCCCAAACTTCATCACAACTTTCTGAACTTTCCTTGCCCATCTCTTAAACGAGAGAATCATTTCTGCTCCTCGAGGCCATCTTGATGGATCGGTGAGGTTTGAGAAGTCTAATGTTTCTCAATGCTCTTCAGAACAGATTTATCATAGTGTCTGTGGATTATTCTCTCAAACTAATCACTGGCTTCACTGACAGATGTAACCGAAATCAGCCCAGAACATATTACAGCCACGCCTGACAGACTCTCTCACACATCTCATTACAACCCATTCATTCTGTCTGGTATTGAATGTGTTTAAGACAAGAGACAGGTTTATTTTAATTCAGAATGATACCGGTCCATAGCCTGAGATGAAAGAGGGCATTTCTGCCCACTGGTGCTCTGGCCGTTGCCCGCAGTAACATGTTGTGCTTGTTTGGTGTTCAAGGCTGCATGCCTGTCAGTGACATCCTACTGTTCTGAGCAATTGACTGACAGCTCAGGCAGCCAGCACAAGCAGGAAATCAATAAAGTTGGACCCTCTAGACCCCGCTGCTGGACACTCTGCCAATCACCAGCCAGACAATGTGGGACTACAGCCAGTTATGAACAAAGAGAGATCTAAAGAGCAGGCCAGCCCTAAAACGGGTAGATGCTCTCTTCCTCATCTATATTTCTTATTATAGTATTTTGATATATGCATATGTTTTACTAAAAATGAACTTATATGAGTCATTCTATAATGTAGGGTATATCAGAAAAATACTTACTCAATAAGGCCCTGATCACACCGAAAGCGTTTTTTAGGTCTGAAAACGGGAGGTGCACTGCCTTTTTTTTGGTGACTTTTTAAAAAAGGGTTTTTTATGTTGCTAGGCAACCACCAAATGAACTGTCCTGTCAGTCTAGTCAAAGGATTATAGCGCGAGAGCTCTAAAATCTTTGGTTTTTGCTGTTAAGTAAACTGTCATATTAGCAGAAACCTTAAAGAATACAGCTCCGGGTAACCCGCGACAGACACCAAATGTTTCTCCTCCATCATTGCAGTCTCCGGAGTTTCTAAGCAATAGTAAACTTTTGTCATCACAACAGAAGGCCAGCCTCTCTGTTCATTCGATTGGACAATGGAAAAAAACGCGAATGACATCGGGCGCTTTTCCCGCTCAGAGTTGCTTTTTTTTCAACTTCAGGCGCTCCTGCAAAAACGCGAGGCGCACCGGGCGCATAAACAGCACGCAGAACGCTCACTGCCAACCGAAAACAATTAAAAAAAAGGCGCCTCTCGCTTCAAAAAACGCGTTCTGTGTGATCAGGACCTAAAACAACTATTGGTTTCAGTTGATATACCTTATTTTATCAGTGTATGCTATTTGCAAAGCTTAATCATTAAACACCATTTTGATTATACTAACTAAATAATCACATAGATACCTTATTGGCCCGAATATAAGACGACCCTGATTATAAGACGACCCCCCTTTTTCCAGATACTTTTGGAAAAAGGCTTTTTAAAAACCAAATCTTGTTTTTTCTCAGTAAAACACATTTTGTCTTCAATTATTTTCATATTGCATATTTTTCCTATTTTAATTTTTGTTTTAAAAGTATGGTAAAAACTGGTAAAATGTACCAACAATCACATTTAAAAAATATACACTTTTTGAGGAAAATTAGGAAATATGAATAATTAATCATAACAAGTTATAATTAATTATAAATATTTAGATAAACTGTAGATATTTACTTGACCTCTCAACTGTCTGTCAATTCTAAGAACATCAATTTCCTGGTTAAGGGAAATAACTTTCTTACTGTACAACTCTACACAGAGCTTGTAGCGTAAATCTGCATGATTATTGACTCCGGTTATAAGCAAACAATGAACATGTCAAGTGTGATAAAAGTAAGGTTTTTATTAACTACATAAACACTTAAACGAGTCTAACATATAAACACTTAAACTGGTCTAGCATACACATAAACACTTAAACTGGTCTAACATACACATAGACACTTAAACTAGTCAAACACACACACACACACACACACACACACACGCATACAGTTGGTATAGGAAAAGGAGATAAAGTTTAGGCAGTAAAAAGAAGAGAAATAAAAAATATGAAGCTATGGTATCATTGAATATTCAGCAGATCTACAGCCTGAAGAAAACATCAGATTCTTAGTTCAAACAAACCTTATAAAAAGGTGTAACTGATACTTAATGTATCAATTAATAAGACTAAGTTGAATACTTGCACGTCTCGTCTGTCTGCAAGAGAGGTTTGATGCAATCTAAAGGTTCAAGTTGATCTTTGCTGAAATTGGTTGATCGAAAAGAACCAGACCCCGCCCCGAGTCAGAGAAAAAAAAATCTGTGTGAATGGACAAAGTCGAGGCCGAACTGGCATGAACTTGGGTGTCGGAGCGTTTGCTCACCTTTCGTCTTAGTAAGAATTCCAACCAACCACCGACTCGGGCAGGTCACGGGGTGCGGCCTTTAGGTCTGAGAAGATTCACACTCTCAAGAGGGCTGGCAATGAGAAAAAAGCCGCGGAATCCCAAGCGGGAGTTGGAGATACTGGGGAGTTTGTATGACCTTTGGGTGGCATGTGTAGCGTCTGGACCAATCAAACACAAAATATATATTTTGTTTTTATATTTAACAAACACTCTGTAACCCCCCTCAGTTAACAAACCATATGAGGACATATGGACCCTTCCCCCCGAAATGCGTAACACACCAGGAAGCCGAACAGGCACCTGGTTGCATGGCAACCAATGCTGATATCACTGGTTTTATGACCCCCCAGGAATGTGAGTAGAATAACCCACTCATTTTCCCCATAGGAAAGGCAGAGTAGAAATTGACTTTTCTACTAATTACTTCATAGGAAAACCTTTCTTTGAATGAACACACCTATTCTTCAGGCCATTGTGTATATTATTGCTGTTTTGTATTAATCTGTGGTATTATAGAGACTATTTTAGTCATGCTTACGATAAACCACTCATTCAAATAACCTTACATATACCGTGTTTAGTAAATATGAATTCGCCTTCTGATGATCTAAACAAGAGTGTATATGATATGTTGGTACATAGGCAATATATATTAGGGTCCTGAGAACTGTAGTAATTTCGATTCAAGTTTCATATGCAAATTACCATGCTTTAAAACAAAGGGCCATAAAAACGCCCACGTGGATTCCGGACTCTCTCAGTGGTTAAGCCCTGAGAGGCGGGGATCTTCTCTGACCTTAAAGCTGACACACCATGTGACCCGCCCAGTCGGTGGTTCGGTCAGATGCTAAGATGAAGATGTGAGAAAACGCTTCAGGATACCAAAGCATTGTGCCAGGCATTGTCCTTTCCATTTCAATCAAGATTCTATGACTCAAACTGGTTCTTTTTCATCACTAATTTCAGCAAGATCTTGGCCTTAAGATTGCATCAGGAATCTCTTTCAGACAGCCGAGACTCGCAAGTATCAAACTTAGTATTATTAATTGATACATTAAGTATCATAACACCTTTTTACAAAGGTGCGTTTGAACTAAGAATCTGACGTATCCCCAGGTGTAGATCTGATGAATATGCAAATGGTTCCATAAATTGAATTCCTTATGCCTCTTTCTGTACTGAGTTAAACTGTAACCCTTTCCTATACCAACTGTATGCATGGGGGGGCCGTGTGTGTGTGTGTGTGTTTGTTAGACCAGTTTATGTGTTTATGTGTATGTTAGACTAGTTTAAGTGTTTATGTAGTTAATAAAACCTTACTTGTATCACACTTGACGTGTTCATTGTTTACTCATAACCCGAGTCAATAATCATGCAGATTACGCTACAAGCTTTTTGTAGAATTGTACAGTAAGAAAGTTTTTTCCTTTAACCAGGAAATTAACGTTCTTCGAATTGACAAGACAGTTGACCCTGAGAGGTCAACTAAATATCTACAGCGGATCTAAAATATGAATAGTTAATTAGAACTAGTTATGGTTAGTTATTCATATTTCACATGAGCTGATTCGCTACACATGGTAATTCGCAAATGGAACTTGAATCGAAATTACTAAAGATTCTTAGGACACTAATATATCGCCTATGTACCAAGATATACCAACGCTCGTTTAGATCATCAGAAGGCGAAATCATAGATACTAAACACGGTATATGTAAAGTTATATGAATGAGTGGTTTATCGTAAGCACGAATAAAAATAGTCTATAATATATCAAAGACAACATACACGATGACCTGAAGGATGTGTGTGTTCATTCAAAGAAAGGTTTTTCCTATGAATTAATTAGTAGAAAAATCTATTTCTACTGTTCAGTGTGTCTCTTCCTATGGAAAATGCATTGAGAGTCTCTCTCTTCCATTCCTTTGAGCAATAAAACCAGTGTTATCAGCCGTGGTTGCTATGGAACCTGGTGTCTTTCTGAGGTGTTAAGACACATTTCGGGGGAAGGGTCCACAGGTCCTCATATGGCGTGTTAACTGAGGGGTGTTACAGAGTAATTGTTAAATAAGCTAACAAAATTATATTGCCGTGTTTGATTGGTCAGACTCTACCTATAAAAAAAAAAAAAAGACAGGTAGCCCCATCGAATTAGGAAATTTTGCGATTACACATCTAATAGTAGCCTACCAGAATCTTATTAACAGTAGAAGTTAAATCTTACTGTAGTCTTCTGGGTACTGTCTTACGTTTTAAAATCACAAAGGGAGTTTGGTCCCATCAGGCCTAACGTGACAGTCACGACTCATGCAACTGTAAGGTTTTCTTTTTCTTTTGTTTTTACTCGCAATCTTTACAACATGCATTGCATTACGTATTTCATGGCACACTCGTTTTATGCGTATTTGGCGCCACCTATTTTTGTGGGTTTATTATTGACATGTCAAAGTCTAGACCTGAATATAAGACGACCGCGTTTTTCAGATGTATTTCCAAGAAAAAAAACAGTCTTATATTTGGGTCAATAAGGTAGATAAATCGTTTTCCCTGATAGTGGGTTTGTCAACTATGTTACAGACAAACAATATCGGTTGACAGGTAACAGTTGACAATTTCAGTTGGCCTTGTCTAGTCAACCGAATGTTATTTTATCTTGATCAGGTTAACTTTAAATTTTAATATGTATTTGAAATGAAGTCATAAAAAATATTGTAAGCTATAACAATGTACCTAATTATGTAACTGTCACGAATCGGGCCTCTGTGGCTCTCTCCGATGGCCTCCGGAGGGCACCCTCTCCCGAGTACTAACGTTCATGGACTACATTTCCCATACACCCCGTACCTGGGACTGATTACTGGCACAGGTGTTTCCCCTTAGCATCCCTATTTAAGCAGCTCCCAGACTCTCTATGGTTGCGAAGTCTTGTATTGCCCCGGCTACATTTCTGAGCGTTTATCCCCTATCTTGTCATCTCTTGTGTATTACCTCGGACTGTTCTTACTAGTGTGATTCTCTGCCGCCTGCCCCGACCCTCGCTTTGCCTCTGTTTATTCCCTTGGATTACCCCTGCTCTACGTGACGCTGTTGACTGAATACTGCCTGTTTTACTCTGCCTGTTATTCTAATAAAAGCTGCAAATGGATCCGCACGCCTCTGACTCAGCCTTACAGTAACAATAGTTACAGTAACAATAGTTACAGTTAATATACTCCTTGACAATAGGTAATTGGAGATCAAGTATTTAGGGGGGGAATTAAGAGGACATAATGTCTTCAAAATATCAGGTTCAGTGGAAATTACATCACATGATGCTGGTCACATGACTTTTTTTTTTTCATTGAAAATATTTTTCAAAGAAAACTGAAAAACAGGGTGCACAAAATATATATGTGAGATTATAGTATGCATTCAGGTAAAATATGATATGGTATGAAATTATGGATAAAATATGAAATGGTGTATAGTCATATTACATAAAATAGTAAAATAACACAAACCATAAGTGGAAATATATGAATTATGTACGACCAAAAAAAATTAATGAAACCAAAACTAATTTATGTTGTGCTTCTTCAAAGTAGCTAAGCTTTACATAGATTCCAGCTTTAAACACAATGGCCATTCTCTCAGTCAACTTCATGAGGTGTATTGAAGGACCATGTATCCTGGACACTTGTTGGCTATTTTGGGGCTGGTGTAAAGATTTTGGTACATCATTTGGTCCCACTTTATATTAAGTGGCCTTAACTACTATGTACTTACATTTAAATTAACAATTTGATACAATGCACTCATTGTGTACATACAGACATTGTACTTATATTTTAAAAATACCCTCATGTAATTACATCTGTAATTAATGTCTGTAATTATATTTATAATTACACTGTTGACCCATCCCCTACCCTTAAACTTACCCATACCACCAAAACTGTCCCAAACCTCACCCGTTTCCAACCTCGATAGCAGCAAAAATGTTTTGCAATACAATATGAACACAATAGTACATTGTATTTATTTTTGATGGAGGTAAATAGTAGTTAAGTAGTTAAGACCACTTAATATAAAGTGGGACCCCTAATTTAAATAGTTTTATCTTGAGTTAAAAGGATAGCTCACCCTTCAGTGGAACACAAGGCGATATTTTGAGGTATGAGACATGACTTTAAGATATGACTCAACTTTTTTTTTTTTTTTGGATCATTCAGTAAATGTCAATGAAATTAAATATTCTTTTGAACCCTCTGACTTACGTTGTTACAGACAAAAACATATTTTCTTTGTGTTCCATAGAAGAAAAGAAAGTCATACAAGTTTAAAATGATACAAGGGTAAAAAAAAAACAGATGATTTTTGGCTGAACTAGTTTATAGATTCAAGGTTATACAGTTTATTTATTTATTTTAATAAAGCTTAAATTTGAGTTTCTGCTGAAGTACAGAAAGGTTGTTTCCAGAAGGTTGACACTCAGTAAACAGCCACAATTTTGACCTCATTGACAGCTTAAGCTGTTAACACACACACTCGCTTCGACTGAACACGTGCCTCACGTCAGTCCTGAGCAAAAAGAGAAAAAACAAAGCATTTTTGCAGCATTTCAGGGAGAATTAAATGCTCATGAATTTTGAGAAGGTGGCAGAAATGAGAGAAAATGATGGTGTGAGTATTTTTAAAAGCAGGTGCCGACAGATGAGAGGAAATCAGTGTCACTCGCTGCAGAAACACAAATGCACTATGCTCCTGCATCAATTTACAGCAGCCAGCAACAGGCATCTCTCTCCTCTCGCTCTTTCTATTCTCCTCTCCCTCTGTCTCTGCGCTAGCTCTTCCATCTATATAGATGAATATGTTATTCTATCCTTTTGCTGCCAATTTATTTCACGGGGTGTATCTTTGCGAAATGGAATGGAAAAGTGTTTTATAGTCTTGTTTGCCATCCTGTGCATCCCCCCCTGCAGATTAGGACAGCCCAAACAGGATATGAAATGCTGCTGGAGTCTTCCGCCAGAGGTCATTCTCTTGTGTGTTATAATATCTTCTGCCTGTGGGCCAATCACCTGGGTCTTAGGTGAGGAGTGCACATCAAGTAAAGGTGGAACATGGCAAGGGCAGCGAGCGGAGATCAGAAGGTGCTGATCCGCAATTTTCACAGCGCTGAACAGCGGGCCGCCCTCATTGTGTTTCAATCAAAGGTGATTCGGCAGGGCTTTTTCCTTCTCTGTACAGCCATCTGTCAGAGCTGTGGCCACTGTATGGCTATTTTCGGTCCATCAGGTGTGCTATAAACCTGTTTGGAACATCATCACAGAGACACTTCAAGTCTAGGTGTCCATCAAACTAATCTGAAGTCAGTTATGGCCTCTACTCTTTTGCACAGCTTTTGCTTGCTTTAGCATCTGGGCTTGTTGCTTCTCTTTTATTTTCTTCAGATTCAGATTTGTTTGTGTTTAATTCCGAAGAAGCGATGATTACGGCAGGCACTTGTGATCAGTGTTGCTGATAAACAGGGCAGCTACAAGTAATTATAATTATCATAATAATTATGCTCATGACATAATTGGGTTTTTCTTCAACTGCAAGCACTTTTGGCCCAGTGGATTTTAGAAAATAAACTTTTGAAGGAATTCTTTAGAGAAAACTCTACACACTCGCAACTAGTGTATATTTTCTTCTGAACCATTATTTTTATAACCACAACACAAATTATGTATTTGTGTGTATTCTTTGGTTTTTAAAAAGTTATACTGTATATATAAATGACAAAATTATTTCCCTTGCTAAGCCAAATTTCATAGCTGGCATTTTATGCATCTTAAACACATTTCAATAACATTTAATAGGACATTTTTATTGTGACCTTCATTTGATAAAAAAGCGAGGGAAAAGCTGTTACTTATAATAAAACACAACCCTGGGATATAAAAGTGCCCGTGGTTAAAGAAACACCCAATTATTGCAGCAGAGTTGAATGTTTTCAGTGTAATAAAATAACTACTACTGGTAATTGCTGTAGCAGTACAAAGTACTTTTGATATACAAACAATAATAACCCTTTCAGTTAATTAGTTTAGTTAATTAGCATACATGTTCAACTAAAATAAATAAGTAAAAAAAAAGTTACTTCCATGATGTACGAAAAGTATCAACATGAAATGGATGAATGAATGAATTCTCATTTAATATTCATGTTTCAGTCTGAGATATGTCTCAATAGCAGAGGCGTAGCAATGGGGCAGGCAAGGCGGGCAAATGCCTGGGGCCCCGCATTTTAAGGGGGCCCCCGATGGCCGATCATTTAAACCAACAGGAATGTTAATATTAATAGCTATAACACGCTGCGACATCTCTCCATCCTAAAGCCCTACACGGGCCTCAAATTTAGGCCCTAGCCCTGCCCGTGTCCGACAGCTTATCAGAATTACCGGCCCGAGTCCGACCCCAGCCCGTCTTTTTTCCCCCTTCTCCCAAAACAGCTTATACTACTTTTCCAGCTATTAAAATAGTTCTGTTTTGTACGTAATGGCAAAGTGATTATATTTTGTTTCGTTTTTTATTAAGTTAATTTAGAAAAATGTTTGGAGCATTTTACTGTTCGTTAAATATAAGTTTTTGTTCTTTAAAGTAACGACCAAGCGATATATCTATAGAAAGCTTTACATTACTACATAACGAAATAAAACAAATCAAAAACAAAAACCCTTTCATTATAATCATAATCCGTAAAGATGCACTTCTCTCTAAAGGCGTGTCTGATGTGGAGATGGCGAGTCAGGATCGGCAACTTCATCCTTGCAACACTGACTCAGAAAACACTATTTATTAGTAAATAATTCAAATATCTCCCTCTTTCCCCCTGACACATTTACGGTAATTACTTTTGCCGGTGCTTTGCAGCGAGCTTAAGCCTATTGCGTGCATTTGAAGGCAGAACTCTTCAGCTGCGCTGATGGCACGCACCGTACATGCTGCTGCTGGCAGGACACTAAACACCGTCGAGCTGCTCTTAACAGTCACGGTAGCACAGTCTCGTGTTGTTTCCACCAGCGCAGCAAGTAATTATTTCATCACTAATTGATGGATGTCTAAAATATAAAAATAGGAGAAGCCTAAAACAAGCCCAATGCCCGGCCCGCGTCTGAACTATGACGTGAAAATTGGCCCGAAGGGGCGTAAAAAGTCTGGGCCCGTCAGGCCCGGGCTGAAATGTACGGTTCTACTCCATCCCCCCTATGGGACCCCTCTCTCGATACACTGGTTATGCTTTCGCCTCCTCAGCCGCCTTTTTCAAATAGGTGCAGCGCGGTGCTGTAGATTAGAAAATGCATGATCTGCATGATCTGGAGAAGAGTAGAACGCGGTACCCGAGCATTTTTAATCAATTTCATATCGAAGTTGAGCTTGCGCTACTTAGGAATGAACTGAAAAAATTTGCGCGCACACACACATAAACATGCACGTTAAACATAAAGAAGAGGACAAATCAGACAGCCTGAAGCGTAAAAAAGAGGAGAAAAAGAGGAAACAGGATGACGGTAAGCAGGCACCAATTTATGTTTCTGCCCACACTCTATTCCACTCCAAACCAAATATAAAACATTTTATTTATCATTGTTTCCATGAGCAAATGATAACGGGCTAGGTTGTCATGCAAAAACTGTGCCTTAAATATTTGAACATTCCTATATTTTTACAGCCTAATTAATTAAAAATTATAAATATTTTTTTCTCCGTTCTATATTGTGCTTGAATTCATTAGGCTACACAAAACATATTATTCGACTACAAATACACCACTAAAAAAAACATTCTTTTCATAAGCTTCGCCGCAACTCGTTCACTTGCTGATGTACATAAAATAATTCAATAAATACCTATTTAGAATAGGCACTTAATTCAAATAACTATTAGGATAAATAATAAAATAAATAACGAGAATTCACTGACCAAAATCAGCTTGAAAATGCTAACAAAGATGGATCCATAATTGAAAGGTACTCTGTTATTTCATCAGTCAGTCATGGAAGTCTGGTGGTTGATGGGCTTCTGGCAACATTAATTTCAGGAGAGAAGGCAATTTTATAGATTTGAGTGCACAGGTTTGAGCGTGCACATCCGAGTGAGAGAGAACGCTCGTCCTGTTTTGTGCATTATATACTGTTAGATGTGTTTTGTCCACATTTCATATGTTGTATAATTATATCACTAGGTAACAAAGATACATTAACAAAAAAAATAATAATCTTTTAGAATGGCCTCACTGATTAATTTTGCCTGAGGCCCCCACTTCATGTAGGTACGCCTCTGCTAAATAGCAAAATAAAAAGGATTGCAAACTCTGTTTCTGTTAAACTCATCACATTTAGAGCAACAGTGAAGATAATGGAAATATTAATCCAAATAATGATAATGAATTCTGCAGTATAAGTAAAACAATTTTTTTTTTTTTTATGGTAAAAACACATATTCTTTGTCTGTGAATTTTGCAGTTGTTTTCGAAACAAAACAAACAAAAAAAGCAGCACATTATTTAAATGAAATATTGGAGTGAAGAAATTCAGAGCAGGGTGTGAAACTAGAAAACATCTATAGAGCTAGTATTTCAGTAATAGTAGCTGGAGTACAGAGTGAATAAGCTTACAAAAAAACACAACAAATACTGGATTTCTGGAGTCCAGATAATATTTGTACAAACATATTTGTCTGTAGAAGAACTTGAGGTGGTCTGGCTTCTTCTGTGGAACACAAAAGGAGAATTTTTTAAGACATCTATTGAATTGTAGGAAATGTGATTACAATGGGGACTGAAGTCGCATGGACGTTTTCCTCTGAAACTCAAGAACATTTCTAGCACAATGTGATTTTCTAATCTCAGTACAAGGGCATCTGTGTATTCAGAGTATGCATGTGCATACAGGCCTGGGTGGATTGGAGATATTTTTATACTCAACCCGTGCTTGCTCCCAAGGCTCAGAAACTGAAGCACATTTGGTGTCACTATTAGGACGCTAAATGTACCCATCAACAAACCAGGAACTACACTGCTTTCAGTGAGAAACCTTTTACGTCAATGTGCAGATGCAAAAGGCATTGGGTATTTTATCGTCACTAAATATATAGTGGTACTTTTTTTAATGCTATTTCGAAATGTTTAATTGAGGGTAATTTCCAGTGTCAGTTTTATTTTTTGTTGGATTTCAGCATTGGATACTCCAATTTTAATTTAATTCACAATTATAGAGAAACAATCTGAATAACACACAGACAATTGTACTTTTCACATTTTTATATATATCACAATGCAGGGTGTAGAAAATAAGTGAACTCTTTGAATGCTTAATGCACTTGTATTTATTATTAGGGCTGCGCCAATCCGATATTCAGTATCGGTATCGCTCCGATACTGGCATTTTCTGGCGGATCGGGGTATCGGTCAGACGAGACCAATCCAAATCCGATATAGTAGCAATATCATTCGCGTACTCGAGCGATACCGGCTCTATATCAGCGGATGTTATTGCGTTTATACAACAGTTCGACAGAACATGTGTGTAATTAAACAAGAAACAACGGAGTGCCTAATAAAACCCTCTTTTTTGCAGAACTACTTCCTTTCACCACGGATTCAAAGCTCAAGTTGACAGTTAAACACGTGTCACTTTTAGAATTCGTATCAAGGGCATGTACTGCTTCAGTTAGGTTATTAGTGAGAAATAATGAGGTTATAAGAGAGAAACAATTAGGCAAGACGTGCATCCAAATGAGAGAGATCGTGAATGTTTCTTCTTATATTAACGTAATCTACGATTAGCTCAGTGAATAATAAAAAGAAAACATAGACCCGGCTAGAACAAGCGGAGTGATACAAAATTGTGAAAGGGCGTTCCTGTAGCGATAGCAGTACAATATCTCACGGTTCTCAACCAATCAGATTTGAGAACCAGAACGAACTGTTGCATAAAGTATACTATTATGTGTTATTATTAAGACCCACGAAAGCCACATAAACATTATAAAGCACAATAAAGCTGTGTGCACTATTCGTGTCTGAAGCCATTCAAATTATTGTGCAGTCATTATTTTTCTAGAGTAACTTTTGCTACTGAATTATCCATTAACTTAGTTTATAATAGTATTTTTGTCATTGATTATGATGACATATTTTTTTGTTTATTTTTCTCTATAATGAACGAAAAACTGTCTATATTTAGTAGATTGTGTGTAACATACAAAAGAGTGATGATCGACCTACACATTGAGGTATAGAAATTCTACACTGATTTAAAAAAAACTGCACTGATATCAGATCGATGTCGGTATCGGCAGATACTCAGAATCTTTGGTCAGTACCGGTTCTGAAAAAGTGGTATCGAGCCAGCCCTATTTATTATATACATGTATGACACATATATTATATGAAGGTATGGCAATTTATATTGTATATTGGCACCAGGACAAGAATTGAGACAGAAAAACACATATTTTCTTACTTTTTTCTCTTTTTTTAACCATTCTTAAGTTGATTTACTTGTGTGCTTTGCATCATTCTCTGGTTGCATCACCCAACCTTTCTAAAGCTTGAAAACATGATCTGCTGTCCTGCAGTCACCTGTAAAATGTCTTACAGCATTGAATTTACTGTTCCTTCAATGATTGCAAAGCGTCCAGGCCCTGAGGCAGCAAAGTAGTGCTAAACCATCATGCTCTCTCCACCATGCTTTACAGTTGGGATTTTGTTGGTGCGCAGTGGTATTTTTCCTCTAAATCACAGGCCATGGCGACTCACCGTTCGGCACATTTTGTATGTCTCTTTTATATGATACATTCAGTTCAGTTCATGGGGGTATCTTTTAACGAGCGTATGATCCAAATCAGCAGTGTTAGATAAGAAAGACATACAAAATCTGCAGAGCCATCAGGCCCCAGTACTGGAGTTGAGAACCACTGCTCTCAAATGTCCACAGAACATTTTCCCAAAAAGTACTGTTGAACATCCAAGGGGTTTTGGCAAACATGTCTATTTAGAGATATGTATATATTATATTATTAGATATATATATATATATATATATATACACTACATCATCTCAAAGGACCATATTGGTTAAGATATCATGTGACAAAAAAAATAACTTGAAACATGTCATAGTAACCTTTTTCAGGTGACACTTACTATAACAAAATGTAATTGTAAAAGTGTAGTTTAATTGACAAATATATAATAATAATAATGATGATAAGGTTAAAAAACACATTTGGGACCAGTAAAGAAGATGATTATTTCAAGAAGGATTATGTGTTCTCTAAATGTAAAAAAAAATAAATAATAACATGAAAAAGATGGGAAAAAGGGAATATACATTGATGAGCCACAACATTAAAACCAATTAAAACTAATATTGTGTAGGTCCCCCTCGTGCTGCCAAAACAGCTCTGATGCACTGAGGCATGGACTCCACAAGACTTCTGAACGTGTCTGTGGTTTCTGGCACCAAGACATCAGCAGAAGATCCTTTAAGTCCTGCATGTTGTGAGGTGGAGCCTCCATGGATGGGATTTGTTGGTCCAGCATATCCCATAGATGCTCAGTTGGATTAAGATCTGGCTAATTTGGAGGCCAAGGAAACTCCTTGAAACGCCAAGGCAACTCCTTGAAACCTTTGTCATGTTCCTCAAACCTCAAAAATTGCGTTATCCTGCTGAAAGAGGCCACTTGCTTTAGGGAATAACAAGGGGTGTACACAGTCTGCAGCAATCTTAGGTAGGTGGGATGTGTCAAATCAACAGCCACATGAATGCCAGGGTGCAATGTTTCCCAGCAGAACATTACCCATAGTGAATGACACTCAAGTACCCAGCAGTCCAACTCATCTAAATGAAAACGTGGTTCATCAGACCAGGCAACCTTCTTCCATTGCTCCATGGTCCAGATGCTCACGTTGCCCATTGTAGGCACTTCCAGCAGTGGACATGGGTCATCATTGGACTCTGTCCAGTCTGCAGAGACACAGTCCCATATGCAGCAAATCGTGATACACTGTGTGTTCTGACACATTGCTATTATAGAATTTATATCATTGAATTACAGCAGCTGTTCTGTGCAATTGGACCAGACAAGCTCGCCTTCGCTCCCCACATGCATCAACAAGCCTTGGCCTCTCATGACCCTGATGCCGGTTCTCCGATTGTCCTCCCTTGCACCACTTGGTAGGTACTAACAACTGCGCACCAGGAACACCCCAACACTTGCTGTTTTGAAGTTGCTCTGACCCAGTCATCTAGCTGTCACTGTTTGGCCTTTGTCAAAGTCACTCAGATGTTTTACTTGCCCATTTTCATGCTTCCTAAATATGAAATTCAAGAACTGACTGTTAACTTGCTGTCTAATATGTTCCACACCTTGACAGATGCTACTGTAATGATATAACCAATGTCATTCACTTCCCATCAGTGGTTTTAATCTTGTGGCTGATAAGTCTATGTAATTATTGCTTACCAAATAGAACAAAAGGAGATTAAACTTCTCCCAAGTCTGATCCAGTGGTTTGGAATTATGGTTTTCATGCTGGCACCCAAAAGATCCCTTATGGTGAGTTCAAAAGCTTGGTGAGTAGGTGAGAATTATTCATGCTGCAGTGCTGACTGTCATACATAGCTGAGGGCATTTTCACATTCCAATGTTTGGTGCAAACCTGAGTTCATTTGACATCAGAGTCTGGCTGCTGTGAAAACTGAACTAAGGTGTATGCCAAGAAACTTGGTACAACAGGAGTGGTACTGTGATGTTGTGGACTTCAGTATGTTTCACATTCGGTATAAAAACTAATCTAAAAATAGCTAATGCAGTCTCACTACTGCTTGTCTCTTGTTCCGTGGAAGAAAGATTGGAATCAGTGTTGGGGGTAATGCAATACAAATAATGTGAGTTACATAATTAGATTACATTTTTCAAGTAACTAAGTAATACATTACTTTTTAATTTACAAGAAAATATCTGAGTTACTTTTTTTCAAATATGTAATGCCAGGTACTTTGTTGTATTGACTATTTTTATTTGTTACCATTTATTGACTGACACCTCTCCTGTGCCAATATTGAGAGAAATCAGGAGTAAGTGCAGAGGCATTGTGTGCTGTGCTATAATAATATGATGGTTATTATAGTTCTAGACTACGTTTGAACATGTATTTACTCATTTTTCGATTCAGTACTTCTCAAAATGAATAAAATAGTGAAATGCAAAGACAGAATATGACTCAAACCTGCAATAAATAAATATGTTAAATAACACAAACATCATGTTTAAATTACCACATCCATAAATGTATAGCATATAAAAAGAAAGAAAGAAAGTCTAAATAAGTCATGTGCAAAGGCACATCTCCTAGTGGAATTTTCGGTCAGTAATGACAATTCCAGAACCTAAAAAACTTTTAGGCGCATTGTACCTCTTGGGAATTGTACTTAAACTCAACAACCATGAGCTAAACAACTGCCTGAGGATTACAATCTCAAGGTAACTCACACTCACAAGGCAGAGGAATGTAATACAGACACATCTAAATGTTTTCTGTTTGCAGTTTTTGCCCCAGTCCGAAATGTCAAGACGTTAAAAAGGAACTGTTAAAGTCAAGACAAGATCTAGATGACCAAGAGAAATCTCTAATAGAACAGTTTACGGTCTATTCTGAACAGAAGAAGGTGTGTATTAAGGCGTATTAAAACCATGCATTTAAGTTAAAAACAGAAGACTTTGGCAACAAACATCCTATCGTAAGAAGGGTTTGAAGAAAAGAATGTCTTGGTACATGTTAAGTATGTGGCCGGCTACAGACCGGGTTTGTGTTCCAGTAAGTGTCTTTGTACTGCATGTGTTGTGTGGACACAAGAAAGAACGTATACATGTACTCAAGCAGATTTCTGTATATAATACTGCATCATGCAATGATTTAAAAAAAAATTGTTTGTATAGAAATAATTTGGACTTTTCCATGGCCTCCTTGAAAGCTCCTGCTCACAGTTTGTAAGTATGATTTGTATGCAAACGATTTATCATTCTCTATTCTTTACTTGTTACACATCACAGCAGCTGTGCAACTGATGATTTATGTTTGGATTTTATTCTTCTTGAGATTAGAACATTTTGGGAAATGTTTTGCTAGACAAGCCTGTGACCAAATAAACCATTGGATTTTTTCATGAACAATATACACAAAATATATCCAAACTAACAGTGCATAAAACATTTAAATTAGAACTTTATGACTAATATGAATGTGTTACTGCCATTCTGTCTTCTGTTAAATATGACAATTCCTTGAAGGCATTTGATCTTTTTATTACCAATCTATGACGTTAATGAGAAGACACCCATCTTTTATAACACAGATGGTCACTGAGCTGTAAAAGGAAACACAGGTATGAACTCACACAAACAAGCTTGAGTAAATAAAAATTACTTATCATTATTTCACCAAATACATATGGTTATCTGCACAGATTTTAGGAAGAATTTCATAGAATCATTTTTTTGAAAATTAAACATATTTATCACACATTTATATATTGCCTTTATTAATGCAGGATTCAATTCCATGTCCTCGTGATCACAACTGCGCTTTATATATTCTGAGCACATGTACTACGACTGAGTCACAGGTCTGAAAGAAAAACATTTCTGATTACAGCAAGGTCTTTGTAATGGCATATAGGACTTGCCATTCTGTGGTGGAATGCACAACTTAAATATTTTATTTTCTTAAACTGAGTGATACAGACACATTCCTGACATACAGAGACTCTCATGAGTATTTTGTTTATAACAAACAGAATTCATATTGCATCATGTCACATCATTAAGCACTGATGTTCCTTGAAAGCTTATGGGCACATTGCTTGGCAGTTTCACATAAAACCCTTACGCTTGTTGATTTTCAAAGAACATGCGAACGTTCTGCATTTTCTTTTTAAACAAATCTCTATAAAAACATCATTAAAAAGGTTTTGACAAACTATTTTTAACCTTCTTTATAGTTTCACCATTTCTTTTTATTCAAATTTTTTGTCACAATTATTTTTACCAGTCCTTTTTGAGGCTTTTATGTTGATTGCTTGGTCCAAACCAGAGTTTGATTCCACTCCACTCCCTCCGCCCCTGCAGATCTCTTTCCACTCTTTGTAATTTGAGTTAAAACTGCGGTATGTTTGTGTCACCAGTACAAGTACCACTGTGAGTATTAGAGGCAACTGTTTACCACAAAATTGTTGTCCCTTTGGATTTACCAACAAAACTTTGTTTGCAAGAAACAGCAATTTTGCTTGCATTGCAACTTGCAATAAATAAAATTTAGTCAGAGATGAGTTAAGGGAAATTCATCATATATGTGATGGGTCTAATCGAGAGAACAAACATGCAAATTTTACATCATTAATCACATGTCGCTACTGCAGAGTCGATGCAGATTGCTGAATCTGCAGATTTCTGATGAACCTAACCTCAAACCATCTTTTCAAACTGACTCAAGTTCAGAAAAAGTGTTTCAACACAACATACAATATCATACAATATTTTAACTCGCACCACTGGCTGGTAAACAAACAGACATCTTGGTGTATGTCAAAACATGTCAAAATTCTGTCATCTCTCATGGTTTTCCAAAGCTATTCTTTCTTCTATTAGTCATAAAATGAGATATTTTGAGAACTATCTCATTAGGTTTTTTTCATTGTCTCATTGTTTTCCTCAATATCTCTCTCTCTCTCTCTTGTGTGTGTGTTTGTCAATGCAATGGAAGTCACTGAGTGGAGAAGTCGTGGCCTAATGGTTAGAGAGTCGGACTCGTAACCCAAAGTTTGCGAGTTCGTGTCTCAGGTCTGGCAGGAATTGTAGGTGAGGAGTGAATGTACAGCGCGCTCTCTCCCACCTTCAATACCATGACTGAGGTACCCTTGAGCAAGGCACCAAACCCCCAACTTCTCCCCGGGCGCTGCAGCAAAAATGGCTGCCCACTGCTCCGGGTGTTTGTTCACGGTGTGTGTGTGTGTTCACTGCTTTGTGTGTGCACTTAGGATGGGTTAAATGCAGAGCACAATTCTTAGTATGGGAACTAATTGCCACAGGTCAATTCACTTCAAACGAAGAAAGAAAACGTACAGGTTTGTGACATGGAAATGCTAGTGTTTCTTTTAGGTGTGACCCAACCATCCCGTAACTGTACGAGACAATGAATTAATGCCTACGTTAGGAAAATGTTCTTCCCCCATCAACATACAAAGCGTATAAAGGTATACATACTGCACATCAGGATCTGTGCTGTCTTTGAGATGAATACATGGAGGGTTTTTCTGAGTCTACCAAAGTGTGAAGAATGTCCACTGTTCATTGGTGCACTAATGAGCATCTGTTTCTTGGTGTTAAAGCACTTCTTAGCATCAAGACATATATTGTAACAAGAACCTCAGCTATCATGGGTTTTTTTTTTAAGGGGGGGGGGGGGGGGGGGGGGGAATAAAATGGTCTTTACCCCCACCCCCCACCCCCTTTTTTTTTTTTGTTCCCCACCAACCACCAAACAAACAAACCCACACCCCCTTTTTTTCACACACAAAACCACACCGTAACCCAAAAAAAACAAAGGGGGGGGGAGGGGGGGCGAAAAAAAAACCCCCCCCCCCAACCCACAATTTGTTTTTGTTGTTTTTTTTTTGTGAACTTGGGGGGGGGGGGGCGGGGGGGGAAAAATTTTGTTTGTTCCCCATTGTGTTTTTCAACCACACACTCACAACAAAAAAAAATTTTTTCCAAACCACCACACGTTTTTTGGGGGGGGGGGGGGAGCGCACCGAGGGGAGGGGGGGAGGGGGGGGGGGCTTTGCCCTTTCATTTTTCCAACCCCCCCACTTTAAATTCCTTTTTTTAATTATTTTTTGTTTTTTTTGGGGAGGGGGGGGGGGGGGGCTCTATTTGGGTTTTTTCCCCGGGGCCCCACGGCGAAGGGGGAGGCGGGGGGGCAATTAAACGGGGGGGGCGGGGGGGGGGGGGGGGGGCGGGGGGTTTTTTTTTACAAGTTTCCCCATTGGGGGGGGGGTGGGGGGGGTGTTTGGGGTGAGGGGGTTGTGTTTTTTTTTTGTTCCCCCCCCCCCCCGCCCCACCAAAAAAAAAAAAAACTTGGGGGAGGGGGGTTTGGAAAATGGGGGGGGGGGGTCCCCCACAAACCCCCCCCCCCCACCCCCCCCTGGGGGGAGGTGTTTTTTTTTTTTTTTGCAAAAATAATATAATAATCCCTTTATTTTTGCAACTCCAAAGGGTCAGCACAGCCCAGTGGGGGAATAGAGCAAATACGGAAAAAAGCGCTATCCCACACTTACAAGTAGGAGCACAAAAAATTTAGTACAGGAGTGGTGTTCAACACTTGCTCTGCAATATTATATTCAAAAAACTAGCACAAGGAGCACAACCGAACAAAATGAATGATGCAAGATAATTCTCAAGACAGGTTATTCAAAACTGAACCAGAACTTGCCACATTCTTGCAATGGCGGGGCTAATCGCATGACAATGTATCAGAAACTAAACGGACCAAAGACCCGTCTGATGCAATTGGGTAGCGAGAACCAGACAGAAAACAAGAACAGGACTTAAATGTATTTCACAATGGGAATGGACGACGGCAGATTACAAACTGGTGCGTGTAATATAGCCATGCAGTACAGTGGTCTAGAATTAAAACAAATTCAATATGACATTGAAAAAGAAAACTTTGTGGGTCTACCAATGCTACTCATCTGACCATAATAGAAATGTTGTTATCACTTTATTTCAATACTCTACTTTAGACCTTCTGCTGACTATAGGTAACTTTGCATGTAAATCTCAACCACCAGAGTATTAGTAGACTGTCTGCTATCTGCTAACTCTTAACTGTGATACTCCCCCAACAGACATTCTACTGACTTTAAGTAACTTTGCAAGTGCATGTCAACTTATTCTACTAACCCAATGTAATCCAAAGGTTATACATGAAAAACAAATCTAAACCTGCCTTGAAAGCCAACAAATTACGTCATATTGGGTAGGAGACCTCTAGAATGGATGCATGAAATTGTTCTGATGTTCCAGTTTGGACCCTAGACAAGTTTTCTGTTGTGTTCTATAACAGCACTGCTCCTTAATTTTTAACATCTGATTCTGATTATAATGTAAAGTTATATGTTACAAATGTAACATCTACCACTAGGCCTCCCATGGAGGTGTACATAGCTGGCATGGTTTGGACAGCCATGCTGTGATAGCAAAGAGTACATGAAGAATTTGTCTGGCCAATCAAGCATCTTGACGCGGGGCACGTAAGGCTAATCAGTGGCCCCCGCAGCAGACGTGATTTTTGGGGGTAATGTCATAGTAGATATGTTTGCTTGAAACGCGAGGTCCTGGTGCACACTTCAAATGGTGATTGAACATGTTTTCCTTTTAATAAGAGTCCAGTGTTTGAATGCTAAAATGTTTCATGTGTCTGTTGGGAAGGGACAGTCCTGCAGCCCTTTAAGAAAATGCTATAACTATGTTATGGCAGGAAAAATATCTTTATCCATCGACAGCTATGTAAAAGTTTACACCCCTTGCCTGTAAATGCATTATGTTGCATTCTTGAGCATCAGTGAATGTTTTCCCTGTTTTGCAATTGTCCTCAGTATGAAATACTGTCACTGTTGGAAAGGGTTCAATATGCAGAAGATGATAGAAAACCAAAGAATGCGCAGGACTTTGAGATTTTTACTTAGGAACAATAGACAGTTTAACTGGACTAATGAAGAACTATCACAAAACGTAAAAAAAATAAATAAAAAAATACAGTCACTGATCAGAAAGGTAAGAACATACAGTATTAAAATTTTAGGGGATGTAAACTTTTGAACTGGGTAACTTCTGTAAATTCGGTTATTATTTTGTCTTGTGGGCAATGATCCCTCTTACTTTTTTAAAACTTTGTTTTCAAAAATATGTATTATGCAAGGGGTATGTAAACCTATGAGCAAAACTGCATTTGATTGTGTATGAAATGCACATTTACCTGTGACACCAAAGTGATTACATGGCATTTAAAACTAACTGGTTAAACAAAAATATGGCACTGAGTGCCCATGAGCAAAGATAGTGGCAAGCGAAGCATGCGCCAGCTGAGCAACTGCCTTTAAGTTGCTAACGAATAGCTTTCTCCAGATATGATACACAAATATATTTTCCACAAAGCCCCCCCCCCCCCCCCCCCCCCCCCCCGGCAATTTTAAAGAGCTCATGCCTAATCAGGTTACAAATTTTGTGTACACGTAAACGCTAATTGTTTGTTAGCATTCGCTATGTGGGGACACCTATAATCTGCTTAGGCTTCTAATGTCAGTTTCTAAAGGAAATGCTATGTGATAAAGGGAATTCCCTGTTTCACAGTTCCACAGACAATAACAGAATTCATTTGTTTACAATTCCTGTCACTTCCCATAACTGTTGTGTCCCAGTTACAGTGCTTTTATCGAGGGAACACTGCATACTCTGAAATGTCAAATGTGTATGTATAGCTGTCTACCTCAGGCAATGATATGCAGGCCCTGAAGGATAGGTCCAATATGCATACAGCTTATGCATCGGATCCATATCAAGCAGTCTCATCTCATTCCGTCGCAGAGGGCTTAGTTATTATATTCTCTGCCCTGCCAGGCTGTACGGCTTTGCCAGAGCCTGCAAAACAATTGTAGGGAGATGTCTGCAGAGATGTGTGGAAAGGTGGGCTGGCGTCTGACAGCCATGCTCAAAGATGAGAGTCTTTAATGCATGGCTCAGGGGACATGCCATACCAGGGTAGGAAAGGCAGTGAGTGCTGATGTTGTTTCATGTGTTTTTGACCCGTTGAAGTGTTTACTTGTCTAGTCTAAGGGACAAGCCAGCGATTGCTGCACTGCACGTTGGTGCTTGCAGAGACTGTCGTTTCGTGTCTGTACGCGAATGCCCCCCCCTCCCAGCCCCCCCCCGTTGAGCACCTGCGGGCAATTGTACTTCTAGAAGCTTATAGCGGACTATAATTGTAGTTACGTTACGTGTGAACAGCTGGTCCTTCAACATGTGCCCATTCCGAGCAGCAAGCTTGAGAAACGCAAGAGGATATGACACTTATGAAATTACCACATTGTGTGAGAATTCCCACTTCAGCTGCTCGTGACCACATTGCCATTTGACAGACATGCGCAGCGACCAATTGACCTTCGATTAACTTACTATAGTTAATTCTAGTCATCGTTGTGGTGCTACTTCCATGGCCATTTCATGCAGTCACCAGGACGTGATTGTGACGAGTGATCATTTGTACGTATTTCGCCACGCAAATTTGGCTACTTGATGCCAATTATAGCCCACTGCTGCATTCCCAAGCATGCATTACTAAACGCTTAGCCCTATTCAAATTAGTAACAATCGGTTGAGAGAATGTGTATTTGTCTTGCAAGTGATATACCAGATCGCCAAAGTGTAAAACTAACTTAATGATGACGGAGGAAGAGACAGCCTTGATAGCATGTCAGCACCATTCAAGAAGTTCGCGACCTGCCTGATAAGTTTACTCGGCAGTTTGAAACAGTAAGCAGTAGTTCGGGCTAGCGCTCTGTCGAAATCCATTCTCGCCCTGTCCTTAAGTCTGCGCAGCTCAAGAGGCATTCCTCTATCTAAATGGCAGAGTCACTGGGAGTCCACACTGATGTTGCCTATTCAGACACGGTCTATCTGACTACAAGTGCTTTTATTAGCTCTCGTCCTTACAGTAATAAACCTCCCCCCTACAACAGTGACTCATAACGCTCTCTGTTCTGGTGTCATTGTTGACGCGAGTGACAGTTGCCAACCGTCACCCTCATTGCCATCTCCCTTGGCCCCCGTGGCGACGCTTGTCTGTCAACTGCCTGCCCTTTTCCCCCCCCCCCCTCCTGTCGTGTGTCTCTTCTTCGCACCACTAGATGAAGCACTGTGACCCTGTGTACCACTTCTATGTTGATGTTAATCAGTACGATGTCGCCCTCCTTCACTGTTCCCAGGTTGACAGTGTCAAAGCTTATGGTCAACCCCACCCCCACCCCACCCTACAACTACCCAATTCAACTGCGTATGTTGTACAACAATGCGGATGGGCGCTGCCGCTGTTAAGTTTTGCAAATGTAGAAAGACACACGTCTTTACATGTTGTATGAGTACCAATAATATTGCACCGTCTGTTTAAAAAACGGATGGGCCGCTTGCTTCATCCTTGTAGTGAGCAGCTGTAACCACAAGGTTGTGACATTGCATTGCGCGCATGTGACTCTCATCTGGATTTTCGAGTTTATTGCCGTCTTTTATATTAGCCGACTTGCGACTTATCGTTAGTGACCACATAATGGATTTTGATAGTTCCATCGTTACCGCCTTCAGTGTCTCCTACCTATACTAATGGAGTTCTATTCTTTGCTAATACCCACTCACTCTGTACACTAATAATTTACTTTGGTCACATGTGTGTCATGGGCAACTGGCAAAGTGGTCAGTTCAGACCACAGCATGAGTTCCCGTACTACGTATGACCCTTATGTCTTGTGTGTGTGTGCGCTTCGTGCGCCACTATAGTTGCTTTGTACTTGGCAACAGTTACTCTATTTAGTTCTGTTGTGAATGGGTCTGTTGTACCCGGGACGGCTATGTCACCATTCGTTAGCCGATTGGAACGTGATCATGTGTGAGTCAGTTCATATTATGTTATCATTATCACTGTATTTGAGCTATGAATGTCCCGATAAGTAGACAAATCAACTCACCCCTTTACTCGTTAGTTGTTTAATTTCAAACGGTGCGAATGTGACCCAAAGCCACAGTGTGGTTCACGAAGCGACCTGGCACTAATGATCACACGACGTGGCTGTACGGCCAGGACACCAATAAGAATTCACACCCACATTTTTGTCATTGTCGAATCAGTACATGTGCCGTATGTGGACAGTGTGTGTGCTACCTAGCGCGTTATGTCGACTTTCTGTCTATAGAACAACAGTCCCGCTCATATGAGGAGTGTGAAGTTGTTCTGTCCAGTTGTTCCTCGTGCGGGTAGGGTCGCCAGTGGTCCATGTTTACGCTCATGTCCCATGTGTGAATCTTGTTTCGAGAGACATATTTGTCCACCCCAACTTCACCACAGGACACAAAAGATTCGATTGACGAACAGAGATGCCTTGGTGCCATTTCTAGTAGAACGCATATAATTAATGGTCTAATGTTGATCCCTGCGGACATATGTACATTGAATCTCCTCGCCATGTTAAAAGCTGTATTGTTGTTACCTGTTGCGGAAGGATGTGTCGGACTGTGCCACAGCAGTCCGCGTTGATTACTTTCCAAGCCTGAGACCCGCCTAACTCCCCTTCTCCCTCCCTCTGTACTGTTCAGGGCATTAGCTTGAGGTGTCAGCCGCCTTTGCTTCCTGCTGCTGTGTGCCTGTCGCAATCGTGGTTTCGCACTGACAGACCCTCTATTATTCCCTTCTTATCTTTTATGTTTCGCGTTTTTTCACTTTTGTTCCACCCCTCTGCCTCCGCCGCATACCTTAAAACACCAAAACAAACAACCCCTCACTCTTGCCTTATCTACAGTTGGCTCTCCCCATTCCCCCGCCCTCTCCCTGCCGAACTCCCTCCCCCGCTCCCCCAGCCCGCCTGAGCATTCCATTTTGTGTTTCCTGTTGGAGGAATTGTGCATACGGCTGATGGGAAATGATGTGTGCTCTGCAGAGAAACAGAAACTTCTCTCGCTGCCTGCTATCCATCACGGGTGTCACACTCAATGCTAACTTTTTTTCAGTCCGTCTGTCTCCAGCAAGTTTGCTTTCTGCACCCTTTGAGTTGCTTTTTCCATTTGCCTGCTCTCAGCTCAACCTCACTGTGTTAATGGACCAAGAAGTCAAATAAATAAATAAAAAATAAATTTAGCCACAGAAGATGAAAGTGGCAATTTGTCATGCATTTGCAATATATAATCATTAATGCACTGGCTTGCATTTTTCCAGACATGTGCAAAGTGTTTTTAGATTTTGTCTTCTGTTGCTCTGAATAGGCATTTTTGCCAATCTGTTTGATGCAACAATCTATATAATGTGAACTGAATGGAAGTTTATGATTTTTAGAAGGAAAGAAAAAAAAAACATAAACATAGAGGTCAATGCCTAAGCCCACCTGTAAGCTTAACCATGAGCATAAGTACTTAGAATTAGAATGTGTAAGAATTGTACGAATTCATATGAATCGTCAGCTAACATGCTACAATTTTAAAAATAGTAAATTGTCAAGAGAGTGTTGTGTTTAAAATATACCAATAACCCCAAATAATACAGAATAATTAAAGCAAAGTGCTTTATCAATTGCATATTTGAACAAAAATATGAGCTTTGCATTATGGTCTTAAGATGCGTGCCTTGCTCTAACTGCAAACTTTGCTTTTGAGTTAGAATTATTATCTGTTGCAATGAATTCTGCCCGTTGAGCTTACTTGTTTTGAATCTGGAACAAACCTGTAGTACATTATTTACGAGTACAATTAGATTAATATTTATATATTAGACCCCTGGGTGCTGTAACTTTGTATACATTCCCCATTTATTATATTCCTTGGGGAATATTTGTCTTAATTACCTAGCATTACAACTACTGTTATTTTCAAACTGCAGATTAAAATGAAGCTGAAGATGTTTGTGCCTGATGTTATAAAGGCTGCTTTACTCCTATTAAAGGTTTTTTTTTTTCTCTCATCTAACTCTCCAATTGATTGTTCTCATGGAAAGTTCAGGCGCATGACTGCATGGGATGCATAGATCCCGCAGGACAGAAAAAAAGATGCTTTGTGCCATTGTTCTAAATGAACAGTTCAGGGTAATTTGCTCCATGCTGCTTATAGAGTTGTTTCCCAGGAATTTCTAGGCAGATCATTGTCATTTGGAATGTGCCGTGTGCAGCTTTTAGTTAAGAAGCAATTTTGTAATGAATGCTTTTGAATACACTACAAAGTGTAGCACTGACACAAAACCATTGAATTCAAAGACAATGAATTCAAAATACAACAATACCATAATATGCAGCATTATGAATACATAAACAAAGATATATTCAGGGACATGACTATGTAAGCTATTATCCTAAATCATATGTAAGTACAGTAGCCCTGGGTCTAGTCTATAGTTTTGGGTCTATATATATATACAGTGGGTACGGAAAGTATTCAGACCCCCTTAAATTTTTCACTCTTTGTTATATTGCAGCCATTTGCTAAAATCATTTAAGTTAATTTTTTTCCCTCATTAACGTACACACAGCACCCCATATTGACAGAAAAACACAGAATTGTTGACATTTTGCAGATTATTAAAAAAGAAAAACTGAAATAAATATCACATGGTCCTAAGTATTCAGACACTTTGCTGTGACAAGCTATATATTTAACTCAGGTGCTGTCCATTTCTTCTGATCATCCTTGAGATGGTTCTACACCTTCATTTGAGTCCAGCTGTGTTTGATTATACTGATTGGACTTGATTAGGAAAGCCACACACCTGTCTATATAAGACCTTACAGCTCACAGTGCATGTCAGAGCAAATGAGAATCATGAGGTCAAAGGAACTGCCTGAAGAGCTCAGAGACAGAATTGTGGCAAGGCACAGATCTGGCCAAGGTTACAAAAAAAATTCTGCTGCACTTAAGGTTCCTAAGAGCACAGTGGCCTCCATAATCCTTAAATGGAAGATGTTTTGGACGGCCAGAACCCTTCCTAGAGCTGGCCGTCGGCCAAACTGAGCTATCGGGGAGGGAGAAGAGCCTTGGTGAGAGAGGTAAAGAAGAACCCAAAGATCACTGTGGCTGAGCTCCAGAGATGCAGTCGGGAGATGGGAGAAAGTTGTAGAAAGTCAACCATCACTGCAGCCCTCCACCAGTCGGGGCTTTATGGCAGAGTGGCCCGACGGAAGCCTCTCCTCAGTGCAAGACACATGAAAGCCCGCATGGAGTTTGCTAAAAAACACCTGAAGGACTCCAAGATGGTGAGAAATAAGATTCTCTGGTCTGATGAGACCAAGATAGAACTTTTTGGTCTTAATTCTAAGCGGTATGTGTGGAAAAACCAGGCACTGCTCATCACCTGTCCAGTACAGTCCCAACAGTGAAGCATTGTGGTGGCAGCATCATGCTGTGGGGGGTTTTTCAGCTGCAGGGACAGGACGACTGGTTGCCTCGAGGGAAAGATGAATAAGTACAGGCCAAGTACAGGGATATCCTGGACGAAAACCTTCTCCAGAGTGCTCAGGACCTCAGACTGGGCCGAAGGTTTACCTTCCAACAAGACAATGACCCTAAGCACACAGCTAAAATAACGAAGGAATGGCTTCACAACAACTCTGTGACTGTTCTGAATGGCCTAGCCAGAGCCCTGACTTAAACCCAATTGAGCATCTCTGGAGAGACCTAAAAAATGGCTGTCCACCAACATTTACATCCAACCTGACAGAACTGGAGAGGATCTGCAAGGAGGAGTGGCAGAGGATCCCCAAATCCAGGTGTGAAAAATTTGTTGCATCTTTCCCAAAAAGACTCAGGCTGTTTAGATCAAAAGGGTGCTCTACTAAATACTGAGCAAAGGGTCTGAATTTAGGACATGTGATATTTCAGTTTTTTCTTTTAATAAATCTGCCCAAAAATGTCAACAATTCTGGTTTTTCTGTCAATATGGGGTGCTGGGTGTACATTAAATGAGGAAAAAAAATTAACTTAAATGATTTTAGCAAATGGATGCAATATAACAAAGAGTGAAAAATTTAAGTTGAATACTTTCCGTAACCACTGTATATATATATATATATATTATTATATATATATATAAAGAAATTACCACATGAAGTGCATTCTGGAAAATTAATTATTTCATCTGTTGTTTTAAACATGCAGTATGTTGTCACGTGATCTCACATGAGAATATTGTTGCATGTTAATTGAAAGGCATTCAGACATCAATTTGGATATAATAACTGTTATTTTCCATTTTGAATTACTATCAAAATATCCAATCCAAAAAAAGAGTAAAAATCACAGCTGTAATTGTTTTGCATTCATTCATCATTCATTGGAAATGGAAGGTCAGGTCAAACTCATTGTGATGTGGGATACAGCATTTCAGCATGATCTGTGATATACTGCCTATTTTGGCAAATGTAATACTCTCCTGTATGCCAGTGGCTCTCATACCTCTCAAATCAGAACATCCAAGTAACAGCAATGCTTTCTTTTCAGCATTGTGCAAATATAAATATTTTTCAATGTAAGCTGAAGAACTGTGAGCAATATACTTCACTCAATCTGAAGCACACACATACACCTACGCCACAGTAACATTTAAAGATTTTGCAGTCCAATTCAAACACATTATTTTGCAAATCATTCCAAATGTTGTAATCCCATTCAAACCCACTAATACCGGATAATGACTATATTTAGGAGCAATTTGGATGCAATGTACTGTAGTCTACTTCCATCTCTTTATAAGAGCTTCGAACCGCTCTGTCTTGTTTTGTTAATGATAGTTCACACACAAAGAAAAAAACACTAAGTGCAGAATCCAGTAAAAAGCAGGAAATCAAGCTAACAGACTTTAAGGGCAAACAAAATAATGCATTGCCTTTTGTTGATTGGTCCAGTTTGTGGCCTCTCTTTTTTTATTATTATTTTTGTTTTTTTGTTTTTTACATGGGAATATAATTACGATGCATGCACTTGTAGACATACAGTATATCGGCTTGGCCCAGACCAACATGTAGAACATTGCCTACTATTGCACTATACTATTTACTGCAGAAAGGGCCTCTAAAACTCAGCAGGTGAGATTTTCCGGGTGTACGCTTATGTTTGCGGAATCTTAGGTTTGATGAGTGATTTGCAGACTGTCTACAATAAGTGGCTGAAGAGATGCCTGAAAAGACTGTAAGCTTGCATGAGTAATAAAATGGCACTCTTACGTTTGGTCCATTATATTTTAGCTACTGCTATTGTAATATTTCTCCAGTCACAGAGTCAGGTTACCACGGAATTCTAGAAAACAGTTCGTTTCTGGCTGAATGCAGCCTTTCTCACAGTATTAGCTGCACGCACATTGAGCATAATCGTCTGTCTACCTCATACAGCGCGTTCCCGAGCAGATTTCCATAGATTACACACTAAATTGCATTTTGGAAAGGAGCCACTGAAGGAGATGTTGTTTTCATTGGCTCTGGCTCACACCCTTAGAGCTGGACAGCACACTAGAGCCAACTGACAGTATACGCTCAACTCATATGTAAAACATACGTTGAAGCTGTGGTCGCTTAGGAAAAACAAGCAGGCAGGATGGGCTGATGTAAGGGGGAGTTTATTCCATGGTGGTTGAAAGAGCCAAAAATGGTGTTAATATGGGGATTTCACAAATTAAAATGGTGCATATAATATAATATGCAACTCTTAGAAACAGGAAGGAATAAGTTGAGCTCAACCAAAAAGCAAGCACTCCTTTACTTTAGACTAAACTGTGGAATAAAAATAGACATCTTGCCATGTGTCATATATAGAAATGAGCTTAGAAAAATTTTGTCGTCAGGTACAGATACTCCATCTTTCTCTCCTAAGTTTGACCTATGGCACTATATCACTAGTGAATTTTAAGTTGTGATAACTGATTGCAGCAATCATTTTTGCTGCAATTAGTAATTACGATTTAAAATTTAGCATTGGAATAAATAATAATGTGTTGTTAAAGTGTTCGTGCTTTAAAAGTTTTGCTTATAATTACGTATAATTATATGCTTTGTTAACGTCAGGTTAAGTTAGACACTTATCTCAACAAATTTTAAGTTGTTAGAATAGATAAGCAAGTTTGAATTAATGTACATAATCTATGTGCACATGAGCATATTACAGAAGTCATTTATATGGATTTAAAATAAATATGTCATTAAGTAACTGTTGACTTTTGATCAATTTTGGACATCTTCCACTACTTCTTAATGATGAATATTTTGGACAAAAAATGTTTGCAGGACTGTAATTGATAGCACATTCATCAGCTGAATCATGTCCAAATTACAGATGAACCCAACATTTGCGTAAAAAGTACTTGTGCACTTATATTAGTGTGTTGCACTACTAAATTAAAATACAACAAGATTAACAGTTATTGATTTGGACGAACGGTATTGTCAGGAATCAACCCGAATCAGTAAGAGCGATGATTGGGTTATCAAATGCCATAGCATCAACAAAGCTGAAATGTGTCGCATGAAATTTTAATAAACACTAATATGTCAGTATTAGCAACAAAATGATAACAATGTAATCTAAAGGTAGGCTATTTTATTAAAGAACTAAGCATAATAGTCTGGAATGACTTAACACATTTGCATTCATATCAAATGTTGTAACCATGTTAGTTTGAAACTAGCCAAATTTGTCAAAAGCAGACTAGACCATAATATAACTATCTGGGAGAAAATCCTGTGTGTATGACTGCATATGAGCGGAGGGCTCACAGAGCCATTTAGATCCACTGACAAGGTTTAGCTCTCACGCCTTTAGGTATATTGATTTTATGCCCAACCCGGCTAATATTCACAGATTCACAGAGCAGTTTTTGTCAGCCCTTTAGTACAGAATATTTAGTGCTCTAGATCAGTGGTACATGTACCCCAGGGGACACTTAAGCAGGCACCAGGAGGTACAAGGAAAGGTCTTTGTTTTATGTTGTGTTGTTAAAACCATTAGGCAGAAATGAAGACTTTTGGAAAATGTTTATATTCAAACTATTATGGCTGTCAAAAGATTAAACGAATTAAAACAGTTAATTAATTCATAAAAAAAAAATGTAATTAATATATAATAATCTTTTTGTAACACATTCAGTTTCTCATCTGACTCACACTTTTTCTACAATGAAACACTGATTCCTTGTTTTGTCCCATAAAATTTCCAGTTATAAAATATTGGACTATACATTTAATTCAATATGTCTGCTTCAATTGACAGAAGGCTACTTGCAAAATCATTTTGCCAATTTAGAATTCTGCTTGTTTAAATGTGACACATTGCAATAAGTATTATTTTATTAATTGCAATAATACAGTATGAGTTCAAATAACACATTTCTTGTTTGGCGTTGATGAAGTGGTTCTTGAGTCTTACTAATAGGCTGTAGGGTTACATAATAGAAAAAGAGATTATTCTAGATAATCATACCTGAATTAGTAAATAAAATAATATAAATTATATATTATTCATATCACTTTTGCAGCTTATGATATTTAACTTTTTGATATTTAATTGTTTTTTAAGCTTATACTACAAATTTTCGTCCTCTTTTATCTTTTGCTCTCTCTCTCTCTCTCTCTCTCTCTCTCTCTTTATATCGCTCCTCCCTACTCCTTTCCAAAGGGGCTGTATTGACTGATTCTCCTAATGACGTTCCTAAGGGAGGACCTGCTCTGCTAAAGGGTGGACATGTAACCATGAGCTTCTGGATTTTTTAGGGTCATTAAAATAACAGAGGGCTTTCCTTTTGTTGAAGAAAAAGAGGAAACTGCAATTTGTCAAAGTTTTAGCAGCACTATGCCATTAATTTACATATAGTCCAACTGTCCCTAATGATTAATGTGCTCTTCAAAACGCAAACTAGAGCTTACAAATGATTTCACCCTTCAGGAAAGCTGAGCAAAAGTGTTTTCATAAAAGGCAGTATTATCACATGGATGATAAATGAAGAAGACCACTGGACTAAAAATTGCAATACGGGGTTGAGATGATCTATAAATGATATTGTGTTTACAAGCTCTGGTTATTAAGGGCATGTACTAGACCATATTCAGTGCTCAGTACACAAATGCAACTAGTTTCTTTTGAAATTCAGCACAATTATCAGTGATGCTGTGTTATGCACAACATGAAAACTTTTGCGTATGGTAATACACTATCATATATCATTTGATCTGTATCACTATACATAAAATATAGCTTTATATGCTTTTGTATATTGTAAAAAATACAGGATAAAAGTAATACTTCCACTTAAGTCATGCTGCAGTTGGATTTTGAACTGAAACAACATTTCCAGCAATATATAAAATATAGAATACATAAAATAAGCTAAATTCATTTATTTTCTGTTACAAGAAGTTACATTTCTTTTCAGTTTTGCACATTAGACAAACACTTTCCTGGTGTATCCTCACGTGAATTCTCAACCGCAGACTGAGAGAGCGCAGAGGCCTTTGGAAGAGTGATTGAAATTGAGCTGAACTCATAGGGAACTGAAGGTGTGTGAGAACTGAATGTGAATCTTCTCTCTCCTGAGTGGATGTCCACAGGTCCCTCTCATCTGCTCAAGAGTGGAGTGTGAAATATCACACACTCCCGAGCTCCCTGGAGACCTAATGTCTGCTGTAGCAGCTCCTTTAAGACCTGACATTTACAACAATACACGCTAGATGGACAGATCAGCTGTCGTCCAGAGGAACTATGGACATTTTTTCCCTCCTTTTTCTTCTATTTTCATTTGGCCACCAGTGAATGCAATCAATATACACATTCCACATTAAACGGATGGTAAATATAGCATATTAGAAGTGTTATAATATATTTATTACAGTATAATTACAGTGCATCACATAACATCAGAATATCTAATGTGTAAAATTGTGTGTGTGTGTGTATGCATTTTTGTGACAAATGAGGACATAAATTTGTATAATGACAAAGGTATGACATAGGTATTACAAGGAGAAGGTGATTTTCGGACATTACCCATGTCCCACTTTTCAAACGCTAATAAGCAACACAGAAATGGAGTGTAGTGAAATCTTGAAATAGCACAAGTCTCCTGTGAGTGGGTAGGTTTAGGGGTAGGGTTTGGGAATGCAATAGAATATACTGTTTGTACAGTATAAAAACCATTACACCTATGGGAATGTCCCCATTTTCACAAAAGTTAAAACCTGTGTGTGTGTGTGTGTGTGTGTGTGTGTGTGTGTGTGTGTGTGTGTGTGTGTGTGTGTGCTTACTGACAGTCAAAGTGGGACATAGGATGTTCCCTGGTCTTGCTTAAATTGCATAATACATAAAACATAAAATGTGCTTATGCACAAATTTCTTTACAAAACCGAAAAATGTAATGCAAAAAAAATAAATTTAATGGATGAGTTGGCCCATATAGTGAAGGAAAAGCAGCCAACAACTACACAGGAATTTGTTCAATCCTGTTTAAAAGCATCCCAGGATGCACCTAATGAAGTTGGTCGAAAAAATGTCCAGAGCATGCAGAACTTTAATCTTAAATATAAGATTTTAAATAAGTTTAAATTGGTTTGTGGTCACATCATAATCCCCATACTTCCACTGATGTTATTTCATAGTTTACTGACTTTATTATTACTATTTTAGAATAATAAACAAGAATAAGCATGCATGTCTAAAACGTTGATACAATGTTATTATTATAAAACAAGTCATGAGAAAAGGGGATTTGTGGCAAAATCCTTAATGCAATTATTTCTGTCAACTTGGCAGCTACTTTGGTTATATTCCGAGGCAGCTCTTTTCTAATCAAGTAAGTGAATATATAGGGAAAGGCCAAAATCTTAAAATCAAGCCATCGTAAAATAGCAAGTTTAGTTTAAATCACACTTTTAACAATTGTATTTTTCAGGTTGGTCTTGACCAACGTAATGCATTGGCAATAATGTGTTTGGTTTATAACTGAAAAGCAGGAGATACTTTTAAAGATGTGCATCTCCCATTTTTTATTTCAACAGCTTGAATCTCGTCTCGTCTTTGGTAACAATAAGTGCCAACATTACAAAGGACCTAATAAGTTAAACAAAGGCAGGTGCTATGGAAGACAATGGAAAGGCTGGTTTTTAGACGTTGGTATCTTATATACAGTTGGGCTCAGAGTAAGTCCACTTCATCTCAGCCAACCTCTTGATTTACCTGGAGGACAATGTTAAGTTTAACCAGAAGTCTGGAAAGACTGAGCAATTAAATTTCAAAGATGGAGAGCCGCCTGAGCCGGTGGCCCTGAAGGCGTGAGAGAATAATGGTTCAGGAAGTGTCCTCAGGAGCAGCAGAACATCCGTTTATCTTGTACAGAAGTGACATCTGGTCTCTAAACTGTGGTCTGACAGTTTCCACACAGAAATCTTTGAGCATGGTATTGGGCAGCGGAAGGCTATCGTGGCATTTAGTTAGATTGCCTGGATAGTGAGGGGGAACAAACAGATGCTGTACGCTAGATGCAAACAAATCACTTCATCTCACAGATACACCTGCAGAGAGACACTCTGGTCTTCAAACGGATGAGCCCACATGTAACAAATCTGCTTGTCATTGCTTAAAAATCACTTATGCTAATTATATAATTTGTCATCAGACTTAACAACTGAAAAAATGAACATCAGGACATACGATGCAGTCATCAGGTACATGAAGTATGTGAACACAAACACGTCTTCCAATGCAAGCCTTATTCTGTAGTTTTACATTCTGAAATGTGTCAGAACATCATGTTTATAAGTCTTGACATGTTTTTGAGCTGGAGTCAAGTCAAGTCTTTCAAAACAAATCTAAGTCATGTTTGAAGTCTTCTGGTAGTTTTCCATAAACTGCATGTTAGTTTTAAAATCCTTTTCAGAGAGCATTGAATTTAATTAATTGTTTATAAGTCTTAATTTTGGAGACCAAGTAAAGTCTGATGCTACTTCTTTTTACAAGTTAAAGAGACAATTTACCCAAAAATGAAAATGCTGTCATTCATTACTCACCCTCATGTCGTTCCAAACCCGTAAGAACTTCGTTCATCTTCGGAACACACTTTAAGATATTTTTGATCAATTCTGAGAGCTCTCTGACCCTCCATAGACAGCAAGAATATTCCCACGATCTACGCACAGAAACATAGTAAGGACATCGGTAAAATTGAATTTTCATTTTTGGGTGAGCTAACCCTTTAATGCTCTCTTTTAAGTGCGACTTTAATCTGTATCTCAGACTTGAGTTTTTAAGTCAGACTACCAGTGGGGTGATGTTACAAATAACGTGAGTTAAGTAATCAGATTACTTTTTCAAGTAACTAGTACAGTAACACATGACTTTTACATTTATGAGAAAATATCTGAGTTACTTTTCCAAATACATAATGCAAGTTATATTGTTTTCCCATTTATTGACTGACAGCTCTCCTGTCCCTATGTTGAGAGAAATTGGGAGTAAGGCACTTGAGGCTTCAGCTTGAGGCTTATTAATTTCACTTTTGGTGTGAAAGAGCCTTTACATTTATATTAAATTTTTTGCTATTTAAAATAAATATGCAAGCCCAGCCCAGCTGACAAAAAGTAATGTAATGCTAAGTACTTTTTTATGGAGTGACGCAATATTATAATACATTACTTTTAAAAGTAAATTTCCCCAACACTGTTGCATTTACAGAGCTAGGCATTACCGACAGGTGTTAAGCTGTTCTTTACATTTGGTTTTATCTTTCAGGTCAACAGTTTGGAGAAAATCTTGCAGAGCAGATTAAAGTTAGCCACTCTACCTGCACGCAACATATCTGGTTGTACAAACAGGCAGCTCTGAGCACTGAGGTTTGATAACAGCCACAGTGAGGATGTTAAATATGTGTTTCTGGCATTAGGATTATGATCTGTTTCGCAGACAACTAGGATGACACATGACAAGAGTTTCTAACCAGATGTTTCTTTCATGCTTTACCAAAACTAAAGTTAGTTTCATCTTCAGCACATGTGGCAAACACAAAAAAAAGAACCAAAAAGAAGAAAGGAAGCAGTTTTATAAACAGATTCAGCAAGCTCATCATTTTTCGGAGCAATGAGGCTCCCAGCAGCAGACATCAGTTAATCTACTCAGTGCAAACCACAGCGTGACACATTCTTGCGTTGTGTAGGAAGCCCTTAGAGTATGGCAACACGGCAAATAATGTAGTATTCTTTCCTGTGAACTGTGTTAAGTTTTGACCTTTCATCCCTGTTGGTGACATGTCATTAACTAGAACACATGCCTAGTCCTCCCCCACACTCCCTAGTCAGCACGGGCAATACATTCTCTTTGTCTTTTCCCGAGTGGAGTCTCCTTCTCCCACCGCTACAGTCACGGCTGCATCACTCGCCTTGAAGAAGCTAGCCCTCGGCCGAATGGTTACAGATCAAAGTTGCCGGGGTAATTTATTATGCAACATCCAGGAAATTGGGAGAGTTTTGATGGACATTTTTTGTGCAAGGTGCTTCTTGTCATGTATGAGTGGGATAAATCTATAGTTACCTGTCATATACAGTAGATCTTCTTTGCTGATTTGAAGGGTGGTAGAAATTGGGGTTGCTTTCAAAAAATTGTTTTGCCAACTTATATTTCTATAGATTTGGTTGGATTTGTTTTGCACGTGTGTCATATGAGCTTAGGCTCTGTGAAGTTACAACTGTGAAGGACTTTGGCGTATCGGTGCGTTTCAGAAAACAGTGTGAAGAGGAAAGCATTTGCCAGTTAAAATTAACTCCCGCATAGGATGGTTTGATGATTAAAATCTCACGGTTTCAGGCTCCATACGCTAATCAGCGCGAGCGGCTTTCAAAATGCTCACTTTCTCAATTCTATTGTTGTGCGCTCAACAGAATAAAAGACAAAAAAATGCCAAAGTTATCTTTTAATTGTTTGTGTATGTGGAATTCAGCTTGCTGAATAAAGACTAAGGAAAGAGAGACGCCAAGGTTAGACCACAAATTATTTCAACTTGGCAATCAAAAGTTGAAACATCTTTGAAAAAAAAAAGTAAATAAAGTTTCAAATCAAATCAGGAAAACCTCAGAGAATGATTAAAAAAAAACTGTTATTAGACTTTGTTTTTAATTCAGGATTCACAAAATGTATTTTGAATAATCTAATATTAAAGCAATAAGGTGTGAGAGGCTGGTTGTGGCATATGTGAATTTATGGGTAGGGCACAATGCAAAGAATTAATATGACAAAAAGTAAAGATACAAAAAGATTGATATTTCTTTTGTGGAATCAAACCAGTTAGTCTCCATTCAAACCCGTGTAGATAATTCCAGCCTTATGTTTGATATTAATCAATTAATCAATTAATTTTATTTTATTATTACCCTAAAGATTAATTTCAGGGGAAGTCTGGGGAATGGTTAGAGAGTCGGACTCGTAACCCAAAGGTTGCGGGTTCGAGTCTCGTACCGGCAGGGATTGTAAGTGGGGGGAGTGAATGTACAGACGCTCCTCTCCACTTTCATACCACGACTGAGGTGCCCTTGAGCAAGGCACCGAATTCCCAACTGCTCCCCGGGCGCCACAGCAAAAACAAATGGCTGCCCACTGCTCCGGGTGGGGTGTGTGTGTGTGTGTGTGTGTGTGTGTGTGTGCACTTTGGATGGGATACATGCAGAGCACTAATTCTGAGTATGGGTCACCATACTTGGCCACATGTCACGTCACTTTTTTCACTTAACTTTGGAAATCTCCCTTGACTTGTATTGATAATGTTGAGAGGGTTCTTGTAGCACAATGCAAATTAATGGATTTTTGTGATACATTTTGTAATCTGTATGTGCAAACCGCTTTATTCACTATAGACTGTTTGTAGAATAGTGAGCATATATAGAGTGTGAGTACAATGATGGCTGTCCTTGTTAATTTTCTTGCATTAGTATAATAATACAGCGTATATGCAACTTTATTTGACAGCATGGTTTTTATCCTTCAAAAAGAATGTGAAGGCTAGGCTGAGGCTCTTTTGAATGATGAAGAAGTTTGATATGCAATATTTTATGTATTTATTATTTTTAAATAATGTGCGACGCTGCTTTATAGATTTGAAAAAGCACTCATGTGGTGTTTGACAAGATGAATTAACATATGAATAAAACCATTTTTATTAAGCTATCATTTTAGTTAGATTTGAATAAAATAAGATATGTACTCAGTTGAGAGATGACACGGGTAAAAAGATGTCAATTACCATAATACATCACATGTAATGTGAGCACACATGAAGCAAAGCTGTGAATAAGTTACTGTATTGGATATGCTAAACTACACAAAAATGCCTTGCAATGAAATACCATTTATTCTTTATTTACAAATAATTATAATTAGATGTTATAGATGCTCAGGAGCCTGGTTTCTCCAGAGTTTTTTTATTATTATTTTTTTTTTACACTATATCACCTGATGTAGTTTTTGTTCCTTGCCATTGTCGCCTTTGGCTTCGGTACATAAAGAGAAATAATAGTCAGTATAACTTCTCAGTGAAGCTGTGATGGAAACTATTGTAGCACTTAATTGACAGTATCATTCTGTGTAGAGCTGCTTTGTTGAACTTGTACTTGAAGTCGTACAAGAAAATGAAGAAACTGCTGATTATGGAAACTGAAAATTGTGACACATTTATATTTAATGTAAAGCTGTTTGAAGCTTTTTTTGTATTTTACTTGGCATACAGTTTACACATGCATTAAACAACAAGTGCATCATGAAAATCCACTAAACTGAAGCCTTTGGTGCAGTGATAACAGTGATCATGGTATTTGCATACTGAATTGTGATTTGTCATTTAAGCTTCTATTTAACCTCCTTTATTCCCTAGAACTGTTAATTTTCTTCAGTCAATGCAAATGTAGTATGCAGTCACACGTGTATGCATATATTGGCCATGGAAGTTCATCATCCAAACAGAATTTTGAGCTATTCGTTTTCTAAAACAATTTGAACAATTGTTGCAACAGAGAAAACATTAAACAGAACTGATTAACAGAAGCCATGGAAAATATAAGAATCAAATACGCATCATATATGTATAATACCACAGATAGCAGATGCAGTGCCGGTTGCATACAGCATATGTAACCTACATGCATTACAAATGCAGTACATTACAAGGTACCGCAATGAAACATTTTATGCGCATTAATGACTTGGACTAAACTTTTTTGATGTTGATCAGAGATCGGGCTTAAAAGTGTTTACATCGGCTGCGTGTTCAAACTTCACCCTGCCAGCCACAGTAATGATAGGCGTCACAGATCATAAGTGATGCCCTAGTTATTATTATGACTGCCAGTCATGGTTATGATCATTAAACTTACAGTAAACAGTTGCATGAGTCTGTGTTTGTCACGCTGGCCTCCATCTCTCTCTCTCTCTCTGGGAGCAGATGCCTGCGGTGTTCTTTAATGACATGGTGTCAGTGCTGCTACATGCGCTGGGAGAGAGGTTAGACAATGCAGTGTGCGGCAACTTTCTGTCATTCTCGTTGTCTGTCTTTCTGTCCCATCTCTCTTTTGCTGGGTCTCAAGCCCTCTCCAATTTCTCTGTCTTTCTACATTTCACTCTTCCTGCTTCCCTTTCTCTCTCAGCCATGTGTCATCGAGGGTCTTTGTCTGACAGGCTGCTCTTTCTGCTCAAAGATCGAAATATTTAATAAAGTAAATGAAAAATAAAAATAAATAAATGTAACTTACTACATACAAACAACATAAAACATGAAAAAAATCTTGTTGCAGCAGGATTCTTGCATCTTACTCTTTTAATTAATACAGTTTCAATGAACAGTTTCTGGAAAACCACATACCTTAATGTCTTGAATACCAATTAAATGTTGGTCCCACTTAATGGTAGGTGTCTTTAAATATTAAATACTTGAGTGGGAAAAACACTACCACTACTGCTGCTAATATTAATATTTTTAATATTATTAATAATAATAATAAATAGTTTGGTATATTTGTACATTGTATATATTGCAAAACACTACTGCTATGGGTAAGGTTAGAGCCAGGTCTCATGGTATGGTTTGGTTTAAGGGTTGGTTAAGGGGTTGTAACATTGTAATTACAGGTACATTCAGATCTTGTTTAAAGGGATATTTCACCAAAAATGAAAATTCTGTCATCATTACTCAACCTCATGTTGTTTCAAACCTGTATGAATTCCTTTCTTCTGCTGAACACAAGTTTAAGATATTTTTGATCTCTCTGACCCTCCCATAGACAGCAAGGGTACTAGATCGAGACGGAAAAGTACCAAGATGATTGACAAAGAAGTCCATGTCATCATCAGTGGTTCAACTGTAAAGTTACGAAGCTACAAGAATACTTTTTGCATTTTGTGTGTGGCGACGTTGACCCAGATCCGGCGTAATGACGTCATCACACCGGATCTGGGTCAGCGCCGGCACCGCCACGTCCGTCGTCGCGTCTTTTAACTTCTTAAAATGTGGAAAAATTTTGTTATTTTTGTTTTCTTTGCGCAAAAAAGTATCCTCGTAGCTTCGTAACTTTACAGTTGAACCGCTGATGTCACACGGACTACTTTGTCGATCACCTTGGTACTTTTCTGGACCTTGAACGTGGTAGTTACCTTGCTGTCTATGGGAGGGTCAGATAGCCCTTATATTTCATCAAAAATATCTTAAATTGTGTTCCGAAGACGAACGAAGGTCTTACTTTCGAACAACACGAGGGTGAGTAATTAATGACAGAATTTTCATTTTTGGGTGAACTAACCCTTTAAATATAAGTAACTTAAAATGTGTATTTAGCCTACATAAATGATTAATGTAAATGTTAGCACATAGTAGTTAAAGACACTTAATATAAAGATGGTCCAAAATTCCCCAGGTTACTGAACACCCATTTTCGCCACACTCTGTCAGTCACAAGTTGCCACAATTGAAAGCCTCTAAGCAGCTTATTACATGCTTTTTAGCAAAACAGTAAAACATTTATGAAACATAAAACAATTCTTGAAAAAGCATAAATGTAAGAGGAAACATACAGAAATGTCAAACCAGTATTCTGGCCAACAAATAATGTAATTGTATCAATTTACAACATTTGAAATTCATGACCCAAACTGATATTCATTAGAAAATACCCTTGTATTCATTTCAACCTTTCGGTTAAAATACTGTACACCTTCATTTAATAATTGACTCTTGCTTGTTTATGTGTTTTTATTGAGTTTGAAGGACATAATTTGTCCTAATTTAAGAGGTCTTCGAACTAGTTTGCAACCAGTTGGATTTTTGACTCAAAACCTTATACTTTCTGAGAAATAGTAATTTTACACAACTTCCCTAAGAGACAACTAGCAGCATTCTCTAGTCGAATTATGTTCATATGATGAGTACCAAGTTGTATAAAGGATTGTTGTCTCATTTATCTTTCACTGGCATCTCTTTCTCATTACTTTTCTCTCGTATATGTTTCACTCAGGCTCTTTCTCTGGCAAGCAACTTAGAGAAAAGCTACAGAAAAGAATAGTTGTATCGATCTGCGTCCGCTATTAAAGAAATAAATAAATGCGGAGAGAGTTTGAGGGGAATTCTGCCAGGGGAAAGGTTGGAGGTAAGGAGGGGTTCTGCATTGTTGATCCAGAATGTCAGTGATTGACAGTAGTGGTAGAAAAGCTGATAGCAACGTTTGGCATGCCGCTGGTTTAAAGGACGGACATAGCCGCTGATTTCAGGTTTGTGGAGCATGACTGTGTGCTGGGGTGAGATCGTCTCTTACCATCCTCTCCGTGTCCGTTCTTCACCGTTACACTCTCGTTGTTTTTCACAAGAGATTTTATGTATTGTTTAAACCTTTTTCTCACTAATAGTCATCTTTATTCACTAGGGCCACACTAAGCCACAGCAATAGGACCCCGTCAATAGTGATAGCAGGTGTGGAGAGCAGGTGTGTGCTGGATATGGACCGGAGTGACACGCTGTCAGCTATCAGCTGAAATTAGCAGCCCCGGTAGGAGCCACACGAGCGGGGCCTCTTCTGCCCGTCCTCGAAGTTTACAACACAACAGCTGATGGACAGAACCTGCAATTTAAAATCCCTCCCCTCTCGCTGCTCTCTCTGCTGGTGGTTGTCGCTGGATTTTACTTAAAAATGACTTTATATGCCACCGCAGGTCTGCTTTCATCGATTTAGTCGCTTAAAGGTGAAGTGTGTCATTTCTGTGTCACTGCGGCATCAAATGGAGTTGCAAAAATAACTAGATTTTTACATTTTCGGAATGAAATGTGAGCAGTTCCTGTCCTGGGGGGGGGGGGGGGGTGGGGGTAAAACTTCTGTGCTGCCACAACGCTACAGTATTGTAAGTGTAAATGTCGTGCGTCTGACATGGGGTGCCTGGGGGGGGAAGTTCTTGTGATGTGTGTGGTTTCATAGCATGACTTTGTAGTAGCTAAGGTTTTTTTTTTTTTTTGGGTGGTTGCTAGGTGATTTAATACTGTCCAGCTCTTCATGATATTCTGGTCTTTTTATGGATTTGGTCCAGGAACATAAATTGGAGCTTGGGGCCAAAAAATGGCACCAAAATAAACAAACAGTAAATAGGGGGCAAAAAAAAAGTTAATATGAATTAGTTATGACCATCACTGATAAAGTGAAATCAACTAAATGTGTTGATTTATCTGCTTGTGTTGCACTAAATATTTGCTTTTTGTTTTGTTTTGTTTGCAGCATTGATCATTATAGCCAATCACAGGTGTGTCTGTTGAGTACATGAATGGCAAATCAAAACATTAAGATTAGTCAATTGTGAAGAAGCGTGTGCGCTAACGTTAACTGAATTTTGGCACTCTTGCAATTCTTAATTGCTGTATATAATTGTTAAACATCTGTTTGTGTGTGTGTGTGTGTATATATATTATATATATATATATAATATATATTTATGTATTATATATAACACAGGTAGCTTTGTGACCGTATAAAATCTTACCAATAATGTTCATCGCATATCTTTATGTGAGAAACAGAGTAAAGGTTTCGGGCATTTTTAAAGATAAATGGTAACGTTCCATGATGCAATTGCCACAAGAGCCAATGGCATTTCATAATCAAACCCAGGCCACGGACGCCATTGGAAGCACCGGGGATAATTTTTTTAGTTTGACTTATTATTATTATTAATATTTAATTTATGACCTGCAAGTGGCAGGTCCAGTTTCACCTGTAAGTTCCCTAGATAGTTTGCCTTTTAGTGAGTTTAAACGCTATATCAGTACTAGCACCACAGTTATCATCATCATTCAGAATACGGGGCTAAAGGACATCATAATCGATTGTACGTTACATAAACAAGTTGAGCTAGACAGATATTCACTTGATTTATTGTAGCAGGAGGAGGGAGCGGAGCAGACACACACAAAAATCATATTAAGTCACAGCCTAATATGCAAATAGTGTGTCAGTATTCACAAATATAGTGGATTTATTTCCTCCCCCATTCAAAATCTTTATATTTTTTCCAACAAATCTATTGTACTAATTTTGACATTTAGGCACTTTATAAATTGTGTTCTAATACACTACACCTAACACTACCATTCCAAAAGGGTTTTGATCAGTAGATTTTTTTTTTTTTTTAAAGAATTCTCTTCTTCTCACCAAGCCTGCATTTTTTGATCCAAAATACAGCAAAACAGTAATATTGTGAAATATTTTTACTATTTAAAATAACTGATTTCTATTTTAATGTTTTTTAAAATGTAATTTATTCCTGTGATGATCAAGCTGAATTTTCAGCATCATTACTTCCATCTTCAGTGTCACATGATCCTTCACAAATCATTCTAATGTACCGATTTGCTGCTAAAGAAACATTTCTTATAATTATCAATATTATATATACAGTATAAACGAGTAATTGTTTCTTTTCATGACTTTGTAGAATAGAAAGTTCAGAAAACCAGCATTTATCTGAAATTGAAATCTTTTGTTGCATTATGAATGTCTTTATCATCACTTTGATCAATTTAAAGCATCCTTGCTAAAAAAAATAATCAATTTCTTATAACTGACTCCAAGCTTTTGAATTGTATAGTGTATAATGTTACAAAACTTTTTATTTCAGATAAATTCTGATCTTTGGATCTTTCTATTCATCAAAGAATCCTGAATTTACTCAACTGTTTTAAATATTGATAATGATAATAATAAAATAATATAATAAATAATGTTTCTTGAACAGCAAATCAGCGTATTAGAATGATTTTCTGAAGAATCATGTGACACTGAAGTAGTAATGATGCTGAAATTCAGCTTTGATCACAGAAATAAATAATTACTTTTTAAAATATATTCAAATATAAAGCAGTTATTTTAAATAGTAAAAATATTTCACAATATTACAGTTTTTTTCTTTATTTTTGATCAAATAAATGAAGCTTTGTTGAGCAGAAGAGACTTCTTTAAAACATTACAAGTAGTGATATTTTTGTATGAAAATATATTTTGTTAAATCGGGTATTGTAGTCATTTTAAGATAAATAACATGCTGTGCTACAAGCTGAATGAGGTTGGTTGTGTTTCAACAAGGTGGGCCACGGTTCTGTCTTACAGGTAAAACAAAAGGAGATAAGCAGAGATTTTGGGGAAAACTGAAGACATTGAAAGGGACTGAAGTGAGGTGCTGGTCAGACCCTGTTTCCATTTTTTGTGTGTGTCTTGCTCTCCCATGTGCCTTCCTATGTCCCTATTTGTTTAGTGTCCTGTTCCTGTCCTGGATTAAGTTGTTTTCTTCCCAGGTGTTTCCCATGTTTAATTTCCATTGATCCCATGTGTGTCTTGTCATCCCATCTTCCTGTTCTGTGTATTTAAAGTGTTCCCAGTCCCTAGTTCTCTGTCCGCTGTTAAACGTCTTCCTGAGTTTGTCTCCCTTGGATCATGGAAATAAAGTCTTGTTAAGGTATTCTCCAGCATTTCCTCGTTCCTCGAAATTGTATTGTGACCGACGCAGTGCAAGAGAGAACCTTTAATTATTTTCCACTGCCCCAGACTAAGGATTTAGAACTTTTTATATGATGGCCATACAAATAATATTGTATGGTTTCAGAAATTGTTGTGGATGTACAGTATAGGCTATGTAAAAATGGGCCAAAATTGCACCTTTTGGGGTACAACAGCTTGTCACTGGAACAGGACCCTTAAAAGGACATCATATTAGGCCTACATATTAGTACCTTAAGGGTACGAATTACTACTCTAAGGTACTAATATGTACCTATTAGGGGTAAAAAAAAAAAGGTACAAAGATGTAATTTTAAGAGTATTGCTACGGTGACAAGCTGTTGTACCCCAAAAGGTACAATTTTGGTCCTTTTTTTTCTGTGTGGCCTGGATGAATGTGAGATTTCCCAGCCTGAAATTACATCCCAGTCCGGCCCTTATCAAACCTGATGTTAGATCACGCATGCCAGAAATATCAGATCCATCCCCAGATGACAGATCCTGTCAGAAAATATCAATTTTGTCTAATAACAGAACAACTAGTCATCAAAATTTTCTAATACCCAAAACTGTATTAACAGTCTTCTATCAGCCAAGAAGTTGCCTGAGTAAAGCTAGTGAAGAGCAGATGCAGGAGACAAAGTAATAATGACACAAAAGGAGCTTATTGAATAATCTTAGTTGCGTTTGTTTCAAAGCTCAGACTTCATCTGACCCGTACAGATACAACAAGTAGTGTTACACAAAACTGCTTCACAACAACATCGCATAAACTTTGAATTTCCATAAACATTCCCTCTTATGTCTTATTCATGAAGACAAACATCCATTAAAACCACACAATTATAAGGCTAAAATAATAATATAAAAAACATAATATAATATAATATAATTGTCAGACTTTTGGACCCGTTTTTGCCCTCCCACCTCCCCCGTAGTTCTTCTGTGTTTCCTCATATGTTCTTTTTTTCCTGTTCTTGTTTAGTTTGATTGCATTATGATTCCTTGCACCTGAGTTCCTTATTATCCTGTTTATATTAGTTCCTGTCTGTTCCTTAGTTCTTGGTCGGTTCTACTTGTTGTAAACGTCTTCCTTGTGCTCTTTGACTCCCTGTTGGATTATTAAAGACTCTAGTTTTTGTGAAATCTCCACATCTCCTAGTTTCTTCTTCGGGCCGTTCCTACGGATTGTGACTAACATACTATAATGACTAATCAATGATAAACCCAATGAAATGGAATAGAATGGTTTAAATGATTATTAATAATTAATCTGATTAAATTTAATAATTAAAATAATTACATGAAAATCACGAATAGAGGGCAGTAATCTGGAAACCAGACCCCGCACATTGTTTAGGTCATGATGCTTTTGCTCAGGATGTCCAGTTTCAGTGTATTTGGACAGCACATTTTGATTTAGTTGTATTCATAGGTTCTTTTGCTAAAATGTCTTTTAGTTTTATCTATTTTCGTCTCCGAATTGTCTTTAGTGTTAGTCTAGTTTGTCGACTAAATATCATAAGATTTTAGCACACTAAATCTACAGTAAATGTAGTCAGCTAAAATCAAATGGGTTTAGTTGTAATGCATTTATTAAGCATTTCTCTAAAATTTCCGAACTCATTAGATAGGTTTTATCATGATAGACACTGATTTAACTGCTGTGACACTCAACATGCCTTTATGTTAAAATTAAATAAAACAACTTCTCACAAAGAACAAGAACATGGTCTACTTTTTAATGAAATACCAATGGATCTGTCCTTTCTAACGGAGCTGCTTGCACAACTTCTTGTCCAGGCCCTTGTCATCTCTAGCTGGACTACTGCAATGCTCTTCTGGCTGGATTTCCATCAAGCACAATCAAACCTCTATAAATGATTCAGAATGCAGCGGCACGAATGGTCTTCAATGATCCCAAAAGAGCCCATGTTACACCTCTTTTCATCTCCTTGCACTGGCTACCGGTTGCGGCCCGAATCAAGTTCAAGCCATTGATGCTTGCATATAGAACAGCCACAGGCTCAGCACCTGCCTACTTCCACTCACTATTATGAATCTACATTCCCTCCAGAAGTCTGAGATCTGCTAGTGAGTGAAGCCTCGTGGTACCAACACAGAGAGGCTCAAAATTACTTTCTAGAACATTCTCGTTCACCATTCCTGGATAGTGGAAATATTTTCCCACCCCTATCCGGAATGCTGAAGCCCTGACAATTTTCAAGCGACAGCTGAAAACTCATCTATTTCGAAGCTACTTGACTTCATCATAAAAAAAAAAAAAATAAAAAAAAAAAATAAAAAAAATAAAAATAAAAAAAAAAAAAAATTTTTAAAAATTAAAAAAAAAAAAAATAAAACAAAAATTTTTTTTATTCCTTCTCTTTCTAGCTTGTACTTATTTGAACAATGTCTAAGAATTTGGTATTACAAGCACTTCCTGTTTCTGTTTGCCTTTTTAAGAAGAATCGTTTTATGTATTCCCAAATTGTAAGTCGCTTTGGATAAAAAGCGTCTGCTAAATGACTAATGTAAATGTAAATGTAATAACTCATTATGCATTCTTTATATCAACTTGTTTACCATATTCTTCATTCTTTCAAGCAGACATATTTTATTTCTATAAATAAATTTAGATTAAACTTTAGGGCTACTAAAGTTTTTCAGTCAAGAGCATTGAGTGATTTTTGTCTTAAATTCTTTTGTTGTTTGATTAACATCAATGACTCGGACAATAGAAACTAAATTAAGCTGCTGTCCCTTTAAAACTGAATGTGCATATGCAATGTACTGATACACATCCGATATTCTCCCAACTGTTTACATTCACTTAAGATGTAATCAACTGTGTTTATGTGAATACTCGTCAAAATGGACAATTTGACATAATTTTGTGTGTATTGACTCCATTCATGAGATGCGAAAGAGTACATGTGTGCTGTGTGAGAGGCACTGCTTTGGTGTCTGTGCTCAGAAAACCGGACCGAATTGAGTTCTCTCTTGCGTCGCCAGATTTATCTATATGTCTGCTCTTCTCTCACTCCCACATATTGAACGTTTTATAAGACGTGCCGCAAGTGTATGTTAGCTTATGTCCCGCTGCTCATATGTACGCAATCTAACCTCTTAACCACGGCAGCATATTCGTTCTGAATGACTCTTCCCAAATTGTCCCTCCCTAACATTTTCATCTCGTTTTTATTCTTTGACAAAAATGTCAATAGATTTTTGTCATAGTTTTTGTCATTTAAAATGTTTTCTAGTTTGTTATCGCTTCATTTTTGTCGGTGAAAAAAATGTTGTTGAAAAAAAAATTATTCATCAACAAAATGAACACTGGTCCAGTTCTGTTCCTGGAAGGCCACTGTTTTGCAGAGTTTGCCTCCTATTGCAATTAAGCACACCCAAACCAACTAACAGTCTTCAGGACTACAGAAACATCAAAGCATGTTTTGAGATAAGTTGGATCTTTCAGGAGCAGCACATAATAACCCTTAGCAGATCTATACAGGTGGAGCTGGGGAGGTGGAAGTTTTCAGAGGAACTCTGAAAGCACACTGAGAACTACTCTAGTGAATGCTAACCAGCCATTTAAATTTTAAGCAGTAAGCTCATTGGCTGTGTATGCAACATTTATGCCAAGTAGTTTAACGCTGTGAATATCATCTATTTGTGTTAATGACCCATCAGCCTGAGCCATCTAGAGTTTCATGACAGAACTTGCCATTTATTATTAGCAGGGTTGAGAACTTATAGTATGCCTTACAAATCTCTGCACATAGGGTACATTTCGAAACTGAGAAAGGTGAAAGTATTTTAACTGAATAATGTGCATTGATTGTGTACAAACCAAAAGCTGTACCAAAAAAACATGAACTCACGTTTGTGAATGATCCTAAAATGTATTGCATCACTTGTTTGGGTCCAAATTTTGTCCATAGCTAAATCAGTATTTCTACAATTTTTAGTAAGAGGACATTTTATACAGGCTGTGTTATGAAAGCGGGTCCCATAAAGCGGGTCCCGGGTCCCGGGTCCCAGGTTTGGACATTTGGACACCACCTCTGAGATCTTCACAAAATCACAAACCGTATGACCAGAGGTTCTCAGCACATTTTTGAATATGTGTTCTTTATATTGATGAATATCAAGTGAAACTATCAGTTGAAGTTTCTGTTTTGTAATACTTCAACATAGTTCAATCTAAGTCACGAGCCAGTAATTGTTTCATCTTTCATTAGCAAGTAGCATTGGCGTGAAAGTCTTGTGAAGTGAAACAGATGCCACAGGACGCACGGTATCACAAGCAGCCAGTTTGACGGCTATTCGTCAGACTTGGCTCACGTTCATTAGTTGAATTATTCAGAGAAACTTCTCTTTGTCTACTGAAATGATAATTGACTGTCTACTGAGGGCCTTGGGGTTTTATTATAGCTGTTGTTGGTTTGTGTGGGAATTTCTGGGGGGCTGATTTTTCCCTTGCAAGACGAATTTCATCACAATGCTGAACGATGCAATGGCCCTGTAACACGTTATGCTTGTAAACATGAGATCATCCTTATGAGGTTTAAGAAGGACTTTTTTCAATGCACTTCCTTAAAAATTTGAATAAAAAATTGTATTCCTCCATATACAGCACTGCATTGTGTTGATGCTGAATTTATTGCATATGAAATGTGGCCAATGATGTGAAATATTACTCTTCATAGAATAATCTTATATCTACAGAGACCTAGCATGGATTAATTAATTCAAGAGTAAATGTCCCTAAAGGCTGCAATTAACGATAAACGTATTAGACGTGTCAGTGCCCAAGAGCGCTGGAGTCTGTCCCACTACCGCTTTCGCTGGTGCTGTTTCAACTCAACTGTCAGCTGAGATGTGTCAAAAACTAGAGCATGTGTGTGTGTGTGTGGGCGAGTGGGTTTGAGTATTAATTGCGTTCACAATCAAAACTGCCAAATAAACTTATTTAATTCATTGTGACTCATATTTTCATTTCCAATTGGAATGGAAAAATGTTTGCCACATCAGGTCCAGCTGTGAGGTGTAAAATATTCGGCATCTGTGTGTAAATCACTCTGTAAATTATGGTGTGACCGCCTTTAACTCTCCAGCTGTTACAGTAGAAGCTGTTTAATGGTTAATTCAAATGTTCCATTGCATTTGCTGACTATTCAGGAATAAAAAAACAAACATGAGGAAAGAGAGAAGGACCACTGGTAACCACTGTCATTGATCATCCTATCACATCCATCCATTCGGTGATACTAACAGTTACATGAGTAGTGATGCAATTATTAAAAACACTTTTTTTGTCCAAATTGTAGCATTGTACATGTCACACTGTATTGCGGCAACAACTGAACAAACCGCGACAATAGTCAAATAATAATCATCTCTCAATTTGTCTACAGTAATTTTGCAGATTACAAATTCAGATTAATTTTAGTGAATCAGTTCAATCTCCCCTTCCTAGATGTCACTGTGTTGTGCCAGTCCTAGATTTCTGGGAGCCCCAAGCAAAAATTTGTCAGGGGGCCCCTGTCGATGTGGTCATAAAAATCCCAAAATGACCTCCAAGCGCTTAATCTGTTCTTTCAGAGCAGTTTCACTGTCAACAAACATACAGTAACAAATAAGAAAATTACAAACAATAGGACTCTAGGACAACAATAGAAAAATATACAAATGAAATAAAATTTAGCCTACTATAAAGAAACTGAAGAATCAAATTTAAAAATAAAACACTGCATAGTCTTCACTGTATGAAGTTAATCTACATTGATTCTTATTAAAAGTTATTAACTTTTGTTGTTTGATTAAAATTGAATGCGACAGCAGCAGGTTTATTAGGCTGCTGTCACTTTTTAAGACTGAATGCACAGATCTAATATTCTGATGAGCATTCATTTACTTTCTAAACTGTTTATGTTCACTTAAAACATAACTGACTATGTTCTGCATTCTGACCTACTGTTTGTGTATTTGTCTTTAAGAGCATGTCCAAAGCCAAAAGTAGCCTATACTTGTCTGTGCTTCACACCGTTTTGGATTGTTTGCACAGAAAGCCTCCTTAATTATTTTTTCAGTATTAAGCACATCCTACAGGAGACGGCAGTCACATTACATTATTTGAATGATTTGGATGTTACGTAGAAAGGGCAACAATGCACTACTTTAAGGAAAAGGAATGCAGAATTGTGTTTTCATAATTGTTTGAAGCCAAAGTCAAAAACTAAACTAAAATTATATTAATCACACAGCCCTAGTCATTAAATCATCTTTGAGAGCACAAGGGGGCCCCCTGGTGGTTTGGAGGCCCTACACAACTTGCATACTTTGTGTAATGTGAGGAGCAGCACTGCATAATTCAAATATTTAGTTCAACAATGCTGTTCGTTATACAGTTAGCTACACAGTTATAACTAAAAGGGTAGCTTGATGGTAGTTTAATTAGTTTAAATTTGTAATAGCATATAGCTTTTAAACGTATGGTTTCAAAGTAGCATCTCTCCCACAATCATTTCAATCATCCTCCTGTAGCACAATTGCTTGCGTGGCACTAACAATGCAAATTCCCAGGGAACACAGATGCTGATAAAATGTACTGCCCAAATGTAAGTTTCTTTGTATAAATCCATCTACCAAATGCATAATTGTAAAATCCATCCTTCTAATCATGTTTTTTTTTTTCTATCAGTTCTGAACTCAATCATTCTTTCTCCATTAGAACACACAAGTATGACAAGTTTTCCTGCAGTTCTGAACTCACAGAAACTGAGTTAAAGAGAGAGTTTCAAGAAAGACTCAGGCACATATATTTAGAATGTCTTCTAAAATGTATTCTTGCACATCTGGAAGGACACATTCTTCTGTACTGTATGTTCAAGATGTTTCGCCACTCGTACAAGTGGATTCATCAGTTTGAGGAGATTCCCTGACATTTAACTGGATCGCACACTGTGGTAAGATTTGATTCGCTGTGGGAGTTTCCTCCCAGATGGTGCGAATTGTAATCGCTGTGTGAATTGAGGAGAAACTGCTGGGCTAAAGATGAAAGGACAGCATTGTAAGTAGCTGACAGGCCTTGTCGCAGAGATGGCTGTTCCAGTTTCACAAAGATGGCCTCTTTCACTCTTCTCTCAAACCATCTGTCCTCCCTGTCCAAAATCTTCACATCACTGTCCTTTATTGACTGATTCTTGTCCTTTAGATGCAAGTACATGATCGAATCCTGCCCACAGGGGCTGCCTTTTCTGTGTTGAGCAATCACCTTGTAAAACAGCTGTGCCATTTTCCCAATTTAAATCAAGACATTATTAACTGCATTGTGTTGACTTTTTCTTTTGTTCAGGGTGTCTGTGACTGGTTGATGGCTTCTCTGTTGGACTTTTTAGTCATTTTAGTAAGGTCCCAGTTTGGGATATCTGTAGGCTTTCGTCTCTGTCTTCCATTTCATTGGAGTCTAAGCTGGTCTGCATTTTTTCCATTTTGTGATGTCTCATTCTAACGTGTTCTAGACTGTGTTCAATCAAATAATAGGAATCAAACAGCAGTTCTGGGTGAAGGTGTCCTGTTTCCCCTTCAGGATCTCGAGCTGTGTCGAGATTCGCTTTGGGAACGCCCTTGCGTGACCGCGTTCTGAAGCACGTGTCAAATCCGTCCAAAGGAGCAGCGAGACGTCACGAGCAGGGTGACGTAAGCACCAGAAAGCATAAAAGCGCATCCGGCCGGGCACAAACCAGCTTCTGCTCTTCAGTAGCGCTCTGTGTATGTGTCTGTCTATAATGTGTCTGTCCCACACGACTCATATATATAAAACATGAGAAAGTATTATGGCGATTACTCGTGGAACGGCATTACAAACGCTGTGATCCTCCCTGCCCACGATATTCTGAGCAGGGGATACACACGGATTGTGTGTTGTTTGGAGCGGGCATGCACGGAAGCTCGCGAGGGGGCGATGGTCATGATGCGGCTGCTCTCGCAGAGCGCACGCTCCGCTCTCGCCTGGCCGTGTTTGATGAGAGCGGCCAGGCTCGCGATCCCGCTGGCAGCGGTCCCGCTGTCATGGGGATAGCAAGTGGAGTTAGCGGAGGGATCGAGACGGGCTCGTTCCTTTTTCGGTCTAAGCGTTAGATCTGCGGCTCTCCTCAGGATTAGGAAGCAGAGCTGCGGTTTCTTCCCCCGAGAGAGAGCCAGGCACTCTCTATCTTCCTACGAGGGAGGTAGAAGTGATGAGTGTCGAAGAAGAGGAGACTGTGGGAACTCCGCCACCACAGTCCTCGCGTCATGAGGAGCTGTGGAGGTGTGATTCGTGCAGTAGCCAAATTAAATATTGTTTGGCCAGCCGAGAAACAGGATGCTCGTCCTAGAAGCAAATTAGACAAGCGTTTCCTGAGGTCGAGGTCACAGCCTTCATGACGGGGCCTTCCATTTTTCCCCGATCTCCATGCCGAGGTGTCAAGATCGTAGGAGAAGGGGAACCATATTCTTCCTGTATATATAGCCCCACAGTCTCTAATTATTCCAATATTGTGGGGCTGAATGAGAAGGGATATGGGGCGATGCCAATGTTGGAGCAGACGCTCACGAGCTATCTCTCCCCATCCTCAGCATCGTCCCTGAAGGCCCCGAAGCTTCCCACCAGGCCTGTTAAGCTTACATCTAGTCTGGTTGGGAAAGCTTAAACGGCAGCAGGTCAGGCTGGCGCATGCTTGCAAACCATGGCGGTGTTACAAGCATACCAAGCTGACCTGCTCAGGGACATGGAGTGGACAGGGAGGAGGGGGAATCGACGTGGTAGCTGAACTGCGTCGGGCCACAGATTTGTCCTTCCGGGCCACCAAAGAAACGGCCAGAGCTATCGGCCGGTCAATGGCAGCAATGGTGGCCACGGAGCGGCATCTGTGGTTGAATCTGTCCGATATGCAGGATAAGGACAGATTCTTCCTCCTACACGCCCCGCTCTCGCCCTCTGGCCTTTTCAGCGACGCAGTTAACACTGTCGTCGACAGGTTCCAGGAGGCGAGAAAGCAAGCGGCGGCATTTCAACGGTTCCTCCCTCGTCGCTCCCAGGCCCATGGGGCTGCTGAGCGGGAGCACCCCCAGCCGTCAGGCTCCTCATATCGCCAGTCACAAAAACAAAGCGTTGCAACCCGCACCCCTCCACAAAAAGAATGGGGGTCGGGGCGACGCTCTCAGTCAGGGTCCTCTAGACCGAAGACGGATCTGCGGACCATTATTTTGTCGAAGAGGACCTCGACTAAGCGGTCCTGACGCCAACATCGTCAGGCCCCTGAGGGCAGCCCCACCTGGGGAGGAAAGGATAACAACTCAAGTAAAGGGGCCATACTCCTCAGTGCCCCTCACGGGAGATGTCAATGATAACCCGCCACCACTCGGTGCTTCAGGGGCAGTGAGCTTCCACGAGCAATTCCCGCTGCCTCCGGAACGTACGGCACGGGAGAGCATCGCCCACTCAAGTGAGTGGTTCACAGGCAGTAGGTCGGTCATTCCTGACGGTCATCTGCTCAGGGCACCGAAATGGATCCGAATAAAACACGAGGCCGCCCGCGAGGCTTTTTACCTAGATAGATTTCTGTAGCGTGGAAACTTACCCAAATATTCTCAAAATGGGTCCGGCAGGATGTAGAGGAAGGGGGTACAGATACAGTTCGGTTATCGTCGCCTCGTTCAACGAGGCTCATACCACACTAGTGGGCCACGAAAGAGGATATGGTAATGGAACAAGAAGTAGATACTCTCTTGAGGAAGGGGGCCATAGAACGTGTTCCGCCTCTCGTGAGAGCGTCCGGGTTCTACAGCCGTTACTTCATCATTCCGAAGAGGGATGGGGGGTTGTGTCCGATCTTAGATCTCCGTCTTCTGAACCGCGCTACCAAACGGCTTCGGTTCAAGATGCTCACTATCAAAAAGATAGTATCTCAAATCCAGTCCGAGGACTGGTTTGTTACGATAGATCTCAAAGACGTTTATTTCCATGTTTCCATCCTCCCTCAACACTGGAAGTCACTTTTTAAGGGGGGTTTGCTTTCGAGGGCGAAGCATACCAATATCGAGTTCTTCCCTTCGGACTGTCACTCTCACCCCGCACTTTCACGACGTGTGTGGATGCTGCTCTGGCTCCTCTGCGACTCCAGGGCATCCGCATACTCAATTACATCGACGATTGGTTAATACTAGATCAATTGGAGCAGATGGCGGCTCGGCATCAAGATGTCGTCCTCGCCCATATGAGAGAGCTGGGGTTAAGACTAAACGCCAAGAAGAGTGTTCTTTCTCCACTACAGAGAACCACTTATTTAGGCGTGGTGAGGGACTCAATCTCGATGCAGGCACCTCAGGCCAACAGTTTCAGAGGTGGTGGGCCCTGATGGTAGCGGCGTCCAACGTGATACCTTTTGGCCTGCTGTACATGAGACCCTTGCAGTGGTGGCTCAGAACCAAGGGATTTTCCCCGAGGGGGAATCCGCTTCGCATGATCAAGGTCACGCGGCGATGCTTACGTGCCTTAGACATGTGGAAGAAACGTTGGTTCCTGGTTAAAGGCCCGACGTTAGGGGCTCCTTGTCGTCGCGTAATGCTAACGACGAATGCCTCTCTCATGGGCTGGGGAGCGGTCATGAGTGGCCGCTATGCCCAGGGTCTGTGGAAAGGCCATCATCTCTTTTGGCACATCAACTGCCTGGAGATGCTGGCCGTGTTTCGAGCTCTGACACACTTCCTTCCAGACCTAAGGGGGCATCATGTGCTTGTCCGCACAGACAACACATCAGTGGTCTCTTACATCAATTGGCAGGGGGGTCTGCGTTCATGCCCCTTGTACAAGCTGGCGCGCCAGATCCTTCTGTGGGCTCAGGCGAAGCTCCTCTCTCTAAGAGCAGTTTACATCCCATGGTATCTAAATCAGGGGGAAGATATCCTGTCGAGACAGGGGCTGAGGGCCGGGGGAAGGAGGCTCCACCGTATTTGGAGGGAATTTGGCAGGCGGAAACTTGGAAACTTTTTTGTTCATGGTGCGGAACAGCAAACTGAGAAACCCAGTCAACTGCCCAATTGGTACAATTCTGGAGTTTCTGCAGGAGCGATTCTCTGCAGGGTTATCTCCCTCCACTCTGAAAGTATACGTGGCGGCCATAGCTGCTTACCACACCCTTCAGCGTGGTCAGTCAGTGGGAAGACACCCGATAGTTACACATTTCCTCCGTGGCACCCGGAGGCTGAGACCAGTACAGCGCACCAAGGTGCCCTCATGAGACCTGGCTGTGGTTCTTGAGGGCTTATGCAATGCCCCATTTGAACCCAAAGAAGAAGTTTCGGTCAAGTTGCTCAAGCTCAATACCATCTTTCTCCTCGCTATTTCCTCAATAAAAAGGATCGGGGATCTTCAGGCAATTTCTGTTTTGTGCCTGGAATTTGCTCCAGGCATGGTTAGGGATTCCTTTACCCGAGGGCCGGGTATGTCCCTAAGGTTCCCACTTCTTCACCAGGGCCCATAGTACTTCAAGCATTCTGTCCTCCTCCATTCCAGGAAGTAGGCAAGAAAGGCTTAATCTGCTCTGTCCAATTAGAGCACTGGACACTTACGCACACAGAGCTGCCCCATAGCGTAAGGCAGATCAGCTATTTGTTTATTTTGGTCCGCCAAAGAAAGGATCTCAGGCGACCAAGCGGACTATGAGTAGGTGGGTGGTCGAGGCCATCTAACTAGCTTACGAGTCCTCTGGCCTCCCGTCACCTATGGGGGGTCAGAGCGCACTCGACCAGGAGTAAGGCTTTCAGCTTGGGTGTGACCTTGCAGGACATTTGTGCTGTTTTTTTCTGTTTATGGCGGGATGGGTCATCTCCGCCCACACTTTTGTACGATTTTACAACTAGACATGGCATCTACCCCAGGGTTCCAAGTTCGCTCTTCGTGATGTGCTCATAGGATACACACACAGGCAGGTCCTTTTTAGTATGGCGCAGTGGGTATTCTCGTTCCCAAAGTGATCTCTATGTAGCTCGAGTTCCTGAAGGGAAGCGTCTCTAGGTTACGTATGTAACTATGGTTCCCCGAGGGAACGAGATGCTGCGTCTTTTTGCCATACTCCCTGCATCCCTGCATGCGCTACTTCATCGAAGCTGTTTTGCGCCCGGCCGGATGCGCTTTTATACTTTCTGGAGCTTACGTCACCCAGCTTGTGACGTCTCGCTATTCCAATGGACTGATTTGACACGTGCTTCAGAAAGCGGTCACGCAAGGGCGTTCCCAAAGCGATCTCGACGCAACGTCTCGTTCCCTCGTGGAACCATGGTTACATACGTAACCTAGAGACAAAACTTTGTTGTCCAGAAATCAGTTTTGCCTTAAGAATATGCAAATCATTGCAAAGCAACTTTACAGCAAATTAAGTTTCTGTAAATTAATATTTAGTGGTAGCTTATCAGTGGACTGTCAGTTAATGTACATATGGCAGAAATGTACGGGAAAATCTATTAAGCGTAGCATAAACAGACGATGAACACATTAACAGCAATTAGTATATGATGCAATCAAACTTATAGCAAATGTGGTAGTTCTGTTAACGTACCCTCGCTTACGTTGTTTCAGGGTTGGCATCATCTGAGGTCCTCTGAGGGGTTGGATCATCTCTTCTCAGGTGTTCTGGATCCAGACTGAAGCTTGTGTAGTGGCCAAATCAAATCCAGAGAAGTGAAACAAATAGAGACATAATTAGCGTGCTGCTGTTCCAACCAAGCAAAATTTATTTTTTTAACCCAAGCTAAAGAATAATAATGTTCATTTGATCAGATATAAGTGCAGTACAAGATTATGAGATGCATATTTGAATGCTTGGCCAACGAGATATGTCTTTAATATAGATTTAAACAAAGAGAGTGTGTCTGAACACTGAACGTTATCAGGAAGGCTATTCCAGAGTTTGGGAGCCAATTGCGAAAAAGCTCTACCTCCTTTAGTGGACTTTGCTATCCTAGGTACTACCAAAAGTCGCAGAGTTTTGCGACCTTAGGGACCGTGATGGATTGTAGCGTGGTAGAAGACTAGTTAGGTACGCAGGAGCTAACCCATTAAGGGCCTTATAGGCAAGTAATAATATTTTGTAACTGATACGGAACTTAATAGGTAGCCAGTGCAGAGACTGTAAAATTGGGGTAATATGATCATATTTTCTTGACCTAGTAAGAACTCTAGCCGCTGCATTTTGTACCACCTGTAGCTTGTTTATTGAAGATGCAGGACAACCACCTAGCAGTGCATTACACTAGTCCAGTCTAGGAGGTCATGAATGAATGAACTAGCTTTTCAGCATCAGAAACAGGTATCATGTTTCGTAACTTGGCAATGTTTCTAAGATGGAAGAATGCTGTTTTTGTAACATGGAAATATGATTTTCAAAAGACAAGTTGCTAGCTAATATAACACCCAGATTTTTGACTGTAGAGGAAGTAACCGTACATCCGTATAGTTGCAAATTGTAATCCACGAGATTCTGTGTACTGTCTTTTGGTCCAATAATAATCTCTGTCTTATCCGAATTTAATAAAAGAAAAATAATTAGTCATCCAATCTTTTACATTTTTAACAAACTCTGTTAGCTTAGATAATTTAGAAAATTCATCTGGTCTTGTTGAGATTTATAGTTGAGTATCATCAGCATAACAATGGAAACTAATCCTGTAATTTATAATAATATTACCAAGGGGCAAAATGTATATCGAAAATAGCAGATGACCTAGGACAGATCCTTGTGGCACTCCGCTTTTACTGGTGTTAATTGAGATGACTCCCCGTTTAAATGAACAAAGTGGTAGCGATCGGATAGGTAGGATTTAAACCATCTTAAAGCCTGCCCTTGATACCTGTATAGTTTGTAATCGATCTATGAGTATGTCAATGACATCTATAGTGTCAAACGCAGCACTAATATCAAGTAAAACTAGCAATGAGATACAGCATTGGTCTGACGCAAGAATGAGAAGCAAGTCATTTGTAATTTTAACAAGTTCAGTTTTTGTGCTATGGTGGGGCCTGAAACCTGAAATTCTTCATAGAGATAATTTTTTTTGCGGGAAGGAGCACAATTGAGCAGACAACTTTTTCTAAAATTTTAGACATAAAAGGAAGATTTGAGATGGGTCTGTAAATTTGCCAGTTCACTAGGATCTAGTTGTGGTTTCTTAATAAGAGGCTTAATAACCGACAGCTTGAATGGTTTTGGGACGTGACATAAAGACAAAGATGAGTTAATAATATTGAGAAGCGTTTCTTCTACTACAGGTAACAACTCTTTCAATAATTTAATGGGTACAGGATCTAACAGGCATGTTAATGTTGGTTTAGATGCAGTGATAAGTTAATTTAGCTCTTCCTGTCCTACAGTTGTAAAGCACTGCAGTTTATCTTCTGGTGCGATGAATGAAGCTAAAGTATACGCTGTAGAATCTACATTTGCTACTGTATTTCTGATGTTATCTATTTTATAAGTGAAGAAACTCATAAAGTCATTACTATTAAACTGTAAGGGAATATTTAGATCGGGTGGCGTCAGGTTATTTGTTAATCTAGCCACTGTGCTAAATAAAAACCTTGGATTGTTTTGGTTATTTTCTATGCGTTTGTGGATATGCTCGGCCCTGGCAACTTTTAGAGCCTGTCTATAGATGGACATACTGTTTTTCCACGCAATTATAAAAACTTCCAAGTTAGTTTTTCTCAATTTGCACTCAAAACTACAAGTTTCTTTCCTGAGAGAATGGGTATTACTGTTGTACAATGGCACAGTACGTTTTTCTCTAACCTTTTTCAATTGCGGGCGTGTGATTAAAACGATGAGTGGGCCTGGTGATGTTTTGCTTGACTCCAAAAGAGTTTGTTAGGTCAGTAAACGTAAGTCCTATTGCATCATTTGTATTATCAACGTGAACGTTGAAATCTCCGATAATTAGTGCTTTATCAACAGTAACCAAGAGGTCTGAGAGGAAATCTGCTAATTCCTTTAGGAAATCTGTATACGGCCCTGGAGGTCTATACACAGTAGCCAGAGCAAGAAATACGATACAATTTCTTTTGCATATCTGACAGTGTAAAATTAAGCACAAGTATTTCGAATGAGTTAAACCTGTAACCTGTCTTCTGAGTAACATTGAGAATAACACTATATATTGCTGCAACACCGCCACCACGACCAATCCGACGGGGCTTATGCTTATAACAGTTGCTTGGTGGAGTAGACTCATTTAAACCAATATAATCATTAGGTTTTAGCCAGGTTCAGTCAAGCAGAGTACATCAAAACGATTATCTGTGATCATTTCATTAACAATAACTGCTTTGGGTGAGAGTGATCGAATGTTTAGGAGCCCAAACTTTAAAAAAAATTTTTGTTCATTTATTTTACATTTTTCTGGTTTAATCATGATCAGATTTTCTAGATCCTGCATTAAATGTATATTTAGACCTCACTATTTCGGGGAACAGACACAGTCTTTATAAATTGGACAGAGCAAGTACTTCTATCATTTAAGCGAGTAGAAAACAAAACAATTCAAAAATAGGGGGGGCAAAAGTTTTATTTGAGATTAGACTTACTGTCAATGGTGGCTAGCGTCATGGAGAGTTGTCTGTCATGAGTTACCACTCCGACCCTTGATGGGGGGCAGGCACAGGCGGAAAAAAGCCTCGGGACGATCCAGAAAAGATTCCAGATTAACAACGAGCAGTTCTGTTTTAAACCATGACATCACCATTCATATAAAGCAAAGAGTTACTGAACCTTCTTGACATCGTCGATACGTGGGGAGCGGTCCTGACACGATAATCGTCGTTGCGGGCGATGTGCTGTGCACCGTCTCGATCAGGTTCCTGAAGTCCCTCTTCAGTGTCTCTGTCTGCCGCAGCTTGGGACGTTAACCACGTGTGAAGCACGACCGCTCCGGTGCTCTCATCGCCCTTCAGGATCGCGGGTATCTGCACAGAAACATCGAGAACACGAGCACCAGGGAAACAGTGAGTGTGCACTTTACCTTCAGCTAACGTAGCACGGACGTGCCGGACGATGGAGTCTCCGATGATCACAGCGTCGTGTTTCGTCTAACAATACTAAATGATAAAATGGTAAATATGAGGCATTGTTTGAACATAATGAAAAACTGTCGGCCAGTTGAGATCCACTGAACAACAGCACTTCATGAGTACCATCCAATGCCCTATCACAAGACACCATGGTCTAAATTATAAAATGGTAAATATGAGGCATTGTTTGTGCTGTCAATGCTTGTCTTCTGAACGCACACTAAAATTAAAGACATTTGTCAAATATTATTTTTCATATGTGTTGGGCCTATGTACAATTTAGTTTAAATTTTTTATTTATGAAGAATTACAGAGTTTACATAATGAAAAACTGTCGGCCAGTTGAGATCCACTGAACAACAGCACTTCATGAGTACCATCCAATGCCCTATCACAAGACACCATGGTCTCATTTGGTTCTTTACGCAGGTCATGTATTTTCTCCAAATTAGTCCCTGAGGTCCAAGAGTAAAGTTCTGTCCCTACCTAGTACAATGTTTCAGCATTGTAGCTAGTTGTGAAGCCTAGTGGTTGAAGTCTAGTGGCTTTTTCACTATTAAAGGTGTCCTGCAGAGTTTAGCTCCAACCCCAATTAAACACACCTGAACCAGCTAATCAAGCTCTTATAGGCATACTAGAAATTTACCAGCAGGTGTGTTGAGGCAAGGTGGAGCAAAACTCTGCAGGACATCGGCCCTCCAGGACTGAGTTTGGACACCCCTGATATAGACCAACGGTATCCAATCTTGCTCCTGGAGGGCCACCTTCCTGTAAAGTTTAGCTCCAGTCTGCTCTAACAAACCCGCTTCTCCTGTAGACCCTGATTAGCTGGTTCAGCTGTGTTTAATTAGGGTTGCAGCTGAACTCTGCACAAAGGTGGCTTGCCAGGAGCATGGACACGCTGGATATAGACATAAAATGGCTTCTCCAGGGCACTTATTTCCAACCCCGCTCCTTGAGTACCCCCAACACTGCACATTTTGTATGTATCCCTAATCAAATACACCAGGTGTCAACTCGTCAGTTCATTAGTAAAGACTCCCAGGTCTGAAATGGTGTGTCAGATAAGGGTGACATCCAAAATGTGCATTGTTGAGAGTTCTTAAGATCTGGAAATAACTGCTCTAGGGTAATGGTATTAATACAGATTTCAGTTTTCACAGCATTTCAGCTGAACATTTTTTAACAGATCTCTTAAAGCTTCTCATACATCCTTGGCTCTACGAGAAGCCTGGTTACCATGACAAGAAAGTAAAATCTCTTTGCTATCATAAAACTATATCTCTGCTAGTTCGGGTTTCTTCTGAACAATGTTAGGGCTTTCATCTGTGCCGTAAAGTTGGAGCAAGATGACCTGGTATTGGCTGAGGTAGCTGACGTTGAACGATGACCTTAAGAAACTTCTCAGGTAAAGATGCACTATTTATTACAGTACACATCAGGTTATATTGTGCTCTGGGGTGTTCAGTATAAGGTGATTGTGGGTTGTAGGCAGTAGTGCATTAAGAATATTGACTGCAGTAGAGGCCACAAATGCTGTCTTGAACTAATTCTGGAGGATCAAATCTTTTGTTAAGCCTATCAGCTATTCTGTTTTATTTAGCTCTTGCAAATGGGTCATTCACAAAATACTGCGGTTCACAGGTCCCTTAAATTTCAGGCTATAAAACAGATTTTAATAAAAGAACCGCACCTAAAAGTATTAATGCTATAAATGTGATGTTTTTATAAGTAATTGAAATGGTTTGACTCAATTTTGCAATTAAAAGAGATAATAAATTGTCATTTACTTACTTTCATGCACTTTCAAACTCAACTCCCATATGGGAGAAAAAAATGGGATGCGTGTTATGTTTCATTAAATTAAATAAATCAAAAATGTTGACATTACTATTGCCCTGACAGAATAATATTTTTACGTCACTTTCCATCAGTTTTGCCATTTTCAAACTGATTTTCCATTGCATGTCTAAACACATCCCCGTGTCCAAGTGAAGTTTTATGAAGTGTTCATAAATAAAATGGCACAACAGATCATCTTTGCATTATATTATTTGACTTTAATTTAAACCTTTTGTTACAATTATGTGGGAAAATAAAGTACAAAACATTTATATTATATTTTTCATAGTTGACAAGTCAGGTTTGCTGGGTCCTGAAACACCCCCCAAACCACAAACAGCCCTCAGTATTTTTCACAGTTGGTAAGAAGTTAGATGCAGTGTTTGGAACTTTGGCCTAACAACTTCCAACTTCCTTCAAAATGGTTTTCTTGCTGACCTCCCACATTTGTTCAGTCTTTTTCTAAGGGTACATGGGTGCACATTCACATTGACTACTGCCAAAGCTGCCTGTGAATGTCTTGATGACTCCCTGGGGTTCTTTGAGTCCTTGAAGTATCTTACAGTCTGCTCTTTGGGTGAGATAAGTGGGATGGACTGGCTTGCACAGTTCCTCGATGGTCTGAAACTTTCCCAGTTCTTTGATTATTGTTCCTAGAATGACCGATTTAAAATAGTTTATAAGAGCTTCAATCTCACTTAAGGGAGGCTCAAAAGTTTTTGTACAAATTGTACCATCCTTGTGGGGTTCCCCATGGCCTGGGTCCCAGGAATTAGTCCTATGCTTCCGATTTTACATATGTTGAAGTGTTAAGGAGACCCTGCAAGAGGTCTGACAAAATTCAAACACTAATTGATTAATTTACCAAATTTATCTTTTAATTTCACTGGTGTTTCTTGCATAGACGATCATTTCTCTGCATTAGACCTCAGTTTGTCATCCGGAGCCATGGATATGAATTGTGTGGCCCTTAATGTTTTTTTCTCTTCTCAAGTCTCAAAGACAGGCAGCTGCTGACTTGCATTTTAAGAATCACAAACCACGTTTTCAGTTAAAAATCTTCTTTACTGTTCTTCTCAAAAAAAAAAAAGTTACATTTTGTACCACCCTGGAAGGTCAAGGGTGAATTAAATAACCGTCATTTTCATTCGTGGATGGAAGTATTTGTCCTTTAAGTGGGGTTACTCCACAGAATAGGGATTTCAAGATGTCAATTTTTATTGCAGAAACCTGTAATTAACTGAATTCAAAACATTTTGGCAAATGCTAAAAGGTCAAAAATGAGAATTGTAGTAACACTGGGAGGAAGTTTGGGGAATATGTATATTTTTACACTGGAGTTTAGTTTTGATGATGCATTATATCCAGCTCCAGTGATATGGGGTATTGCTGACCCTTTTCGTGCTCTCATGACCCACCGCACGGCCGTCTGCACATGGCGCTAGGCCTGTTTCTGGCGCCACCAGACCCACACCAGACCCGCACACGTTGGGCTACCCCGTGGAACTCCGTGAAGTCGGACCGGCGTCTAGTAAAATGTAGATAAAAATAGTGTTCATATCAATTATCTTTTCAGGTCTGCTATTGCAGTAATATGTCAGGTCATATTTTTATCGCAGTAGAGAACTGATGGATGGGTGATGTTGAATATTTTGGGGTGAGCTGTCTAAGTTGGTTCGTCTCCAGCTCTGGGCATATCTGCACTCCTGCAGGCTGAACCCAGCTGCACAGCTAGCTTCTAATGTGGACTCATTAGCGCATGCACTAAGTGCCCTTCACAAATTAGAGCTCAATTCCATTTGCTCTTCCATAGCATCCCATTTGTGCCATTCTAGAGCAACAATGCCAACCGCTCAGTGGTGAATCCTTCACTTGAATTTACTGTTAATATGTGAGCCAGTCTGTCAGCAAGAACATGAAATGTGCATTTGTTAACCAGATCATGATGAAAGGTTGTCTGTAGCTGGCAGTGAAATGTGAATGGTTCTTTGATTTTCAGATGAAATTTGTGATCTTTTCACTGTGAATTGATGTGTTTTGGTGTGTATGAATGCACAGGCTAATGCTATTCCTGGAGGCCCATGAGTACATTCAGTCTTTTCCTAGAATTCGATCTTAAATTAGCTTTCAAAGATGGTGCCAAGAACTCCCAAAAGTCTTTCAAATAGCCTTTTCAAATGTTGAAAGTCAGTTGAATAGCCTTTTTGCTACAAAATGGCAGCTATTAAAGGCTGTACATATCAAGCTGTGGGTGCAAGGCCTTTGCTTGTGTACTTTATTCTTGTCAAACCAAATTCGCTGACCTGCAATTCACAGGGGTACAGCTTTTCAAATGTCTCACGGAATGCCACTGCGCATGAGGAAGAAGATATTAAAATGTTCCGTCAAATTAATTTTAGACCTTTCAGAATTCATTTAGGCTTTCATTTATGTTGAAATTTCATTGTTAAAATCAAAATGTGACGCTTGAAAACAGAACAAGAGAGCTCTGTCAAAACAAACCAGCAGGCATCAGCACAAAAGTTAAAGCCTGCCTCTGAAAATTCAGTTGTTTTTAAACTCCGTATAAATGATGTCTACACACACTTCTAAACTCCCTGTCGATGTGTGTGGCCCACTCTCTTAGCTTGCTGGTTTTATTTTCATGATTCTTCCATAATGATGTGAAAAATAATTAATCAAGAGGTATTCGGAATGACATTTACGGCATGTTTACTTATGTAAAAACACGTGACACGATTTGTTCATTTGTTTGTGTCCTCTTAACTTTAGTCATCACAAAGACTTATTGCTGCTGTATAACAGTGCTGCAATATCATACTTGTCTTTTTAAGAGGTATCGCTCAGCTTAACAATGTCAGTTAATCGTTTCACCCTTTTGTTTCACTAACACAAACATTAGCACTACCATCTCATAGAAACAATGCTAGCGATCGCTGCCCGCGAGACAGCGGCCTAGATGCGGAGCTGCGTTCTAAAGATACAATAATCATGGGATTTGATTGCCTGTCCCTCAACCTCAATAATTGATGACTCCAATATTTACCCCATTACCTGTGTGTTGTAAACATTCATTACGGTAGTGTGTTTGAGAGAGGTGTGTGGCAGCGAGCACAAGGGAGCCTGGCCTAAGGGGAACTCCTGTCAGTTTGACTAATGACAGAAATGAAAAAATATCTCCTAATTACTTTAGAAAAATGTACAGTACTGCGTTCCTTATCTGCGCAATATGCATTTTAAAACTTTGTGCAGGTTTATTACGTTTAGCTCTTTCCATCGTGGCTCTGGCATTAGAGACCGAGCAAGATATCAAATTTCAACTCTCTCCATGAAAGGCTAATCCCATTTACAACATTGTATTTCTATTGACATTAGCATTTTTTTTTTGTAACATGTAAATAGTCATCACAATATTAGAGCAGCAACTGCATCTTGCAGGAATTTGTGTATTCACATAAAAATAAAGGTTTAACATTTTAAATTTTTCCATGGTAGTCTCATTTATTGATGTAAACCGATTTCAGCTTTCTTGGAAGCATGTTGGCATGTCTTTATCATGCACTTGCTGTTTATCAAATGTTTTAAGTATCGCTTTCATAGTGACATAGAATAAAAATATGAAAATCAATTCTAAAAATATCAAAAAAAAAAATATATATAATCGTGATCGTCTAAATGAAGAGTAAATAATCAATTTTTAGGCAATTTTGAACATAAGCCAACAACTTATTACCAAGTTGACATCAGTCTTAATGGAGCCACTTTGTATGCATTATGTAATATGAGACAATTTGTGTGTAAACAACAGAAAATTCAAGGTAGTATTGCTTGTGTACAGAATAGTTTATGCATTTTCCAATCAAGCTATAAGGAAATACTCCATGGCCCCCCACATGAGACTTTTTGACCTCAGAAAAGCGAAAAGTGAGTCCAAACACCTTTTGCCATTTTAGTAAATTCCCATTCATAGTAGGGCTCCACGATAAATCGCATGCGATAGTGAATGCACATCTTGTCAGAAAGCCGGTTCTGTAATCAGCGGCATTACACTCAGAGCTGTTGTTCACTGATGAGCTGCGCAAAAAATCGCGGGAATATGAACGTGGGTTTGCGCAGCTCGTCAGTGAACAACGGCTCTGAGTAGTTAATGCTGCTCAATGTGAAAGCCCACAGGTGATGGAGATTTACCGCTGATTACAGAAGCGGCTTTACTGAAGATGCGGATTAAATATCGCGTGCGAATTGTCTTAGCGTGCAAGGCACGAAACTGTAATTAATAGCAATACGAAGCATGGGGAAAAGGGGGGGGTGGCGTAGTAATCTAAAATAAATGAGGAGAATGGTGTTCGTCTTATGGTTCTACATAGTCACCATTGGTAACACTTTCGTAAAAATCGGGAACAACACTTCCAATTTTGATAAGATGAAGTTGCTTACTGATGTGAGTCTCGGTTACTTCGTGTTTTGATCGCCCGTGGACCGATTTGTCTAAGTTATGATTGTTTTTGCCTACGCCTGACCATGCCTATTATCTGGATACTCTTTTGCTTGCCATGCCATGTGTTGTTTTGCCTGTCTGACTACGCTCTTATTAATCCTTGCATTTGGATCCCCACTTTGTCACGCCTCCCTCGTTACAGAATCACCAGCCATACCCGGATCCAGCGGCTTTGCGAGTGTTACAGATTAATCGTGGACCCAGTCGATCAGCAACTTCACCTCCGGCAAAAGGACCTGTCTATTGAGGAATATGTTCCCCTATTCTGGGAGTTTTCGTACCGGGTGCCATTTTATGATGAGACTTTGTTTAAGGATTTGTTCCGTTTTGGACTCAATGAGCCAATGAAGTCATTGTTACCTAAGGGGAACTTTAATGGTAGTTTGAGGGACATCATGGATTATGACCTCTTGTTAGTTGGTTCCCCTTTTACCATGGGAGAAGCAGAGTCGTCACAGCTGATCATCCCGAGCCTCGTCACATCACAGCTGATCTTCCAGAACCTCGTCACGTCTCAAGACGGATCATCCCGAGCGTCACTCACTCGGCTGAGCTTCTGTAGCTTAAATTGAATCAGGATGGGAGGGGGTCAGTTCTTGTTTGTCCTAGTATGTGTCGGAATCGGATGTGGTTTGTGTAATCATTATCTCTGTGTTTTTCTTTGTAAAGATGAAGCAGAAGGGGAGCACAGGAATCGATGGAGACAAGCGCGGCGCCTGGGCTGGACTACTGGTTCAGGCCTTTAACGACTCTATAGTGACGACAGAGACAGCGACTAGTTGTCTGACGGAATGTGTGGAGATTATCGGTTCCTGTTGGTGATATTGCGCAAATGCCTGCATCCCCCTGATAGTCGGTGAGGTTCCGGTACTGCAAACATCGGGCACGCAGAGACACAGTGGAACAAGAGGCAAGAGAGAACTGACACACACAAGACACAAACAACATCTTCATCACTGACTGAATCCTGGTGCAGGACTTGGGTAATTTGGGAATGATCAGGTTTGAAACTTGAGAAGGCATAGTGGTGCATTATTTAGAATTACTTGTATGATTATTGTGTCATTTAGATTGCTCTAATTGTCAGAGTTTCAATCGGGTTTGAGTTCTCAGGTTCTTGGTCCGTTTTATCACGTCGGAACATGCGCGGGATGCCGGACGTGCATTTGTTGAAAGACTCTTGAACGGCGTTCACTCGCTTGTGGAGGAGGAAGGCAAGTGTCAGAGTCACAACATATCCTACAATAGTAGAAACGCAAAGCACTGTGTCAGAGGCGAACCAAGACCGAATGATTGGCGCGCCAGCGGGCGGAAGGCGAGCAATAGCTTCTAAGGCTGTGTCAACAGGAGTCAGATCAATAAGTTGCGTTCCTTCCTCCTCTATCCTTTCTTCCAATTCTGGATCGAGGAAGAAGGAATGCTGTTTGAAGAAGGGTGATATTTCGAGTTCAGCCTGATACTCGTCATCGGTAAGGTGATACAATGCTAAATCGTCAATATGGAGGATCGAACCCTTAGGGACATTGATCCATAAAGTTTGGTTGGGCAGAATAATGCGCGTGGCAGTGTCGTGTTGATCGTAGGTGAGGGTAGCTGTACGCGCTGGGGTGTCGACTAGCTATCGGTTTCAACGATTTACGACAAAAAAAAATTTTGGTGAAAGGAGTCAATCCTAATTCCGGGACCTGGATTTAAAGTTGAGTTAATGAGTTCCCTGATGAGGGGACTAGAGGGAAAAGGAAATTGTAGTGAGAGAGAGGGAAAGAAAAACACACAAAGAGTGACACAAAAAAAAAAACAAGGAGACACAAGGACACCGAATGAGGTGAGACCGCAAACGAGTGTCACATGTGTGGAGTACCTCCTCTCTACTAGAGGTTGGTCCAAACAGTGCGGCGCAGGAGAGTATGTAAGTGTTGTCTATGCAAGGTGGCTAAATGTTTTCCTAGTATGACAGAAGTTATGTCAGTGTGGTGTAGAGTATGAGATTGTCGGTCTGTGTCAGTTGGTTTGATCCCCCCCCCCCCCCCCCATTCCTGTCGGTTGGGCCTGTGCTCTTTATCTGGTGTCGATGGACCTAGATCGAAGGACTGGCTCGCTGCGCCCTTGTCTGATTTTGATTTGATAGGCAACAGGTGACATCTTGTCCACAATCTCATGGGGTCCTGTACAGTGAGGTAGGAATTTCTTTGACAGGCGATGGGAGCGTTCTGCCTTGGTTGGGCGAAGCTGTAGTACCATACTTTGTCTCCGACATTAAGTTCCTGGTGAGAGGCCTTTTGGTCATAGTAGGCTTTTCGACCTTCCGCACTTCTTTGGAGTTGTTGCGCGAAGGCGAAAGTTGTTCTCAGGTGTTGATGCAACTCTTCCAGGTATTGGTGAGTGGTATAGGCGGTAACGAGGTTCAGGTCACCAGGTTGGTACAGCATGTGTAACGTAGTGTCATTTGTCGCCCCGTCATCATCTCAAACGGGGGTACTCCAGTAGACCTGTGAGGGGTGGCCCTGACGGCCATCAATACCAGAGGAAGCTTAATATCCCAATCCTTTTGATTGGCGGACACATACTTCAACATGCTGACCACTGTCCTGTTGGTTCGTTCAACTTGACTTGAGGAAATTGGGTGATGGCTTATATGGAGCTTGGCCTGTATACCCAGGAGTTTCCACACTTCCTTCATGACTTCGGCGGTGAAGTGGGTTCCTCGGTCAGAGTTGACCCTTAAGGGCAGTCCGAACCTTGAGAAAATGTGGTCATCAAAAGGTTGGCTGTCGTTTCTGCTGTATCGTTGGGAGCTGGGAGACACTCTACCCACTTTGTAAATTCGCAAACCACGTTGAGGAAGTATTTGTTACCCCATTGTTGACCGTGGTAGGGGTCCCACCCAATCTATTTGGAGGTCCGACCATGGAAGGACATTCCTTTCCGTTGCAGTGGTGCTCGGTGGTTTGGGTTTGCCGGTTGGAACTGGAAACACACCAGGCATCCTTTTACGTACTCCGCCACGTCTTGCTGCATGCCAGGCCAGTATGCATGTCCAAGACTCTCCGTGTAATGCACCTGCTTTGGCGAGGGCATCAGTTTGGTCATGAGATCTTGTCTGTCCTGGTGACGTGAGTGGCCTCGGAACCACCAAATCATCCCATGAAAACAAACCAAAAATTTTTCCAAAACCCACAACAACGATAAGGTCAGTGTTCAGGCTGCCGATGGCCATTCCGCATGCACCAGACCGGGACAACGAGTCAGATGTTATGAAAGACGCCAATTGTTGTTAGCCGTGAAGTGAGAATCCATTCTGTTTCCATCCAGCACCAAGATGGCATGTGAAGTTAGAGGGCATTGGTTCGAGGCAGGGTACAGAGAGAGTGCGTTGATGTTGTGGGATGCCAGCAAGAATTGTGGGCGAGGAGGATGGCCGAAATTCACATGATATGGGCGATGAGTGAGGGCCTAATTTGATTTGTTGTGGCGGGCAAGGGTCATTGTTTAGCCAGAGCACTCCCGCTCCAGCTTTCAAGTTGCTCTGTTGGTTGTAGGAGCAGCCATCGACATATGCTGTGGTCATCCTTTCACACACATTCTCCTCAAAGTACCTGTGGTTTGTCAGTTATGGCGGTAACGGTTCTTTGGGTTCTGCTGCTGTGTGCAGCGTGTCCGTTGAACAGTTCTGGCAGGCTGCTAGCCCGTTTCCTAGATATGATCTGTGGTTTTAGGCATATCTTGCTTCGACGTCCCGTCCTGGGAGCGTCATTAGCCAAGTAGCAATGTGTACGTTGGTTACCACGCCGTCCCTGATTCGTTGGCTGTTGAGGAAGGTTACTGGCTGGTGATAGGTTTCAATGATAACCTTCTGAGCTCCAAAGTAATTGGAGAAACGCTGGATGGCCCACACAGTGCAAAGCAAAGCTTTTCGCAGTCTGAGTATTTGCATTCTGAGGGACGTCCATTGTGGGAAAGGACGTTGAGCCTTTGATTGGAATCTTCTTGGTCATGGTCATTGGTCCATCGTGCCCACAAGTGTGGACTTGCTGGGTTCAACTTGCGGTAGGGGATAGTGGGCCGCCATTTGCCGTTGGGTTTCATGACTGGCCATATCGGAGCAGAGTATGTGCACTGGCTCATATGACGCTATTGGAATCTTGTACTGTCGCACAAATGTGGGTGGTGCATTTGGGCTTGTCTGGATGCGCACACTGTGGATGTTGTTCAGTCCACAGTCCAGGGAGTCCTTTGTGAAGTAGTCCTTGTACTTGTACAGAACCTCTCTGAGTCCTTGGCGTTCTGCTTCCTTGTGGAGGGCATCCGCCTCACTCAGGATCTATTGGATTTGTGCGGCGAACCCGGTGTAGGGTTCCTCCATGGTTGAGTCATTTGAGGGGCTCTGTGCCTTGATGGTCACCTGTGCAGGTGATTCTGTTGTGGGCTGCGTTGAGACAGCGTAGACTGCAAGGTGAGTGTCGTCTGTGATTTCTGATCGGCAGACGCTTTCTCTGGGCACTGACAGAATAGAAGTGATGGCAATGGTTCCATTGGGTATTGTGAACGTTACTGTGTCATATTCATCTGACAGTAGTTAGACTGGTATGTGGCCTATGACCGGTACCATTAGCTCAAAGTCATGGAAAGCCTGGTTGATGAGCCATCCAAAGGGTGGACTTTGGACTTGTGAATTGTTGATTAGCTCATTGCCACGTACGAATGTTGAGGACAATTGTACGTGAACCGTGCACGAGATGACACTCAATGAGAGGTGTGGCTTACCAAGGAGTCTAGTGCGTATTTCTTAGGCAGGTCCTGGATGGGTTGGAATGAAAGGCCGAGCGTACTGTAGAGAGCGTGGGCAAGTGTCGAGGTGTAGCGGCGCGACAGTTCTCTTGTTCGAGTAGCAGGTATTAGCGGCTTCTCGTTCGTAATCATGGGCATGCCTCTGGTCCTAGGTTTGACCAGATCGAAGGTTCTTGAAGTTGACTGCAGTGGTCATTTGGTGTGACAGGGGAGCCCATATGACGTCGTTCACAATGTCCACACAGGCATTGAGCCGGACCATGATGTCTGCTTCAATGTAGATGTCATGAGATAGGTTGGGGACAATGAGGAAGTAGTGACTCAGGTGTCTGTTGTTCTATCGTATGTTCACAGCGCAGATGATCTTTGAGGTAGCCATGGTTGTCGACCAGGGACTGAGAGGGAAGCGGCTGTGTCTTGAGACATATGGGAGGCCCTGCTGTCCTTGATTCAATGCTTTGAATAGCTTCAGACTGATAGCTGAGTTCTCCGCCCACAGGGCTAACGCTGCGTCGGACACTGATGTGTCATGGACATTTATGGCAGTCATGATTCGAAGGAGGCCTGAGTCTGAGTCAGGCGCATGCAGTGAGCAGAGGAAAGGGTCCAGGTTCTTGCTGTTTGGAGTTGAGCTTGGCCCTGGCCCTGGCTTTGATATTGCATCATCAGTCAGTGAGTTGGCGGCGGTGTCTGTGGTTTGACACTGCAACTCTTTGGAGTCTACTGACTGGCAGGGTAGAGGCTCACGGACTTGCGTCCATATCTTTAGTTGCTTGAAGTCAATTAAGGGTTCAAAGCGATTAAGCAGGTCTTTTCCAATGAGGAGAGGATACGTGTTGAGTGGTGAGCGGTCTAGGACCAATATGACACTAAATTTTAATTTGATTTTACAAATCGTCACACAGTCCCCTCACTCAATAAAACTGGATGCCAGGATTTCGTGAAACACGCAGGCCCTCTGGTCACAAATGACAACTAATCATGATATCAACTGGATGAGTTATGACCCCCCAGATGTGAGAGGGATCACCACCATTGTCCCATAAGGAAAAATACACAAGGAATCGGACTTTTCTACTATTCATAGGAAAACGTTCTGGAAATGAACACAACATTTTCAGAGACCATTGTGTATATTATATGACGTTTTGTATTAATCGGTTGTATTAAGACTATTTTATTCATGCTCCGATAAAACACTCATTCCTATAACTGTAACGAATCAGTCATGACAGGCAATGAATAATTAACCATGACTAGTTATAATTAATTATTTATATTTTAGATTCGCTGTAGATATTTAGCTGACCTCTCTGTCAACTGTCTTTTCAATTCTAAGAACTTTAATTTCCTGTTTAAGGGAAATAACTTCCTTAATGTACAGTTCTACAAAAGCTTGTAGCGTAAATCTGCATGATTAGTGACTACGGTTATGAGCAAACAATGAACACGTAAAGTGTGATACAAGTAAGGTTTTATTAAACACATAAACACTTAAACTAGTCTAACAAACACACACACACCCTAAACTGGTCTAACTACACATGTATATATGACACACACACAACACATACGTGGTATAAGGAAAAGGAGTTAAAAGTTTAGCTCCGTACACGAAACGAGACAGAATGAATGACAATTTATGGAACCATTTTGAGATTCACAGATCTAAGAAGAGTGATACGTCAGATTCTGCGTTCAAACAAAACCTTGTAAAAGGTGTAACACGAATACTTCATGTATCAATGAACTAAGCCTAGTTAGTACTGAGCTTCTCGGCCTGTCTGAAAATAGATTCCTGATGCAATTTTAAGGCCCAAGATCTTGCTGAAATTATTTGATGAAAAGAACCAGGTTGAGTCAGAGAATCTTTGGTGAATGGAAAAATCAAGGCCGAAAGGCCTGGCACAAAGCTTTTCCTGAAGCGTTTTCTCACATCTTCAACTGCATCTGACCGAACCACCGACTGGGCGGGTCACATGACGTGTGGCCTTAAAGCGCAGCGATTGGCAGCCGGGGGCTTGCCTAATGGGGAAGTCCGGAATCTCAAGTGTGAGTTCTGCGTTTTTATGGCCCTTTGTTTCTACGCATGGTATTTCGCATATGTAATTCGCTTTGGGTGTTGATGCCCACCTTTATAGATAAAGATCATTAGAACATCAATATGTTGCATAGGGATCAGCATATAATATACACGCTTGTTTCGATCATAAGAAGTCATCGAATTCATAGATACTAGACAAGGTAAGATTACAAATAGTGAAAAGGGATGATCAGGAATGGGTTCCCTCACAAACATACTAAAATAGTCTAAAAATATCAAAGAAAAAATACACGATGACAATAATATACACAATGAACTGAAGGATATGTGTGTTCATTCAAAGTAAGGTTTTCCTATTAATTAATTAGTAGAAAAGTAAATTTCTGCTCTGCCTCTCCTATAGGGACAAAGAGTGGGTTATCCTACTCACATTCCTGGGGGGTCATCAAACCAGTGATATCATGATTAGTTGTAATGGTGACCAAGGGGGGCCTGGTGTTCAGCAGAAATCCTGACATCCAGTTTATTGAGTGAGGGGACTCTGTTGTTAATCTAATGAATAATTGATTTATTAAATCAAATAAAAATTAGTGTGTCAGATTGGTCGAGACGCTACAATGTAATCCTACCATGTTTAGTATCTACAAATTCGTCTTCTGATGATGTAAACAAGAGTGTATATTATATGTTGGTATTTAGGCAATATATTAGTGTCCTGAGAATTTTTTGTAATTTCGATTCAAGTCCATTTGCACATTACCATGCTTAGAGAACAAAGGGGTCGTAAACCCTCCAGCACTTGCCACCTCCCGCTCGGAATTTCCATCTCTCTCATTGGACAAGCCAATCTTGAAAGGCAGGGATCTTCTCTGACCTTAAAAGCTGACACACCATGTGACCCGCCAGTCGGTGGTTCGGTCAGATGCTAAGATGAAGATGTGAGAAAACTCTTCAGGATACCAAAGCATTTGTGCCAGGCTTTTCTTCGGCCTAGTCCTGTCCATTCATCAAGTTACTCTGACTCAAAACTGGTTCTTTCTCATCAACCAACTTCAGCAAAGATCAACTTGAAACTTCAGATTGCATCAGGAATCTCTTTCAGACAGGCGAGACTTGCAAGTATCAAACTTAGTCGATTTAATTGTTGCATTAAGTATCAGTTACACCTTTTTACGAAGGTGTGTTTGAACTAAGAATCTGACGTAAAAAAAAATTCCCTCAGGTTGTAGATCTGCTGAATATGCAAAATGGTTCCATAAAATTCATTCTTTGTCTCTTTCTGTACGGAGTTAAACTCTAACCCTTTCCTATACCAACTGTATGTGTGTGTGTGTGTGTATGTGTATGTTAGACCAGTTTATGTGTTTATGTAGTATGTTGGACTAGTTTAAGTGTTTATGTAGTTGTTAAAACCTTACTTGTATCACACTTGACCGGTTCATTGTTTGCTCATAACCGGAGAGGAAACTAGTCATGCGTTTACGCTAAAAGCTTTGTGTAGAATTGTACAGTAAGAAAGTTTTCCCTTAACCAGGAAATTAACGTTTTTGGAATTGACAAGACAGTTGACCCTGAGAGGTCAAGTAAATATCTACAGTGGATCTAAAATATGAATAATTAATTAACTAGTTATGGTTAATTATTCATATTTCCTGTCATGAGCTGATTCGTTACAGATTGTGGAGAGAATGCGGGCGTGATAAAACGAAAGTTATGAGTTTAAACACTGTCAACCTAAAAGTGTGTGCATGACTTGAGATGCCCTGTTGTGTCCCTATATGCTGGCTTGTTTAGATGCAGATAAAGTGGGGGTTTGAATTGGTACCGTTATTATGATTGAAAGAGTCTTTATGTATCATGCTTAATGGTATCAGTGTAAGGTTAATCTGATTTTAGCAAAGAAACCCTAATTTCAGTATTAAAGCATAAATCTGTTCTGACAAAGCATAAGTCTGAATCTCAGCTCAGAAGCATGTCCAAACTGTACCATAATGTATAATGCTTTAGTGAAGAAATCACAAAAGTGCAGTATTGTTTAAATTGTTTCTGAAGAAGGAATCTCAGTACAGTTATATCAAGGTAAATTTGAGTGAGGACCCCTTTCTACAAGTTATTAGTAGCCTAATCCCTGTTTCCTCTCTACTTCTCCTCACGCCTCAGTGCCAGGCCTAATACATTGAAAGGCAGCTACCATTCAACACAATGTAGGCTAAGATAAAACTAGAAACAATTCCCACTGTGTTTCTTTTTCTTTTGACGAGGTATTTGGTGGGTCCCTGCTATTTTAGCTAACAGCCTAACCCTAGGGTTTTGAAGTCTATTGCAGCATCACCCACAATTGACACCTGCTTAGCCATATCTCTTAAAACAAAAAAAAATAAAATAGGTCAAATCTTCCTTTTTTTTTTTTTTTGAGGTCATCTTATTTTATTTCAGTTTCGTCTTATTGACCAAACCCGTGAACCATCAGTGTTTTAAGTAATAGTTTGACTACATGTATAGCCCGGTCATCAGCTGACCCCTGCTTACGGCCCCCTCAACAAAGTTACTCAAACTCTCCCTTTGTGTTCACGAACACAAAAACATAGCACCCTACCTCACTAGCTGCCTCCCACCAGCTATTCATACCTTACACGGCCTACACAGCCGTTCCCCATAGAGATAGCTTAACACCTCCGTACGTACGTGCATTTGCCTTGTCCCTTTCTCTCTCTGGTGTTCCAACAAGTGTGCCAGTATGTCGCAGACAATCCACAGACATCCAGCCCTGCCAGCTAACCAGGACCACCTGGAAACCCAGCAGAACACTGTAATGGACATCCTTCAGCTCAAAGCAGCCAACGACCTGCAATGACAGAGAAAGGAACAGCGAGACTGCGACACAAGTGAACAACCCGACACCCTGCCTGACACACCAGGACCTGAACCGCATCATCCTCTTCGGCCCACACACCCTCAGAGGCTCTCGACAGGATGTATATGAGCTGAAACTGACAAGTCACAGAATTCTGAAGAGAACTGACACCTGCTCAACGAGAGAAAGCACAGGACGGATGCAAAGAACCTCACCGAATGGTGCGACAGAAGGAAATCACCAGTCTTCACGGAGGCTCTAACAGCTGCTAGACACCAAGCGCCGCTGGAAAAAGCCATCAGACAGGACTTGAAAAGAGAACTGTTTCACACAAAGTCACTGTTAAAAACCACATCTGTGGAACTAAATGAGAGAGACACCAGATCTAAGGCCTTACAAGGCCAGCTGCATACAGCCAGAGCTGAGGTCCAAACCCTGACTCAGCAAGTAAAGAGGAGCTTGACATGGTTCAGAAAGAAATCTAAACAGTCCTACCGACTGCGCATAGAATTAAGCAAAAGACAGCCGTCTGAACATCACGTCGCCAGCAGTGCAAGCCCTCCACGCCTGTGCACAGCTACGAAAGGGGGGAAAGGGAGCCAAAGCCTTCTGCGTGACACTTCACAAGTCAGCTCCCTGAAAACCCTGAAAAACCTCTGCAGCTGCAGAAGAAAAAAAAAAAGTTTAATTCAGGCGAACAGATACAACGCATGTGAATGCCACCTGCAAACAGCCCGAGGTGAATTCAATGTCACAAAAGAACTTAAATATGCTTGCAGACCACAAGGTGAACAGACAGGGAAAACACGAAACAGAACTCCCCCTGGCCAGCAGGCCCACCCCCCCAGCCAAGAGTCCGAACCTGCGAGGGGGGGCGAGAGCCACTGTTCACAAGTCACCAACCAGCAGCCACAAGGGGGAGGGGCAGGGACCTTTCCAGAGGATCACTGCAGACACACACACCGTGTGACCCCACAGACCCACACGAGCTGGCCAGAGACAATACATCTGGCAACCTAAATACCGCAGAGACCCTGAGGACATCAAAGAAACCTGCAGCCTCACCAGCAGCTTAAACAAACCATCATAAAGGAATTCTCAGACCCAAAGTCTGAACAGGGACTGATCGCTGCTAATTCTGAACTTCACAACTCAGAATCCAAAGCATTGCCACAATGCAAAACCCTTCTACAGAACGCCCCTAGCCAGAAGAGGACAGAGCCATCACCATGGCAACAGACCAGGTTCCAGACCAACCACTGGGAAAAGGCGTCTTCATCCTGCAAACACCACGGTATGTCCAACAGCAGTCCACCAAAACATCCTCCTCCACACAACGGAGGCAACACAAGGACAGCTGGACACGCCTACATCTGGGTTACAGGAGCTGCTGACACTCCCAAAAGAGCTCCTTGAACAAAACTCAACTAAGGAGTACTGAGAAGGACAAAACTCTGACTCCTTGCCTGCTGCAAAACAGCATCAGGCCCCTCCAAGGGAGGAACATCCCTTGAAACCAGTCGACACCCCAGAAGAAGCCAGACAACGTTGGATTGAGCAACGGGCCCACATGCCCAACAGCGAACGCTCTGCTAACACAACTCAGGCAAGCACAAGTCGGTGCCACCACAAGAGCCACCCAAACAGCAGAGATTCTTAGTGAAGTGGACGACAAAGCAGCGAGCTCACAACACCGACGTGCTTTCCTTCGTCATCACTAGGTATCCGTCGGAATTACTCTCAGCACACTACAAAATCTCCATAACAATTACCTGCAATCCCTGGAACTACCTGCACTCTCACCATTGAGAGTCTAACCCAGCTGTCCCACATCACGGGTACCATAGATAGCCTACTGGCTAACAGCATCAACAAATACATCCTACCCGGACTAACTCACTTCTGGATGACAGGTGACACAGCCTCGACAGTTGCTGCATAAGCTCGAGGACCCGCACTTTGCTACAGCCTACATCACCACAGCAGACCACCTGACAGCATCCACCATGGCATCACAACCACTCCTGGAGGCAACAACAGCAAGAGAGCCACCACTGTCTCCCAGCTGTGAGTGACAGGTGTGTGTTAGATTGTTCTGCACCTTTGACGTCGCTCTCTGTTGTCTATTCTACGGACAACAACTCTCGAAAGGGGGGATATATTTAGCGTGTCGACCAATCTGACACACTAATTTTTTATTTGATTTAACAAATCAATTATTAATTAGATTAACAAATAGTCACAAACCCCTCAATACAAAAATGGATGCCAGGATTTCTGCTGAACCCAGGCCCTTCTGGTCACCATGACAATAACATGATATCACTGGTTTATGACCCCCAGGAATGTGAGTGGATACCCACTCTTGTCCCACATAAGGAAATACCTTACAAGGAATGGACTTTTCTACTATTAATTCATAGGAGAACCTTGCTTTGAATGGAAACACACATATTCTCAGGCCATTGGTATATTATTGCTGTTTGTATTAATTGTTGTTTATAGAATATTTTATTCATGCTTACGATAAACCACTCATTCTTATAACCTTACATATAGCTTGTTTAGTGTCTATGAATTCGCCTTCTGATTATCTAAACAAGATTGTATATTATATGTTGGTGCATAGGCAATATATATTAGTGTCCTGTGAATCTTTAGTAATTTCGATCCTAGTTCCATTTGCAAATTACCATGCTTAGATAACAAAGGGGTCGTAAACCCTCCAGCGATTGCCACCTCCCGCTAGGAAATTTCAATCTCTCTCATTGGACAAGCCCATCCTGAAAGGCGGGGATCTTCTCCGACCTTAAAGGCCACATTTCATGTGACCCGCCCCAGTCGGTGGTTCGGTTGATGCTAAGATGAAGATGTGAGAAAAGGCTTCAGGATACCAAAGCATTGTGCCAGGCTTCGGCCTTGTCCTTTCTATTCATCAAGTTACTCTGACTCAAACTGTTTCTTTTCATCAACTAATTTCAGCAAAGATCAACTGGAAACCTTAAGATTGCATCAGGAATCTCTTTCAGACAAGGCGAGACTCGCAAATAATCAAACTTAGTCTTATTAATTGATAAATTAAGTATCATTTACACCTTTTTACAAAGGTGTTTGAACTAAGAATCTGACGTATCCCTCAGGTGTAGATCTGCTGAATATATGCAAAGTGTTCCATAAAATTAATTCCTTATGCCTCTTTCTATGCTGAGTTAAACTCTAACCCTTTCCTATACCAACTGTGTGTGTGTGTGTTTATGTAGTGTGTTAGACCAGTTTATTTGTTTATGTAGTATGTTAGACTAGTTTTTAAGTGTTTATGTAGTTAATAAAAACTTACTTGTATCACACATGACGTGGTTCATTGTTTGCTCATAACTGGAGTCACTAAATCATGCAGATTTATGCTACAAGCTTTTGTAGAATTGGACAGTAAGAAAGTTATTTCCCTTAACCAGGAAATTCACATTCTTAGAATTGACAGACAGTTGACACTGAGATGTCAAGTAAATACTTACAGCGGATCTAAAATATTCATAATAAATTATAACTAGTTATGGTTAAATATTCTTATCTAATCATGAGTGGATTCGTACAGTGGTGAGATGTATACTGGGTGAACAAGGTCCAGTGGTC
>JADLZN010008051.1:0-12602 GCA_018155175.1 Sinocyclocheilus anophthalmus
ATAATATGTGGAAAATAATGTGTTTTTCGAACAACGTTGTATGAGAGCCTGTTCTAGTACACCCGAAAAAAACATCAAGACTTTGTAAAAGAGCATAGTATGACCCCTTTAAGACACACACTACCTGTAGCAACGCAATGAAAATGGCGTCTCAGACTATAAGTAAAAAATAAACAGGTATTTTCAGAGTTATGAGCCAATTGTTACTGATTTTGAACCATAATTATAAATCAAAAGCATTTCACATTATTAACCACAATATTATTGTTGATAACTGTTGAGAGAAGGGCACTTTTGGTTACTTTAGGGAAAAGGGCAGGGGTTTGAGCCCCCAAAGCACCCCCCGTTGCACATGCCTGCAGATCTGAACAATGTCTTGATGTGTGGTAACTATGATGTAAGTGGAATAATTGGCCCGTCGTCAGTTATACGTTACATAATTCTGTTTAATAATTCCTGTAATTAATCTGAAAATAATCAACATTAACAGCTCAGAGTCTGGCTTGTCAGCTAGTATCGCACCTTATCATCCATATAAACATTTATAACAGCTTAGCAAATGCATAGAAACATGCAACTGCTTAGAAACATTTTTAAAAAACACTCAGAACAGTTAAGTAACCACGTAGCAACCATGCACAACACCCCAGTAACCGCACAGCAATATGCTATACACCACTCAGGACATCTTGGTTATGTAGCATAGATATGTAGCAAATCCCTGGCAACCACCCACAATACTCTATAAACCGCATAGATACTTGCTCAAACATACTCTGTACAGCTTAGTAACCTCTAGCAACATACTGACATTGTGGCAGCGACTTGCACAGGCAGACGCCACACATTTTTTCATGAACAAATCCAACAGCTTACACGATATGATATCTATAGTCACATTACTCTTCCGATTTGAGCATCTAACATGTAACCATTCCTACCAAAATGTTTTGTCAACAAATTTTGTGTGTTGTTTTTGCCGCACATCGGTTCCTGTGGCCATTCTGCTATGATTGAGTTTAAATGGGAACTATCATTTAGAGACTTTTTCTCCCAGAACAAGGCTAAGCGCTCTGACACTAACTACTTATTTCCTCTGAATTTTCCTCACTCTCTCCTGTACTTACCCACAGTGCACAGCAGGCCCTTAAACACCATTCATCTCACATAATAGATGTCTTGGCTACCATCAGTGGAAAGGGTTTATTTTAACATCCTGCTTGTAGGTTTTATTTTACCTAATCTTATTTTGGCAAGTGAATTTTAGGGCTGTATATGGGAGACCAAGATGGGAACAGCCTAGGGGAATCCCTCGTGGTGAGAGACGGAGAGACAGAAATGAGAAAGGTTGGGGGAGGTAACCCTGGAAAAGGAAAATATGCACCAAAACTGACTGAAATCTCTCTGATGTGGCCAAATACTTCCTGTTTTGTCTTCAGATACTACATTGAGCCACCAAACTGAAAGAAACAGCCCTGAAAAGAATGTGAACAAGCCATTTAAGTGATTCAGCTAGTGCAGTTACACAGTAAAACCCAAGGGAAATATTGTTTGACTGAGTAAAAAGTTACATAGTCTTTAGCACATTAGTCCTATTTACTTTCTTAAAACACCTTCCTGGTCTTATTGTGTACAATTCATCAGTGCGTTATACCAAAGAAAAAAGCCTTTATAAACCTTAAATTAAAAGTAATAAATTTTGCCGCATTTATTAAAACTACTCTCCTTTTTGGCTGACATCATCTATAGCTATTTGGGCTTTTCAAGTAAAGTTTTACCATTGGGATACATCAAAACGTCCTGACATTCAGCCTCAACATCCAAGTCAAAAAGTGGGTTCCGACAGTGTCTGGACGGGAACTTCACATTCAGGTCTGATTCCGTTCTGCTATGGAACGCCCACTTTTCAAGACCCAGTCATTGTTTTCTCATCAAATATTCTGTTTCACTTGGACAGTTTGTTCCCAGCTCAAATGAAATGCAGTACATTTATCAGAGACCAGAAGATCTGTGAAATCTGAGTTTATCATTTTTAAGAGGCCCTAACTGCACACGTTGTATCTAATCCAACAGCCCAGGTGGTCAAAGCCAGTTGTTCTGAATGCAGTTTCCATTCATCCACCTCAGCCACCGGAGTGGCTGCCAACAACTGAAATGACTCGACCCTTCTCAGATTTTACAGACATTCTCTTTCAACCTTCAGATCCTACCTTGGCATATAATGCTTGGACTCAGGGATGCAGATTTAATCAAATACATTGATGATTTGAGTTGTCTTGAGAATGGAAGGCTTCCCTTAATGCATTAATTTATTTTAAATGAACAGCTTAAACTAAAACAAACTAAATCTCAGGTTTAACTCTTAGGGATTTGGAATTATAATTAATATGTGAGAGGTTTTGTATCATGGTCATGTTGCTTCTGATTTCACAGACATGTAGACCACATCTTATAGCTTCTCATTTAGCTGTTTTTGCGTTTATGTAAGTGTGCGTTTAAAGGTTTTATCCTGAGCTCTAGAGTGGTAGTGTGGTGTAACACTGCATTACCCCAACACCATTATGTGTGCAAGCTTGCGTCGTAGGCTTTGTTGGTACTTTGATGTTCTGTGGATACCAGTATCACCAGCATGAACACGTACAGGAAGACATAAAAGTTCAACCACAGGCTCAGGCTTACACAGACAGATCCATTCATTCAGTCAAACACCTGAGGTGAACTGAAATCACCCAGCTGCTAATGCAGGTCTAGTGACATGGAGTCATTCGGTGATTTCTGTAAAGCCATTGTACCACTTCAGTGTCTCCTGTGTGTGAAAGCAAGAGGATTTTGCGCAATATTCAAGGTCTGGGAATAAAGGTAGTGGATTGATTTGACGAGATGTATGGACTACTTTATCTAACTCACAGTCACAGCATAACTAAGTTTATGTGCAACCTAATAATCTCTTTATAATCATATTGATGGCTCAGTCAGTCAGACAGATTCCAATTGGCAATCACCTACATCACTCTGACTAAACTCAATCCATCCATACAATGTACATAGAATAAGCAGTTGATGGGGATGCCTATCCCAGGAACCACCCTGGATGGATACATACACAGACATAAACATTCACACTCTCACTCATTCACCTCTCCTTCATGTCTTTGGATTGTGGGGGAAACCAGATCACCAGAAGGAGAGTCACAGCAACATAGGAGAACATGCAAACTCCACACAGAATGGCATCCAGGACCCGATCCCTGAACCTTCTGGGATTGCACTAACCACTGAGTCACCATGCCGCAATAGATTGAGCTCAGTCTGAATTAAATTTTGATCTGACTGAAACATGTTATGGTCATAAATAATCTGTTTAATTGGAAAATTTTAGCAATGTAAACGCTTGAATCAGACTACTTTCTCAATCGAATTAAAAAATACCAGTGTTATGATAGCTTAAATGCTTAGCTTTAGGGTACATATACCATAATTTAGAGAATCTAAAATTGGATTGGATTCATTTGGATTGACAAAAAAGGAGTGCATGTAAACATACCTACCAAATTTTGCAAAAATGTATCTCTGGGACAGTAACACATGTTTGTACCGGCAGCGTATCTCCCCAAGGTATAATATGGACACTATGAGTTTAGAAAAGGTACAAAAGTACCTTTGAGGGTTTGGCCACACTGATTCCTAAATGCAAATTCTCTTGTATGTCAGAAAAATCCCTGGGATTCTTTCAGATGGTCAGTTGGTCAAATCTAGATTTGGTGGCTCTGATGATTTAATTCATATTAGCATGTTTACCTTCATTCATACCTTCATTCCTTGCATTTATGGTTTCTACACTGCCTCTGCTTTTAAGATTCATCTTCTGAAACAGATGCACCTCTTCACATCTGGTGTGTCAGCTGCATGCTTGCAGATGTTTAATAGAGATGGAGGACTGACTTTCTGAATGACAGTCTTGAGTAATGGGCTAAAAGAGTAGAGGAAATATCGAAGGATGTGCTCACTGAAAGAACTCCCTCCCACCTCAGCTTAGGCTGCCAGATGTGTAGTGTGTTGGACTGAGAGGACAGATGATTGGTAGCAGATGTATCCACTCATTATCTCTCACCCTCTCAAGCCACTATGAATAGAGCTGCATTATTTCCATAACCCGCTGGAAATAGGAGAAAATATAATTTATAGAATGTGGTAGTAATGATGCTAGTTTGAATTGGCAGAGATAAAGAGAGCTCTGAGTGCAGAGGGATTGCTGGTGATTAGACATGTTTTCAGGACCCTTTGTGTGTGTGTGTGTGTTTGGTTTTTTGTGATTTACGAGGACATTTTATATGAATACACGCAACACTATGGGGACATTTTGTATTATGAGGACAGGGCCAATGTCCTCATAATTCAGACAATGTAGAAGTGCTTCTATAGGTAGAGGGAGCTCTAATTCGAATTTTCTCCAAAAGTCCTTATAGTTCACAATTACCGGACTTTGTGTTAAGCGTGTGTATCGCGACTGCGCCCCTGTAGGTGGGTCTCAGTAATGCACGTCCTCATTAATATTCAACGTGTGTATGGAATCGCAGGTTTTGATTGGCTGAGAGGCCAGATGTCCTCATAATTTCGGGCTTTGTCAAACCACTGTGTTATAGCGTATCCACACCAAGGACGATAAACATAAAACTATATTTGTAAAAGCGTACTAAATATAAAGGAATAACAAAGTCCACACACCACAACTATAAAAATCAAAGCATAGAGAACAATATCGTTGGAACACTTCAGACAATTAAACTTATGGCTGATGAATGATCTATTTTTTATACCATTCTGGCAAACTTTTACAATTTTAATTACATTGCGTGAAAAAATACATGACAATAACAAGCCTAAAATAAATAAACACACATGACTTATAACTCCCGCTTTGATGAGCCACCCCCCCCCCCCCCACCCCCTCATCCCGACCGAGTCACTTCCTGCTGAGATGAGCACCTGTGAGCATCATGATGAAGACACTCCAGGTGAGACTGATGATACAACTCAAAGTCGAGAAACTGTTTTTATTTTATATTACATTAGTTATAAAGTTAGCCTCTGCAGTTAATCAGGCTAGCTTTGGTCACATTTGTCAGCTTTTATCTAGCGTTTCCTCACAAATCATTAGGAATTAACAATTTATAATTGAAGATGTTTTTTTTTGTCATTATTTAACAGCAATAATTCATGCTTTACCTACTAGTCGGATAAATACAGATAGCAATAACTAAACAGCTTGTATTATGTATGTTTTGGGATGTGCTAATGAGGTTAGTGTATGAAAGGCCACATGGAAAAATACTGTAGTACACTTTAGTATTTGATGTAGTAAATTGTAGCTTACTCTAGTATGTTGTAATCATTACTACACTTTGTTAATGCATACTACAGTATTCTATATTATTCGTGAATTGATAAACCATATTGGCAAACCATTTTACTATGGTAAGGTTCAGAAACACTATTGTATCTAGGAATATTACTACAGTTTACTATAGTAAAAACAGTATATAGTATACTACAGTATTTTTCATATGGGAGTGGTGAACTTAATGTTTTTTAGGGTGCACGGCTTTTGCTGTTCAGTTGTAAACTAGTTATCTTGTGTTCCTGGGGCTGAGCACATCCCAAATCAGGTGCCTTTAATTGCGAACAGTTCTTTGTGAAGGTCATTCCTGCAGAACTGTAATGGTGTCGTAATGGTAATCAGTGCTGTCCTATCAGTCTGACCTGCTGTTGCTGTAGGTGTCTGTAGAGGTTTCACCTATATACAAGTCTGATAGTCATATCATAATGCTTCTCTTTAGTGTAGTTGAGAAGGAGAAAAGCAGCATGTTTAAGATTGTTAAAAATACTAAACACAAATTTAAGGTCTAAGATGTTTTTCCTGTTTCACTAGTACAATTTACTGACATGCAAATAGTACAGAATAATCCCTATTGTTAATATTTAAGCCCTCTACAACAAATAAAAGTATAAACTCATAGCTGATTAGGTCAGTGATGTCACATAATATAATGATACTATAATATGTAATAATTACATCATAATGTCATAAAGTGACAAAAAAAAATACATAATCTGGCTTTTGCAGGAAATGGCAGCAACAAGGTCCCGGAGGGCCAAACAAAAACCCAAAGATGAAGCTGCATATTTTTCATCCATGTTCAAAGATAAGGATGGATTTGAAATAAAATACATAAATTCATTTAAAGGTGAGTAACACAAGTGAGTATCTTGTTTTAAGTCATTGTTTTAACTTGACCTTTTTTCCTGACTGATGTTGCTCCTTTGTTATGTCGAGGAGTGTTCAGCTGTCGCCACTTCCAAAAGGGAGATTTTCTCATTGAATATCGAGGGGAAGTCATAACTAAACAAGAATATGAAAGAAGGCACAGAGTATACCACACTGCGGTTAAAGTTTTTTTTGTTTGAATTTCGTTTTAATGGAAAACAATTGTGGTATGTATATTGCTGTAATTAATTTACAATCTCTTTCAAATTTACAAAGTTGTAGGTCACCCAGAGATACACATTTATATTTTCTGATGCAGTAGTGGTAAAGTAGGATGAGTCCATCCAGAAACATTTTTTTAATTTTTCAGTGAGACTTTCCTATTTTGTGATTTAGTCAATATTACACCTTGGAGTTAGCGTGGTGTTCTTGCTCTTTTAGGGTTGATGCTGCCAGAGAAGACTGCTCTTTAGGGAGACTCGTCAATGATGATCATGTGAACCCCAACAGCAAAATGAAAACAATCAGAGTGGATGGAAAGCCCCATCTGTGCTTATTTGCAATAAAGGACATAAGTCCTGGGGAAGAGATTACGTATAACTATGGGGATTCTGACTGGCCATGGAGAAGCAAGGTATTTACAGATGGAACAATTTTTACATCTGATTTGTGATTAGGCTCTAAATAATTTCTGAGCAATATTAAGCATTTTGCAGAAAGTGCATATTGTACCTCAAAAGTTAAAACCTTTTTATACTCATTTGAACACAGTTTACTGTTCTAATAGTTTTTCAATCATGTGGAGAAGTTAGCGGAGACATGTTAGTACTTCATTTTGAATCCACACAGGTGTGTTCTGAGACAGAAGAACAGGTGATGGCTGTGGTCAGCTGTGGAGCAGGGGATGGAACAGAGAAGGTAAGTGTCTGAAGTCTGTGTTTGTAATGATCAACAGGTAGTTAATTTCCATTAACTTTTATAAGATGATGCAGAATATTTATAAACTGTATTGGTTCCTTAAACTGTCCTCACAAGTTTATTTGACATCAGTATAGATGATCTCTTGCCAGCCTATGTTTACAAATATCTTTCATATTTCACAGGTGTGTTCTGAGACAGAAGAACAGGTGATGGCTGTGGTCAGCTGTGGAGCAGGGGATGGAACAGAGAAGGTAAGTGTCTGAAGTCTGTTTGTGTAATGATCAACAGGTAGTTAATTTCCATTAACTTTTATAAGATGATGCAGAATATTTATAAACTGTATTGGTTCCTTAAACTGTCCTCACAAGTTTATTTGACATCAGTATAGATGATCTCTTGCCAACCTATGTTTACAAATATCTTTCATATTTCACAGGTGTGTTCTGAGACAGAAGAACAGGTGATGGCTGTGGTCAGCTGTGGAGCAGGGGATGGAACAGAGAAGGTAAGTGTCTGAAGTCTGTTTGTGTAATGATCAACAGGTAGTTAATTTCCATTAACTTTTATAAGATGATGCAGAATATTTATAAACTGTATTGGTTCCTTAAACTGTCCTCAAGTTTATTTGACATCAGTATAGATGATGTCTTGCCAACCTATGTTTACAAATATCTTTCATATTTCACAGGTGTGTTCTGAGACAGAAGAACAGGCGATGGCTGTGGTCAGCTGTGGAGCAGGGGATGGAACAGAGAAGGTAAGTGTCTGAAGTCTGTGTTTGTAATGATCAACAGGTAGTTAATTTCCATTAACTTTGGTAAGATGATGCAGAATCAGTACCTGTACATTACACACACTATGTGTGCTACAATGAATTCACACATGCCCAGAATGTTAATCTATGCATTCACTTGTATTATCTGTAATTTTTGCATTAGATAGTTGTATTGCAAACTCAAGGCATCACCATGTACTGCCTTGGTGTCCAAAATTAATGTTCAAGAATCAAACTTTTCAGATATCAACAAAGTCTGATCCTCAGCTGACACGTTATGACAATGCTCAACAAGTAAATTAACATTTAATAAGTGTTTATTTCATATACAGTGCCCTCCATAAGTATTGGAACAGTAATGACAAAATTGCTTTGTCTGCTGTGGAGTCAAGACATCTGCAAATATGATCAAAAGATGAATGAGACAAAACTACAGAATATCACATTTTATTATTAGCTGTTTCAACACATTTATGTTTTACCAAATACAAAGGACAGCACTTTTAGAGTTTCATTCCCTAATCTGATGTGAGCATAAGTATTGGGACAGTTGAACTTAGAGCAATTGTAAAAGTTTAAAAGCTAATATTTAGTTTTGAATCCCTTGCATGCAATCACAGCAGTGAGTCTGCCACCCATAGACATCACCAGACTCTTGGTTTCATCCATTTAAATGCTTTTCCCAGCCTTTAATACAGCAATTTTCAACTGTTGCTTGTTTTGGGGAGTTTCCACCATTAGTCTCCTCTTTAGCTGGCAAAATTCATGTTCAATAGGATTTAAATCTGGAGACTGACTTGGCCAATCTAAGAGGTCATTGTCCTGTTACAATATGAAGCACTTTCTAATGAGTCTTGTGGCATTTTCTTCAACATTGGTAGCCAAGATGTTTTTGTACCCTTCTGCATTCATTCTGCTATCACCATTATTTAAGTCATTAATAAAGTTGAGAGAGCCTGTTCCAGAGGCAGCCATGCATGCCCACGCCATGACACCACCTCCACCATGCTTTACAGATGAGGTTGTATGCTTAGGATCATTTGCAGTTCCTTTTTTTTTCTCCACACTTTTGCTTTCCCATCACTTAGATAATAGATCATCTTTGTCTCAACTGTCCATAAAACTGTTCCAAAACTCTACTGGCTCACCTTTGTGCTTTTTTGCAAACTCTAATCTTGTCTTTCTATGTTTGCTGCTGATCAGAGGTTTGCATCTTTGCTGTGTAGCCTCTGTAATTCTATGTCAAAGTCTCCTGCAGACAGTAGATTGTCAGAACATCACCCCAGCTTTCTGGAGGTTGTTGGCGATTTTACAGACACATATTTTAGGCTTCATTTTTACAGCTTTTATGATTTGTCTGTCATCAACTACTGTTGTTTTTCTCAGCCGATCAGGTCATTGTTGGTTGCTGATATCGCCGGTGGTTTTCTTGATTTCTTTTTCAGACAATCCAAACTGTTGATTTATTCATGCCCATTGTTTTTGATATAGCTCTAAATTAGTTCCTCTTTTCTTTTAGCATCCAAATTGCTTGCTTTTCTCTCAGAGTCAGCTCCCTCGTCTTCATTTTGGTTTGTGTGTGTTGTCATCAAATGCAACACTCAGTATGCAGAAGCAATGGCTATAACTGATACATCACATTCCTTGCTTTTAATATCTGAACAATTAATGCAACATGACACAGCTGATCACTTAGAAAGACCTGTGAGTCAACTGTCCCAATACTTATGCTCACATCAGATACGGGATTAAACTCTAAAAGTGCTGATCTTCTTAGTTGGTAAAACATTTGTGTGTTGAATCACCCAATAATAAAATGTGACATTCTCTAGTTTTTTCTCATATTCATCTTTTAATCATATTTTCAGATGTCTTGACTCCACAGCAGACAAACCAATTTTGTTATTACTGTTCCAATACTTATGGAGGGCACTGTATGATCTTTAATTGGCAAAAACATATTGATTTTTAATTGCAGTCAAACTTTTAGAATAGATGGATAGTGATATAAAATGTTTTATTTACATTTGCTTATACAGTGGTACAGATGATGGTTAATTCTGAGCTAGCATGCGTGTCGTATGTCCCCATACTTACTGCTGCTGTCGTGTTGTGTATTGTGGGGTTGGGCAGAAGTTAAGTGTGTCTCTTGCCAAATTGGACCATGGTTTGTGTGTCGTATGTCCACATACTTACTGCTGCTGTCGTGTTGTGTATTGTGGGAGATGGGCAGAAGTTAAGTGTGTCTATTGCCAAATTGGACCATGGTTTGTGTGGCGTATGTCCCCATACTTACTGCTGCTGTCGTGTTGTGTATTGTGGGGTTGGGCAGAAGTTAAGTGTGTCTCTTGCCAAATTGGACCATGGTTTGTGTGGCGTATGTCCCCATACTTACTGCTGCTATCGTGTTGTGTATTGTGGGGTTGGGCAGAAGTTAAGTGCGTCTCTTGCCAAATTGGACCATGGTTTGTGTGCCGTATGTCCACATACTTACTGCTGCTGTCGTGTTGTGTATTGTGGGAGATGGGCAAAGTTAATTGTGTCTCTTGCCAAATTGGACCATGGTTTGTGTGTCGTATGTCCACATACTTACTGCTGGTGTCGTGTTGTGTATTGTGGGGGATGGGCAGAGGTTAAGTGTGTCTCTTGCCAAATTGGACCGTGGTTTGTGTGTCGTATGTCCCCATACTTACTGCTGCTGTCGTGTTGTGTATTGTGGGGGATGGGCAGAAGTTAATTGTGTCTCTTGCCAAATTGGACCATGGTTTGTGTGTCGTATGTCCACATACTTACTGCTGGTGTCGTGTTGTGTATTGTGGGGGATGGGCGGAAGTTAAGTGTGTCTCTTGCCAAATTGGGCCATGGTTTGTGTGTCGTATGTCCACATACTTACTGCTGGTGTCGTGTTGTGTATTGTGGGGGATGGGCAGAGGTTAAGTGTGTCTCTTGCCAAATTGGGCCATGGTTTGTGTGTCGTATGTCCACATACTTACTGCTGGTGTCGTGTTGTGTATTGTGGGGGATGGGCAGAGGTTAAGTGTGTCTCTTGCCAAATTGGGCCATGGTTTGTGTGTCGTATGTCCACATACTTACTGCTGGTGTCGTGTTGTGTATTGTGGGGGATGGGCAGAGGTTAAGTGTGTCTCTTGCCAAATTGGGCCATGGTTTGTGTGTCGTATGTCCACATACTTACTGCTGGTGTCGTGTTGTGTATTGTGGGGTTGGGCAGAAGTTAAGTGTGACTCTTGCCAAATTGGACCATGGTTTGTGTGTCGGATGTCCCCATACTTACTGCTGGTGTCGTGTTGTGTATTGTGGGGTTGGGCAGAAGTTAAGTGTCTCTTGCCAAATTGGACCGTGGTTTGTGTGTCGTATGTCCCCATACTTTCTGCTGCTGTCGTGTTGTGTATTGTGGGGGATGGGCAGAAGTTAAGTGTGTCTCTTGCCAAATTGGACCATGGTTTGTGTGTCGTATGTCCCCATACTTACTGCTGCTGTCGTGTTGTGTATTGTGGGGTTGGGCAGAAGTTAAGTGTGTCTCTGGCCAAATTGGACCATGGTTTGTGTCGTATGTCCCCATACTTACTGCTGGTGTCGTGTTGTGTATTGTGGGGTTGGGCAGAAGTTAAGTGTGTCTCTTGCCAAATTGGACCATGGTTTGTGTGTCGTTTGTCCCCATACTTACTGCTGCTGTCGTGTTTTGTATTGTGGGGGATGGGCAGAAGTTAATTGTGTCTCTTGCCAAATTGGACCATGGTTTGTGTGTCGTATGTCCCCCTACTTTACTGCTGCTGTCGGGTTGTGTATTGTGGGGTTGGGCAGAAGTTAAGTGTCTCTTGCCAAATTGGACCATGGTTTGTGTGTCGTATGTCCTCATACTTACTGCTGGTGTCATACTGTGCATTACAGTGCAATACGTTTGTGATCTATACATTTTGTTATTGTGAAACTATTAAAATAATGTGTTTAAACCCTAACCCTATCTCTTAACATCTAACTATTTTAATATAATCACTTCTAATAAATGTGACTCTTTTTTTCCCCAACAGAATTGTAAACATGACGTAGTCTCCTCAGTAGTATCAAGCTTGAATAAATGTGAATGCTGCAGTGGACCCTTTTCCGCTTTTAAGTGGATTGGTGTGAGATGTAAGGGTAAGTATTTTGTTCTGAAAATTAAAAGATTCTCATCTAAATGATTTTGTACCATCAAAAACCAAATTATTGCGTAATCTTGATATCCTAAATATATCATATTTTGGCTTAAAAAATATTTTCTTTCTCCACCTATCTACCGGTGTAATTGTATCTGTTCATATTTCTCAATCTCTCCCTGAAATTCTGTTGGATGCTCTCCTACTTAATCCTCCTTCATTCTTAGTTTACTCATTTTTCTTTTCTCTATTCTCTTCCATCTACTAGCCGCACTTTCGAACACACTACTTCTCTATCGCTCTGTTATCTATCACTTTTTAAAGCAACTTTTCTTGAATCAAATGGAACCAACCTTGTTTATTATATCCTCAATCCAGTTTGTTCCTGCTTCTGGCATAAAACTTGCTACAAGAAAAATGTGAAGCCCAAACCTGACCCATTAACATCAGTAAGTGTGATTTATCGAATAGTCAGATTTTTTTTTTT
>JADLZN010008051.1:12786-127786 GCA_018155175.1 Sinocyclocheilus anophthalmus
GAAGTGGGCATAGTGTCTTCAGAAAATGAATGTCCTGAACAACTCTTAAACATGCCGACTACTAAAGTGTCCTACTTTGAATCTGCTGCAGAAATTCAAAATGGCAGACCATGCCAAGAAAGCATCATAGGTAAAGATTCACACCCAAAAGATCCAGTCTGCACAGCACAGCTTGAAAGGTCTTGTATGAAAGCCAAGCAAGTACAAGTCTCGGAAGTTCACAATGAAGCAAGCGTTGGTAATACTGAAGACACATCTGTTGAGAATATCACAAGCACAGGGGAAGATCCATGTATACAATCTTCAAATATATCTTTTTCAGTAAGCAAGAAGAATTACTGCTACATTTGTGGAAAACCGCAGTCAAAATTTACACGCCACTTAAAAACCCATGAGAAATCAAATGTCGATGTTGCTCGGGCTTTGGCATTGCCAAAACACTCCAAAGAACGTCAAAAACTTCTGAGCAAACTGCGGAACAAAGGGAACTACGAACACAATGCAGATGTTTTAGCGAGTGGGACTGGACTGTTAAAACTCAGACGTAAACCAAAGAAAATGTATATTTCAAAAGATTATGTGCATTGTATGTATTGCCATGCAATGTTTCTCCGGAGGGATCTCTGGCGACACGTTCGAAATTGTCTTTCCAAACCAGTGGAAGATCAGGCAGAGCCAGGAAGAACTAGGGTCTTGTCTTTGGCAACAATGTCTAATACAGCTCTCTGTCAACAAATATCACAGGGTGTTTGGAAGCTGTTAACTGTGATGAAAGACGATGACATCTCTGCTGCTGTGCGGAGTGACTTTTGCATTCTTCAGCTGGCCCAGTCATTTTTCAATAAACATGGACAGGATCCCACCAAATATGACTATATTCGACAGAAGCTCCGGGAAGTTGGAAGACTTCTGCTGATTCTGAGAAAAGAATTTTCAGTACAGACTCTTGAAGATGCTGTAAGACCTGCAAATTTTAATGTGGTTATCCAAGCCGTCAAGAGGGTATCTGGGTTTGATGATGAAAAACACTCATACCAGACTCCAAGCCTTGCCCTCAAGTTGGGCCACTCTCTGAATAAGATATGTGACATTATACATTGCAGAGCTCTAATGGCAGAAGACAGTGAGGGGATAAAGTCAACCCAGACATTCAAAAAGCTGTATGATGCAAAGTGGTCTGAACTTGTTTCTCACACAGCTTTGACCACCTTGAATGAGGGGCACTTTAACAAGCCATCCACCCTCCCTTTCACAGAAGATGTACAACGTCTTCACCAGCACCTTGAAAAGGTTGCCGATTTAGCCTCTGAGAACTTGAAACAGATGCCATCAGCACAAGTCTACGGAGAACTTTGCAAAGCAACTCTAGCAAAAATCATACTGTTTAACCGACGACGTGGAGGAGAGGTTGCAAAGATGCAACTAAAAGGTTTTCTAGAGAGGGACACAGCTGCCCTACATAAAGATGTTGCTGTTGGGCTAACAAAGTTTGAACAAAAACTTTGTGCACATTTCAGTCGGGTAGAAATTAGGGGTAAAAGGGGGCGAAAAGTTGCAGTCTTGTTATCGCCAGACATGGTTGATGCCTTAACACACCTCATAATCAGAAGAACAGAGTGTGGAGTCCCAGAAGAAAACCCATTCCTGTTTGCAAGACCCAACTGTTTGACTCCATATCGAGGACAAGACTGTCTGAGAATTTATGCAAATGAGTGTGGTGCGCAAAACCCTGAACTCCTCCGGTCGACACAGTTACGCAAACATGTTGAACTTGCACAGGTCCGAAACCTCAAAAACACGAGTTGGACCAAGTTGCTGAACTGTTTGGCCACGATATTCGTGTCACAGAGAGGATTATAGGCTTCCGGAGGCTACCAAACCCAGCTGGCCAAAAAAAAAAACAAAAAAAAAAAAAAAAAAAAAAGATCTAAAGACCTACTTGCCTGGAGAAAGGTTCACTTACAAATCTTCAGGGCAAAACACTAGAAGAGATTGAAATTGAAGGTAATGCTACCAAGTTGTTACAAATTACATTTTCAAGTTTACTGTAAAGATTCAAGTATTCATATCCTAAAGATAATCCCTAGCATTCAGACCTTGTAATACAATGTAATATTCATCAAACTTCAGAGTGATCACCATGTCCTCTTTTTTTTTACTCTAACATTTGCAAAGTTAAACTTAATTGATACTCTGAATGTTTATTTTTTGTTAGATGAGTTAGACTTTACTGATTCTGAGCAAAGTGAAGACAGTGATGCTGAAGAGATACATCCACAGACACAAACAGAAACAGGTAAAAACACATAAACATACAAACATCAAATCCGTGAAGTCAGCATAAGAAGTGTACCATACGATGCACCAAAACATTATAATAGTTCAGAGCTGTTACTGAAGCAGCATGGTCTTGATTCACTTCATTTAGACCAAGCACTACTACTGTTTATCGTATTTTATTTTTCTATTCACAGATATTGACTCTGCCTTTGGAGGCCCATCTCAAGGTTTGACAAGAATAAAAAGTTTTCAACTTCAAACCCATTTTAAGTATATATATATATACTAACACATTTTGAAACTAAACTGAGTGCGAAAATGTTTAAAATGCAGTTTAGATTGCTTGATTTATTATATTGTGTAATTGACAAGATTTTGAATTTAGGATTAAGTTTTTTTTTTCTGTTTGTTTTTTTTAAACAAAGATTGTTGTAGGAAAGACAAAGAGCGGAGCAGGAGGGAAGAGCATGAACAACATGGTAAAAGCACAGAAGCATATACAGAAAAAACACTGTACTAGGGAGTCGTGTAGATCAATCATTTTAACCGTTTTTGTTTGTGATGGAGACATTTTAATTTCTCCATCACAAAATTTACAGAGATTTACAGTTTCACAGTGTAAAACTATTTATGAAATGTTTGAGCATGTGCCATCAGAACCTTTATACTGAGCCATACTATTCATACCGCAGGAATGAAGAAGGCTAGGCGCCCTGTTGAGAAACCTCCAGGCACCTCAGATGGTATGAGCATCTACCTCACTCAGCCAGCATCTCCACTGAGGTTTGATTTAATTAATGCAAACCAAGCACTACTACTGTTTGTTATATTTTGTTTTTTCATTCACAGATGTTGACTCTGCCTTAGGATGCTCATTTCAAGGTATGACGAGAATAAAAGTTTAACTACTTATCTATATCAGGAACTAAGTAACCATAACACACAAGTCAGATCTTTAATTTCATTGTTTTATTTACAAATTGATATTTTAGTTGAATGTAACATCAGGATGGGCCAACATTTAAAACACAATCTTACAAGGATGGTAACAACACAACAAAACATAATGAATAAATTGCTCCCCTTACTAAAACAAACAAACAGGCAAAAACATGTTTAACAAAAACAGCAGCCCATCATTTTTTACTCAAAGGATTAGTAATCTGTACAAAAAGGTTTGACTAAAGACAAGGGTTGGTAAGAGTGTGGCTGGTTGGGAGAAGAGAGAGATCTGGCCATCATGGTGTTCACCCCAGGGTTCAGGAACCTGTTTTCCTCTTTTGTAGTGATTCGCGAAAATTCTCCTGAAAGGGGTGATGCAAGAAGGAAACAAAAACGAATATGGTCTCCAACAGAAATCGCTGCAGTAATGAGACATTTCCGGAACCACATCGCAAGGTGTAAACTCGCCACTAAAGTTGAATGCCAACAGTGCAAGAATGCTGAGCATCCTGTTTTGGCTAGTCGCTCTGTCCAAAACATAAGAGATTTCGTCAGGAATCGTGGCTTAACACTAAAAAACAAACAGTCACAAAATACTCAATAAGTGTTTTTTTTTTTTTGTTTATATGCAAGAGAAACATTCTTCTGTTGAACATCTGTTAAAGGATTTAATGTGCTTTCATAATATCGAAACATTTTCGGTATTAACTTTATGAACCGTTATAATTAAGTTCTCCTCCTCCACACATTTGAGTTTTTTTTTTCCTTTACACACAGGACGTCTCTTTATACACAAAATGTTAGTGTATCTTATGATGTAATATTATAAGGGAAACTATTGTAATGTTGCTGTAAACAAGAACTAATTAAACTTTGCTCCTTGTTCACAGACTGTGCATACTGTTATATGTCTTCATGTCTTGTTTGAATGTTGTGTCTTCGCTTAAAGACGATCACCCAGTCAGGGTTTATTCTGCAATAACAGCCGGCTGGATGTACATTATCCCTTATGTCACACAAATAGTAGGTCCTTGAATGCACACTATAAAAGGTAAGGTTGCATATTTACATTACTATACAAAAATATTATACATACTTGCACAGTGCTGGTGTACTGTGTGCTAAGTCTGATCTTTTGTCCTCATATATCAGGTATGTCCCTTTAATACACAATATCTTCATTATTGTGTTTGTGTTAAATCGTTTGTCCTCATATATCAGGTATGTCCCTTTAATACACAATATCTTCATTATTGTGTTTGTGTTAAATCGTTTGTCCTCATATATCAGGTATGTCCCTTTAATACACAATATCTTCATTATTGTGTTTGTGTTAAATCGTTTGTCCTCATATATCAGGTATGTCCCTTTAATACACAATATCTTCATTATTGTGTTTGTGTTAAATCGTTGTCCTCTTATATCAGGTATGTCCCTTTAATACACTCACATGACATGTTTGTGTGTTGTATAGCCAATGTCCTTAGAAATCACATTAGTCCTCATAATACAGTTTTGTGTCATAGGCGGGGCTTGTGTATCAAATCATTAATTGTCCTCATAATTGTGTATATTTTCAGGTTGTTACATTATAAGTTGTGTTTTGTGTAAACAAACTTTGAAGTGAAATCTGTGTTGTATGGGTCAAAATAGATTTTTTGATATCCACTACATCTCTGTACAGCAAGTGGAAAGCGGTGTCCCCCTAATACACCAACAGACTGGTTTGGGCAGCAGTGTCCTGGTAATTCATAAAAACCCGTATGGGGTGTGGTGAGATGTGTGTGTGTGTGTGTGTGGAGAGAGAGAGAGAGAGAGAGAGAGAGAGAGAGTGTTGTGGGTGTGTGTTGGCTGAATGTGGGTTTCAAATTAATGGCTGTTTAAAATCTTTATCTTGAGCTTGAGTTTGGTTGAGGTCAGTGTTTCTCCAGTCACTAATGAGATCTCAATAGATTCTCCTACACAGCCTTTAAACTAAATTTTGTTAAAGTCTCTTCACATTTTTCTATTGAGAAAAAGACCTCAGGTACACTGCTGGCCAAAGGTTTGGTATAATTAAAGTTTTTCTCACCAAGGCTGCATTTATTTGATCAAAATACTGTAAAAACAGTAAAATATTATTACAATGTAAAATAAATGTTTTCTATTTTAATACATTTTAAATTTGCTGCTCGAGAAACATTTCTGATTTTTATCAATGCTGAAAACAGTCGTGCTGCACAATATATTTGTGGAAACTGATACATTTTATTTTTCAGGATTCTCAGATGAATAGAAAGTTCAGAAGAAAGCAGCCTTTATTGAAAGAGAAAAAAAAACTCTTGGAAACATTATAAATGTCTTACTGAGCCACTTTGATCAGTTTAATGTTCACTGAGCAATAAAAGTATGAATACTTCGAAAAATACAAATGTTAACTTACCCAAACTTTTGAGGTGTCACGGTTTCCAGCAAAATAACTTAAAAATGTTAACATAAACATAAAAATAAAATAAGAATTATTTAAATGGCCAATGTTAATTTTGCCCCAAGATACTTTTTAGTATATTTGTGTATTTAATAAGCATTATTATAATAACAAAAAAAAATTCTCAATATGATAAAATAAATGACAGCTTTGTGTGATCCGAACTTCTTCAAAATAAAAGAAAAATATGTTATAATTTATATTATATATACACACACGTTCTTTCTGATCCTCGAAACTGATTGGCGATAAGACTGCGTGTTAGGGGATTTAACAGAATCCTACATAGTACCACTCGCGTAGCGATATCTTCTCGTATCTAACAGCGAGGTCATGGCGGAATGTGTTTTAGATTTTAGGTGAGAATGTCCTTGTTAGAACGTTGTATGTCTATTTGAAAGGTGCTTTTCGTTGGTTGTTGGGTTGTGGAGATGTGAGCTCCAGGGGTAGCGGACGTTCAGCCTCAACATCGGGCCAGATCTTCTGGCAATCACCGCCGGCTTTGATTTCTCTATGGTGGTTAAACATGAGATATAATTCGTTTTGGTTCATTCTTGGTATAAACAGGCAGTCTTTGCTCTCATTAATCTATTATTTGTTCCAGAAAAGATAATTTTGGCAAATTCTCACGTTTATGTAAATTCAATGCTGTATATCAGAGCACTGCCTTTGTACTTTTGACTGAATTGACTAGAAACTTTTATGATGGCTGTTGTTGTTGTTGTTTATCAAATATTATTCAATACATAATATTTTATATTTTTTTTATTTTTTCATATTAGTTTTAGTAGTAGTATTGGGAAAACAGTGTGTGTGTTTGTGACGGTGATTTTAGTGACATTGTTCCACTGTTAGATGGCGACAAGAGACTGTTTATCTGATTGAGTAAGCAGTAAAGACTTTTATATTAAAAGAGACTGAAACAGGGTTGTAAACAAGGAAATTATTTTACTTTCAACATCTTGTAAGACGCAGTTAACAGATGCATTGAGCAGCGCTGTCATCAGAAATCACCATCAACAGATGAAAAGACAGTGGACAAAGATATCGCTTTCCTCAGGGACATTCAAACTAATGTTTATGGGAATAGAGAATTGAGATGAAGAATGAACGCTGTATCAGATGCGGTATCCACACGCGCTCAGTCCATTCTCTCTCTCACAATACTTAATACTAATACAGAGAGATTGAATACATTATACAATAAGCTGTTAATGAAGCAGTCAACGTTCCTTCGTTAACTAAAGTTCTAAAGTAACGTTAGGGAATAGTAACGGATCTGAGCTGAGCTGTTAAATTCAAACTGAGATCGACTGTGGAGGAAGGACGTAGTTCCGCACAAAACAGGGTTTTTAAAGCACTCGTTGTTGGTTTATGAGTATCAAACACATGTGCCGTCCGAACCTGGAATAAACGCGAATGTGTGAGAGTGTGTGTGTGGGGGTGTGTGTGTGTGTGTGTGTGTGTGTGTGTGGGTGTGAGAAGTGTTGTGTGTGGGGTGTGTGTGTGGGTGTGAGCGAGGAGGGTGTGTGTGTGTGTGTGTGTGTGTGAGTAGGTGTGTGTGTGTGTGTGTTGTGCGCGTTTTTGTGAAAAATGAGGACATAAATGTGTATAATGACAAAGGTTTGACAGGTATTACAAGGGAAGGTGACTTTTCAGGACATGACCCCATGTCCCCACTTTTCAAAACGCTTATAAATCACACAGAATGGAGTGTATTGAAAATCTGAACTAGCACAAAGTCTCCTGGGAGGGGTAGGTTTAGGGGTAGGGTTGGTGTAGGGCATACGGTCTGTACAGAATAAAAACCATTACACCTATGGAATGCCCCCACAATTCACAAAAACAAACCTGTGTGTGTGTGGGTGTGTGTGTGTGTGTGTGTGGTGTGAGTGAGGGGTGTGTGTGTGTGTGTGTGTGTTGTGTGTTCTAAGGGAAAAAAAAACTTCAGAGTACGACGAGAGCAGAAGGAACGGTACAATCGCTCCTCATTCATCCCGTCAAAGTAATCATGTTTACATTTTAAATAAATGTCGTTAGCGCCGACTCTTGTGATTAGGAGTTTATGAATGCCAGCATCCATCTGTATGACCATAACACTCAGCAGTCAATTCGTTATCTCGACTGTTGATGAGATAACAATAAGCATTAAAATACATGTATGTACTGGATAAACAGTGTATTTTTAATGACATTTTTATTGATACTTTTAAATAGTTTTTGTCTTGTTTTCCAGTAAAAAATTTTAAACATTGTAAAAACCAAATACATTTATTTGGGAAGCAAGTTCCATATCATAATCTGATCATGATTGACACAAAAAGTGAGAAATCATGATGGATCAATCAACATGGGCATAATTTTAAAACTTTTTATTTTAAAGCAAATTTGATTTTGTTGTAAGAAATATGTCATCACAATTTAGCTTTATATTTGATATATTTAAATAATGTATATGTTTATATTTAATTGCTCTTTTGAGTAAATTGATATTGTTTAGATGGTTCAATTGAAAAATTTGTTCAATGTTGTAAGAAAAATGTTTACAAATTAAATGTTATAACAAATGTTATAGATATTTTCACATGTACACATACATGTTTAAATATGCATTGCACATGCATTACATTTTTATGTAACATTTATATTTACGTAGTAAATAATTAAATGTACATATATGTTGAAATATTCATTATACATGCATTATATATTATATAATAATATATATACAAAATTATAGTCAAAATAAATTACAAAACAATGAATTAATTAAATATTTAATATTTATACATTTAAAAATGTGTAATAACAACTTATATTACATATTATTATATATTATTATCAAAAGTTTGTAATATGTATTTTTTTATTACATTCTTTTAAAATAATATTCTATTGTTTTTAGGATATTTTTATGGATATTTCGACTGGAAAACAAGCCAAAAATACATAATAATGTAAAAAATATTTTTTGCAATGTATATATATTTGATTGTAGTCATCTTGCATGGATTCAATTCACTGTCCCTGTCGCAGTGCATTCTGGGATTGTGATGTGGAGTATCTGGACGTGAATGGATGATGGATGCAGAGATGTGTCGCGAGCGTCGCTCTAATCTCCCTCCACATGCGAGCCGCGAGCGTCCCGTTCCAGGTGTCTCTGTCTGAACACAGGCTCTGTGTCTCTCTCTCTCTCTGCGTGCCAGCGGAAGCTCTATTGGCGTCTGCCAGCGCCGCGGGACGAACCGCCAATCCCCAACATGCAGATTATTCTAATAGTAGGCCGCGCTTCCAGAAAGCTCCAGCACGCCGGCGTAATGAATGCCCAGCCTTGTGGGCCTCCAACATAAAGCCGTGTTTGCTGTTCCTATGAATTATTCAAACACGCCTCGAGGCTGCGGATCATTCAGGCAACAGCCAAGAAAATTAGCCACCAATTAGTGTTTATTTACAGCAGAGAGTCTGGTCTCGTCTTCTTTCTCTGCCGCGTTCATGTGTGGTTTGAGGCGCTCGCTGACCTTACAGCAGTAATTCAGATAAAAACACCATTTACTCAAACTCAAGTCGCTCTAAACCTGCGACAAGCTTATTTGGAGATGTTTTGCACCACGACTGATTTTCGATACCTAAGATTTGTGTCTGTTTCTTACACAAAGCATCCTATGAGTTCAGTAGACTTGATTTAAAATGCACACGTCATATGAACTACACTGAATAAAATACAAATCTCTGAAACATACAGTAAACTAAATTTTTTTTTTTAACTTTTTATAATATACTGTAAAATGACACTAAAAATGCAATAAATGTTCATTTTTAAACAATTTAACAAAGCATAATTTCACAAAATTAAGAAACAATTATTTAAATGAGAATTAGATATGCTTTGTTAATTATAAAACGACTTGGTATTTTACTGTTAAATTATTTAATGTACCGTTAGATATGGTATATAGTAAGGAAACTCACTGTTAACCTGATATTTTAATGTAGCATTTTTACAGTTTAAATTATGATCATTTGATGCTTTAATGTATTTTTCCATAATTTTTTGACCCTTAAACACCTCAATTGTCATTGATTATTATGTCATGGCAAATTATAAGATGACCTGTTCTTTTTTTCTTTTTGTTTTTAACTGAAAAAGCGTATTAACACCGTTACCCACGTTATTTACTCCGTAAATGGCATATCACAATACTCTCCCACTTACGATGCAGTTTTCCACCATTATAATAATAATAATTTTTCAAAGCTGTAAATAAAACAATGTCGGAGTATATTTTACAAGAATGAATACTATTTCAGTAAAAATAAATAAATGCTAAAATGTTCAAAATGTTTTTATACTTTTCTAAACGTCTAAAAAAAAAAAACTGGTGTAGAAATAATTTTCACTCAAAAGAATTGCAAGTAAATTTCACACCTAATTACAAAGAAACAGCAAGTAATACACTGAATTGGGAAACTTAACTTTTAAATAAGTAACATGGCTTTCGCTGTAGCATCTTTTTACAGGTTTTTACTGTTAAAATGATAATTGATGCTCTTAATGTATTTTGAATAATTTTTTATCCTTTTAAAAAGACTTCAGTCACACTTGATTATTATGGCACTAGCAAATTGCAGCTTCCGTACTGTTAGATTTATTACAGAATTTCTACTTCGTGTTCAACATGACAGCTTACACAGCTTTTGAAGGAATGTTGATGTTTGAGCGGCATTCTCGATCGAGCTCACTTTACATGTTCGAACAAATGCTTAGTCCATGAAAGCCCACCCCCGAGAGGCAGACAAGCCAATTGGGACTACTACAGATTCTGTGGGTTGGTGCCGGTATCCGTCCGATTTCAGATCCCGATCAGCCAACTAATATGATGCCGACGCCCAGAAGCTCTGCTGGGATGATAGGCATCTGACGGCGGTGGAGGTTTCCTTCCAGAGGAGCGTCAACCGATCCCACAAAGCCCCCAGCTGTATGATCCCTGTTTCGTTCCCAACCCCCCAATACCGGCTTCTGTGTGGCGGTGTGTGTGTGTGTGTGTTTGAGTGTGTGTGTGAGGGTGTGGTTATGAATGTGAGTGTGTGTGTGTGTCGGTGGCTTGTGCTCTGTGTTGTGTGTGGTGGGTGCTTGTGGGTGTGTGCTGTGTGTGTGTGTGGTGGGTGTGTGTGTGTGGTGTGAGTGTGAGGGTGAGTGTGAGTGTGAGTGTGAGTGTGAGTGTGAGGGAGTGTGAGTGTGAGTGTGAGAGAGAGAGTGAGGGAGTGACCCGTGAGTGGTGATTGAGTGACGTGATGTGAGTGGGTGTGTGTGTGTGGTGTGTGTGAGTGGGTGCGCGTGCGTGTTGTGAGTGAGTGTGTGTCGTGTCGTGAGGGAGTGTGTTGTGGTGTGTGGTGTGTGTGTGTGTGTGTGAGTGTGGGGTGTGTGTGTGTGTGTGTGCGTGAGTGAGTGTGGGTGTGTGTGTGTGTGGTGGTGTGTGTGTGTGAGTGTGAGTGTGAGTGTGTGTGATTGTGAGTGAGTGTGCGTGTGTGTGAGTTTGTGTGCGTGTGAGGTGTGTGCGTGTGTGTGTGAGTGTGAGGGTGTGTGTGAGTGTGAGTGAGTGAGTGTGCGTGTGAGTGTGAGTGTTTGTGTGTGTTTGTGTGTGTGTGAGTGTATGTGTGAGTGTGTGTGAAGTGAGTGAGTGAGTGAGTGTGTGTGAGTGTGAGTGTGAGTGGGAGTGTGAGTGTGAGTGTGAGTGAGTCTGTGTGTGAGAGTGTGTGTGAGAGAGAGGTGACGGAGTGCTGGGGAGTGTGAGTGGTGAGTTGTGTGTGTGAGTGTGTGTGTGTGAGGTGTGTGTGTGTGGTGTGTGTGTGTGAGTGTGTGTGTGTGCTGACCGCTGCTGCTGAAGAGTGTGTGTGTGTGTGTGTGTTGTGTGAGTGTGTGTGTGTGTTGTGCGCGTGTGAGTGAAGTGGGTGTGTGTGTGTGTGTGTGTGTGTGTGTGTGTGGTGGTGAGTGTGCGCGTGTGTGTGTGTGGTTGCGTGTGTGTGTGTGTGTGTGTGTGTGTGGGGTGTGGTGTGTGGTGTGTGTGTGTGTGTGTGTGAGTGGGGTGGGTGTGGGTGTGTGTGTGTGTGTGGTGGGGTGTGTGTGTGTGTGTGGTTGTATCCGTTAAGTCATCCGTACAGCAGGAATCACCCGAGCGCAGAGATGTTTGATTCTCCAACATCTTAAATCTCTTGAGTCTGTGGTGAGTTTTATACCACAGTATACCGGTATATCATATATTAAATAATCATGTTGCAATGTCTATTTTTGTACAATCCATTGAATTCAGTCCTTTACAAATGAAAGTTCTCTTTGTTTGCATGAATGACTCAGTGAATCACTTATAAAGACAGTGGCTGAATTCAAAGCTTTCAAGTCAACTCACATTTATTTCTATAGCACTTTCAGTTTGTGTCAAAGTAGCTTCACAGAGATAAACAAGAAAATATCATTGAAGGAAACTCAACTATGTTTCAGTTCAGATTCTGCTTTAAAAGACAATAGTGTCATTATTCAGATCAAGGCAGTTTGTGTGTTGCTGAGGTCAGATAGGGCTCGCACGATTAACTATTTTAATTGTGATCCGAATTTCTGCTTTATTTATATCAGCGCCGTCCCCCCCACTGGTTCATTTATCTGACAGGCGTTTCATTTTCATTTAGGGCATTTGCCCCTTAAGGCGAGCATGCATAACAAGCCTCCACAAGCTTCATGATTGTGGTTTTGCCAGATTTCACGAGTTTTAATCCCCCAATCAGAGACTTTTCTTCAAACTGATGCATTGTATATGCACAGTGTTTACTTAAAGGGCTAGTTCACCAAACAATGAAACTTTGATTGCACGAAAGAAGATTTTTAGCTGAAACTGTGCTCCTCTGTGATTTATAAAATGCAAGTCAGCGGCTGCCCGACTTTGACAATAAAAAAAAAGCAGCACAAAATGAATCCCCCCGTGGCTCCTGATGATATATTGAGATCTTATGAAGAGAAATGATCAGTCTGTGCAAGAAACTGAACATTATTTACAGCATTATTAGCTGTAATCTAAAGCCTCAGGCAAACGGGGAAATATATGATTCTTTTCTGTGAACTGATTCTTTCAGACAGTTCGATTTAATGAATTGATTCACTAGTTCGTCAATCACACTATGAATAAAATTGTTCCTCAATTATATTTTAACAGACCAAGAATGATTGAAAATGTGGATGGTTTTATGTGTTAAAGCATCTGAAGTGAATAAACTCGTCTTCATCAGCTCACTGTTTTACATAAACCATGAGAAACTATAAAAACGTTAATTTGACCCCGCATCAGCGGCTCATCGGTCTTCGGTCCGAGTCGAACTGTTTCCTCAGCGCTGAATGATTCATTCATCACAGGATCAGATAAGACAGTATTTCAGCTCATTTGGAGTCAGAGTGACTGTCAGGCGTCTGAAAGTGACTTCTGATTCAGTAACTTGTAGATCTGTGCTGCTCGAGCCGAGAACCGTTTCAGACGTTGAGTCTGATTTGGTGAATTGGTTCAACTAGTTCACTAAAAAGAACCAGTTCAAAAGAATAATTCGTTCGTGAACCGCATCACTCCGGACCGTTTGCCTGAGGCTCTGGATTACAGCTAATAATGCTGTAAATAATGTTCAGTTTCTTGCACAGGCTGATCGTTTCTCTTCATAAGAACTCAATATATCATACGGTTGCAGTAATTAGCATGCAATATCGACATTCAGTTAAAATTTTCATCTTAAATGGATAATTACTGAAAATGCATTGTTTTCTAAACCCCATAAAGCACAGATAATGTGGGAAACATTCAACACTGTGTTCAAAGAGTGTTTCTCTCTGTGGAAATGGGAAATAATTGGCTCGCACGTTCGCTCACATTCACACTCTATCGTTCCCGAGGAGCTGAAATCTACACCAGCTTTTATTTTCAAGGCTTCAATCGGGCTTTGTGTTCGCCTGACTGATAAGTTGTCCTGGCCTCTCTCTCTCCACGTCTCCTCCGTTCACGGGAATGTCAGTCAGCCGGTGTGTGCGCGTGACTATAGAGGCAAGAGAATAGATGCCCGTTATGCCATTGAGCGCGGTTGCATGCTGCCAGTGCTGCGTCTCTCTCTTTTGTTTGACCCCGTCGCTCGCCCTCCGTTCCGTCGCCAGGTAAACAGCCCTGAATGTGCGGACATCATCCGCGGCTCCCAATGCTCCAGCCAATTAAATGATAAGGTGCTCGCGGGGCCGAGAGCCTCCGAGATTCCCATTCAGTCGCGAGCGGCGGCGCTGGGATTAACAAAGCCATTGGCGCGCGTTGGGTTTCGGTAGTTCATCATCGATCAGACGCCGGTTTGGACCACAATGTGCATCAGTAAACCACCGTGGCAGGTTTCCCAGACACACAATGCGCTTTGTGCGCGGCCTAAAAGGGGTTTTAATGGAAACGCACGCTTCGTGGGCCGATAATAAGCTTTCGATCTGCTCTTGACACTCGAGCACGTGATTGTCCAGGAGGAACCTCAGAGGAGCAGCATGGGCCAGACCATTTGTTTTGGGATGGATTATCAGATATAATCATTTCAGCATGTTGAATATAGTCCAGAATGTGAAAAACCGGGTTCCTGATCATCATCGAGATGATTTTTTCGTGATTGAAAGTTGACTCAGAGTTTGTTGTGGAAGTGATTAAGAACCCGTTTAATTTCAGATCTCTTAGAAGAACTGCTTTTTCTTTCAGAGTTTGTGAATTTGTGATCTGATGCTGAAATGATCTGCTCACTTCTCTTCTGCTCAGCAAGGCTGCGTTTATTTGATCAAAAATACAGTAAAAATAGTGAAATATTATTACAATCTAAAACAGCTGTTTTCTATGTGAATATCTGTTAATCTGTAATGTATTTCTGTGATGCGCAGCTGTATTTTCGCTCATTACCTCCAGTCTTCAGTGTCCCGATCTTCAGAAATCAGTATAATATGCTGACTGCTGCTCGAGAAACATTTCTGATTATTATCAATGTTGAAAACATTAAATTTTTGTGGAAACTGTGTGCCCATTAAGTTTTAAGGATTTAACAGGATGAATAGAAAGTTCAGAAGAACAGCATTTATTTGAAATAGAACTCACATTATAAATGTCTTTACTGTCACTTTTGATCAATTTAATGCATCCTTGATGAATATAAAAAATCTAAAAATTCACAATTTTTGATATTCTGTCAAGTGAAAATATCATGTTTCTTCCTTTAAAGCATCATGATGTTTATTTCCTGTTTCATGGTGTTTCCGGTCTCATCCGCTCCGGTTCTCCGGGTTTCCTCTCTGGAACTCCAGCGGAACGTTCTGCATTCCAGAACTCAGGATTCCAATCAGTCATTCCTTCACCTGCCGGGGATTTCCGCAGTACGTCTGAGCTTTAATTAACGCGTGTTGCCTTTAAATAATCAAGGTTTTACTGTGGGCTTCGACTGCGCCGCTCACCTTTACACTAATTATTAATCAAGCGCTCGAGCTTCAGGATCCGTGAGTCGTGACAGATGGAGTGAATGACGTCGAGATGATATCCAGGCTCTCGCACAGTTCAGTTAATGTGACAATATGTGCTTTCTGCACTGCCAAAAATAATGTTCTTCCTACAAATATATAAACATCCTTAAATCAAGATACATTTACTGGAGATGCTAAATGACTTATGAAGTCTTGTTTTCTGAAAAACTGATCAAACTTAAGTGAGTTTATGAATAAAACAAGAACAAATATCTAACAATAGGGTCAGAAAAATAAAACTTTATTATTATTAATAATAATAATATAAAATAAGAATAAATGTATTGGACAAATAATTAGGATTATAAAACATCACACGTAATTATAAGAACTTAACATTAATTTTAGTTAGATAAACTAATAATAAATAATACATACATTATTATTTTTGTTATTATGTCAGAACAGAAAGAGATTTATTGCCAAGTATTATATTATATAATATATATGATAATCTATTAAATTAGGTCCGAAACATTCCAGAAAATTTGGAGAGTGTCCAGAGCTTTTTTGGGAAAATTTCGGGAAATTTTGCAAAAACCTATTTAAAAATTTTTAAGATGTTTCTGTCCATTTGAACCCTACTATAATATAATAAAATTAATGAATAAATAGTAATTTTATATATAATTATTTACATTTATATATCTAACATTAGTTTTTTTTTCTATTATCAGATCAGAAAGCGATTTATCCAAGTATTTATTTATAGTGTATGTTTAATGTAATTTTAATTTAATTTAATTTAATGTACGTTACATTTAAAATTTTATTATTTTTGATTTGATTTGATTTGATTTAATTTAATTTAATTTAATTTAATTTATTTAATGTAATTTATTTTTATTGTATTTATTTATTTTATTTTATTTTATTTTATTTTACTTTTTTTTTTTTTTTTTTTTTTTTTTTTTTTTTTTATTTTATTTTATTTTATTTCATTTATTTATTATTATTTTTTTTTTCTGTTTATTTTATTGTTAAATTTTTTTAATTTTTAAAAAAAATTATTTTAAGTCTATTTATAATTAGGTCACGAAACATTCACGAAAATGTGGAGATTTTCCAGGATTTTTTGGAAAATTTCGGGAAAATTTTGCCAACTTCTTCTTGAACTTTTTACCTTTTTCGTCCTTTGCAACCCTACCTTATAATATAATAATAATAACTAATAATACATTTATTTTATAATAATTGATTATATTTACCATTATATTATTCTAACATAGTTGTTTTTTCATTTGATCGATCAGAAAGAGATTTATTCCAAAGTATATTATTTGATTTGATTATAAATCTACTTATAATGAGGTCTGAAACTTCTTCTTGTTTTAATCATAAAGTCACTTAATTTTGATCCATTTTTCAGAAAACACGACTTCTGTCTTGTTGCTTTTCAAGCAAATGCATCCTGATGAAAGCAAACCAGACAAAAGCGCTGCGTGTGGTTGAATGAAGGAGTTGAATCAGAATTGAATGATGAATTCCTGGTGACACGTTGCTTGTTATTAAACATCTGCATCCGTCCTTCTGAAGCGCGGCAGAGAAGCGTAAACCTCGCTCAGATGTAATCAGTTAATATTCTGCGGTGGGTCTGTTTTCCTCCTGCAGTGCTGGAAGCAGATGGCGACTCTACCTGAAGATTCACTCTCGTCTTTTAGAAGCAGGAGCGATGCAGTGCATTGTTAGGGTTTGTTGTTTAGTGAACCTGCGGCTCTCGGCTCAGACGTGAAAGCAGCAGAAGTTTGGAGCTCTCTCGAGCCGAATGCTTCATCAATGCACAGAGAGCTGTGCTCATTAGCGCAGAAACAGTTGGTTGGCAGCTGTCTGAGTGTCCCTGAACATCGAGCAGTGGATCTGTCTGAAAACATGTAATTAAGAGTGATTTACTGTGTTCCACTGATGCACAGCAAACATCAGCACATCCAGAATGTGTTTGCATTGAGAATCTGTGATCTGTGTTCGTGCATTCATATCTGAGATCTCTGGCAATTATTGTGTTTCAGTTTATTTTTCATAGTTTTGCCGTGTCTGTATTAGTTCGTTCTTTACTTAAGCAATGTACTGCACTCAAAATAACTTTTTTAAAGATGTACACAATTTAATAATATTACAATTCCATCAAATTGAATTGAATAATCTTTACATATTTTAATTGAATAGCTGAACAATCCTTAATCAGTTATTTTACTATTAATTAAATTGTGTAAATCTTAAAAAGGGCTTAAAAATTTATTTTGAGTGTACTACTACTAATAAAAACTTTTATTTTATTCATAATAATTTTTAGTGATTATTATGTAAGAATATATTCACCTATAATATTCTTAATATAATATTATAATTCTTGTTATTTATATATCATAAATACATTTATACAATGTATATTATAATCTCAATAATATTAATTTGTCATTATTATAAATTAATAATTTTACATCTATATATATATATAATTATTATTATTATGAGAAATTGCTGATGGATAAGCGCACAGGGAAATACCATGTGAAAATCGTTGAGACCAGATAAGCTAAATTTATAATAATAAAATAATACTTGTTAATTATATATTTTTTTATAATAATATTGCCTATTATTATTCATATTATAGTCATATTATATTATATTATTATTATTATATGGATACATTTATATAATATGAATTAGTTATTTATTATATATCTTTTATAATAATTTAATGTTATTGATAATAATATAATATAATAATAATAATTGTATTATTCTACTCCTTACTACTACTACGATAAATAATAATATTAATAATAATAATAAGCACTATTTTATAAAATATATTATTTTAAATATTACTTAGTTTAAACTTTTTTTATTATTTACTTATAAAATAATAAATTATTAATAATTACTAAAATGACTACGTACTAATCAATTAAACTACTTATACTATTATTACCACTAATAATAATAATAAATGTATTTAACATTCATAATTGCTTTTTTATTTATATTTAAAATTGTCAGGTAAGATATCGATGAGAGGTTTTTTCTAGATTTTATATATTCAAGAAGATTATCTGGAAATAAATAGTTTAAATGTTTTGTTTCTGAAATGAAAGAAGGCTGTTTTCTGTAGACCGTGTGCCGTTATGATGGAATAGTTGATGGAAAAATAGGTCAAAAGTCTTATGGATTTAATAATTCAGCGTATTAATGAGGCTGGGGGACGTCTGGGCAGCCTGCCTTTGTTTAACACACAATTAATTCATGCCAGCGACTCTTTAGATTTGAAACAACTCGTGTGCGGAGCGCTATTCGTCATGTTCCCCTCCGTCATCAGTTAAACGCTCGAGGAGCCTCTGAAGGCCACAGACACGAGCTGAGGAGGAGAGCTGAGATGAACTGCAGGACTCTGATGTGTTTGGGCAACACAGGCGTGTTAATATAGAGTCCAGGAGTGTTGTGTGTTGCTGGACTGATGACGGATGCAGCAGAGCGTAAGAAGAAGCTTTAAAGAACCTGTGAAATAAAAGAGCCTCACTTCTTCTTAGCCGTTTGGTGTACATGAACTAATTGATTCATATATATATATTTACTGTTTTTCATCCAATCAAAGGTCTCTCAGGGGCAACTATATAAAACAAACTACTGGTCAAAAGTTAAATAACTACAATTTATTTGATCAAAAATACTGTAAAAATTGTGAAATATTATTAGAATTTAAATATCTGTTTTCTATGTGAATATCTGTTAAAGTGTAATTTATTTCTGTGATCAAAGCTGCATTTTAATGCTTTTATTCATCAAAGACGCATTAAATTGATCAAAAGTGACAGTAAAGACATTTATTAATAAGGTGAGTGTCTATTCTATTCTATTTCACATTTATAAATGCTGTTCTTTTGAATTTTCTGTTCATCTGTGAATCCTGAAAATAAAATGCATCACAGTTTTCCACAGAAATATTAATGTTTTCAACATTGATAATAATCAGAAATGTTTCTCGAGCAGCAGATCAGCATATTATACTGATTTCTGAAGATCCTGTGACACTGAAGACTGGAGTATGGCGCTGAAAAATACAGCTGCGCATCACAGAAATACATTACAGTTTAATACATATTCACATAGAACACAGATATTTTAAATTATAATAATATTTCACTGTTTTACAGTATTTTTGATCAAATAAATGCAGCCTGTGTGAGCAGAAGAGACGAAAACAAAAGAAAAATAAATGGTAATAATTACATCGCTTAGTCTACACAGTAAAGTCTTGATTTCAAGTCAAGCTGCGTGTGTGTGATGCTGTTGTCAAACTCTCCGTCTGTGTGTCCTCGTGATCCGAGTCAAGACGTCTTAAAGCGTTAAGACTGCTCAGCTCATGTTCATCTGCTGGTTTATACGCACTCGGTTCAGATGATTGCATTCCCCTCTCTATCACATGATCCGGAGCGGGATAGCTCGGATGGGATACGTGTGCTTTTGCTGGATTGGGTTCCACAGATAACGTGATTTCTGCTTCACTCGTTCGTGATAAATCACACCAGCTTTTCATTCTCTGCCCACTCGTTTCATAATTCTCCAAAGTGTGCGTCTGAACGCTCAACCTTGAGTTATTCCCTCTCTCTCAAAGCAGAGAGAACAAGAGGAATCGTTCCGGATCTTAAAACAACAAGGCGTGTTAATGGTCTTGTTTATTGCGATGATCAAACATAATGAGCGTCCCAGCTGAAGATCAACCCTCAGCGGACGCCTTTCTTACAAATTAGACTTGTAGAGATTGTATAGTGAAACAAATATCCCTGTTCTCTCTCCTTTTCTGCGTTTGTTGTGTTTTCTGCTGGATTCGAGGGACTCTGTGCAGATTAATGTGAGGCTGAAGTTGCTTTGAAACTGTAGTTTGTCAAGCTAACGACTGCTCGGAATATAAAGTAGTTTAACGTACAGTCAAACTATGAAAGAAAAAGTCCTCCGATACTGACTGCAGCTAATGTTGAAGTAAGTGCCTTAAAGTATTTAAGTATTTTAAGAGTCATTGGGAGTGGCCTGTCCTTCTTTAGCCAATCACGAACACTCTCTGTCTGCCAATCATTTTGCACATTCAGGTTTGCTGACAGTGGATTGGCTGATGTGTCTTTGGAGGGCGGGGCTTCAAATAAGCAATAGAATTTAGTGAAATTATTTTGTAATTAAATCAGAGCTGTATGCTGTATTTCTTAGAGGCTATATATATATATATATACAAACAAACATACATACAATATATATATATATATATATAATAATTTATTATTATTTTGTATATACTTTTGAAGAAACACTGTCTGTGTTTGTTTATAAGTAGGAGTGATTAATACAAAAGTGTGTTTTTTATTACTTATGGTGTTTAATGCTGTTTTTAGTGCCTTCTTTTTTTTCACTAAAACCAAACAGTGAGTTTGGAAGAAACACTGGACTGGACCCCCTTGACTTTCATTATATGGACTGAAAAATACAAAACCCACATATTTCCAAATATTTTCTTCTGTGCTCCACAGACGAAAGCAAGTTATACAGGTTTGTTTATTCAGCATTCAATATTCATTATTCCAATTTTTTTTAATGAATCAGATGGTCACATTTTATGTTAAAGGGGTCATATGATGCTTTTTTAAAGATCATTATTTTGTGTATTTGGTGTAACAGACTATGTTGACATGCTTTAATGTTAAAAACACATATTATTTTTCAAATACTGAACATTATTGTAGGTCCTCTATGCCCCGCCTCTCTCAACACTGTCGTTTTCCTACAAAGCCCACTCCTTCCCGACAACGCAGTCGCTCTGATTGGCTAGCTACCCATGCTTGTGATTGGCCGAACACCGCAAGCACTCGTCGGAAATGTAACGCCCCTTACCATAATCGCAGCTTCATCTTTCAAAATAAATGTAACGACAGCCCAAAAGGGGAACAGAGTCACGTGACAGACACAGTGATGAAGCTGGTATGTGTTTGCAGTACACAAGCCACGGTTAAGACAGCTGACTCCACTGTGATGTGACCCCCTCTCTCTCTCTCTCTCTCATCTCTCTCTCTCTCTCTCTCTCATCAACACACACTGACACACCACCCACACACACACCAATTACTATTAACAAAACATACTTACAGTTGCTGATTCAGAAGCGCCAGCTTGTCATAGCAAATTCAGAATTACTTCCTCTCCTAGGTTCACGAAACGGTCGTCCATAAAATGCATTGCTGTTCTGTTGTAAGTCATCTTAAAGATTCCTAAATGCATCTACTTCCGGAAGCCCAAATAAAGTGCTTTTGCATTCGTCTAGAAACACACAGCGTCTCCATGACATGCTGCATCAACACTAACTGCGGTACTGAACCACGCCTTTTTTCTTTGCGTGCACATTTGGGTGGCTTTATGCTAATATTTCCACATAGTGACTTAGGTATGTGGGGGGCGTGTTAGAACGAGCCGTTTTAAGGGGCGTGGCAGAGTCTTAACTTTGATAAAGAATATCTCTTTGGTTTTGAGACTTTAGTCTTTGTAACTTCAGGGATCTTATCTATGCACAATCAGCTTGTAACACTCCAAAGAGAAAGGAAAACTTGAAATCGCATCATATGACCCCTTTAAGGTCCAATTCTCACTACTAACAAGCCATGACTTTTGCCTCAATAAAGGCAAGTTTTCATTTCGATATACACATTTACATTAAATATTCCACTCTCATTAATGGAGATAAGCACTGAAATTACATAAAGTCATTACGCAGAAGTTAAACCAAAATTATATGAATTTAGACCTATTTAGTGGATGCGCTTGATCACTTTTCCTGTGGTATGTTGTTTTAATGACAGCGAGGAGTGCTATAGGTGCACAATAATTTATCTTTAAACTAAACTGCAGATCTCATGTTATGAGAAAATATTTTTAGCAAGAACATCAACGATGTGCACTTACTTTGATATTATGGCAGACACTGCTGGATTCAGTGGTCGAGTAGCTCCAGTGATAGCTTACTGTGCAACCACAGCTGCATGTGTTGATGTCGTGCGAAGGCATCTCCACAACTTTGTTGAAGAATGGATGCAACTTGAAGAAAATGGTAATTTGCATGTTTCCTTTTAAAATAGGCTACTTTGTCAGCGATGCACAGAGTCAATTCTATTTACGTTGCAATAAATATAGGCTAAAAATAGCTAAAATATTCAAATAGACTAGAATAATTAAATATGTGAAAAGAATGAGATCAACTCTATTCTATAAAAAATGTAGAACTATTTTAAACAGTTTTGTTTTTATGGATTTTGATGTATTTATGCTAAAACATAACAAGGATACTGGATGATTTTTAGCAATAAAAATTGTGTATGGCACAAATCCCATTTATAGTCCGTATTTCATATTTCTATTTCCTTAATGTCTTGTACCTTTGATGGTGTTAAAGGGTTAGTTCACCCAAAAATGAAAATTAGGCTGCGTTTTACTCACCCCCGAGTGTACAACTGTTGGCACAAGCTACATTAAAGTGATTATTACGTTTTGAATATGGATATTTTTCTTACAAAAAATGCATTGATTCGCTACCATGTCGCTACTGGTTGTTCACTATGCTCCCCCGGAAGCCGGTGAACAACTTTTTTTTTAATGGATGGGCGCTTTTTATTTAACTTCTTTTGGACGAGTGGCATTAAACAGCTTGAAAGATCAAAGATCGTTTTTAAAATAACTCCGACTGGATTCTGAAAGAAGAAAGTCATTTACACCTGGGATGCCTCGGTGGTGAGTAAAACAGCCTAATTTAAATTTTTGGGTGAACTTACCCTTTAAACATGGTGTCACGTGGATGGGAATATGCATGGAAATGATATGCAGATTAGGTTATGCGTTGTAAAGGGATTTTTGCACAGGTTCTGGCGTACGTATGGTTTTATAAATCTGAAAACTTGTGTACACTTTTAGGATGAAATCTACGTTGAGTTTTATAAATGAGACCCCTGGACTGAAGCCTGAACCGGAGGAGGTTCGTTAACTGGGCTGATCGGATCCTTGCGTTTCTTTCACAGCGTTTTCTTCAGGTCGGTCAGTCCCGATCGAACCGCAGAGGGATGTGGAGGAGGGTAACTTCTGAAGCGAAGCTGTATCGAACGGATCCCTCATAGAGAATCAATTCACATCCAGATAAACACACACAGCCGTGGCTGGATGCATCACATCCACCAGAACTTAAACAAGCACCATCAGCTCAAACACAGCGCCGGATGCATGCGGTTATTATGTCACGAGCAATTCTTCAACGTTCTGTCATTCTCCTCAGGGATCTTCCGGAAGATTCCATTGTCTGTGTCTCTGCTGCGCACGGGGAAGATTCGATCGCCCCTCCTGCTTGTTTTTTATTGTCCAAATTGAAGCTGCGCCCCAGCGGCTGTGACTCTCATGCATTGACATGAGCGCAGAGAGTTTGCTCGTACCCACCGCATCGGCATTCTGGACCCGTACCGGAGAGATTGAAATAATGACCAGACGGACCCGTGAATCTCGCTCAAATCGGCCCCATCAGACCGTCCACTTAACCAAGCTGTTCAGCGCTGCCAAAACATTGCATTTTCTCCTTTGAGAAATTGTTGCGATTTTCTCTCCATTTTTCAAATGACACCACTCTGAAACGGAAAGATGCTTCTTTTAGACTTTATTCACTTGATGTTAAAACACATTTCAGGGCTTCAGACAGCAACTAAAATACTCTCCAATGCAACAATTTGATGATACTTTAAAATTAGGAAAAGACTGGAACAGCTTTGATTGCATTGATTGTTCACACTAAAACAGCCCCATTTAAAGTTCACTTTACTCAAACACTAAGTTCATTGCAATTAATCGAAGTTATGATTACTCAATTACTGATTATGTGTTATGTTGAGCATAGCAGATTTCATTTTCCCAGCTTGCTTTTGCTTCCGCAACGCTCAGTGGATAACATCATCCATTTTAGCAACTACTTAATTTCTTGATTCCCGCTTTTATAGTTGTTTTTATATTCAATTTAGTTAACATTTCGCATCACCGAGAGTTTAAGTCAAACCTCCAATATAATATTATGAGTATTGTGAACTTATTCTATTTAAGGCATTCGGTTTCCTCAAATGGTCTACCCCATAGGACAAAAAATATATTTGTCAAATATATTTTGAAACATGATATCAAAAATCATACAAAAAACCACATGGCATAATATATCAGCTAATATGTTATTTAAATATAATTAACATATATATATCAATGCTTTCAATTGTTGATGTATAATTACACAAAATATCTAACACCAATATCTGATTTTTTGGGCTATTTTGTTGAGTATTTTTTGAAAATGTATTGTTAGAGCTAAATAAAAAAAAATAACATATAACACATTTTTACATATATTTGGCCGGCTCCATGAATTTTAAATCCGAAACCCCTTCACATATTGAGCGGGAAAACAGCAAAAAAAAGTAATGGATAAAAGAGTTTTTTGGTCTATAAAAAAGTGAAACACGAAGAGAGAGGTGATGTAAGACGATCACTTATAGAGCACACGGACAACACAAATCCTGTATCAACCACAACTGTGGCCATAAAACTCCACGTGTAGGCCATAGTAAACAAAATGAAAAAATAAGATGCAGGGCCATATATAATAAACCAATTTAAGATATAGACGGGAAATGTCGGTTTCTTGCCAGCTGAAGTACATTTAATAATGGGGTGTATGAAGGTGTGAAGTAATATATTTTAAGTGTCAAAAATATATTAAATTGGACTTCGTTTGGGTATGAACCGGATCGGGTTTTTGCCAAAAAGGAAAAACAGAAACGGAAGTTGGAAATGAAGGCGGTGTGGGCAACGAAACGGTTCATGTTCGAAAATAACATAGCAACTACACTAAACCTAACCGATATTGTTAGCAAACCAAACATGAAATAAAAACACATTTGCTGGATCAACCATGCCATTTTATCTTGCTTCTACAAGTCATTGAGCTCTTTTATTGTGACTCATGTTTGACGGGACTCGTACCTGAGCACTTCACAGCGCAAGTGCAATGCTGTACCGGGTGCCGGCGGCACTAATGTTCGTTTCAGCTTGAAACTGGAGTGAATTGTAGGTAAAGGTGTGTTTTTGGAGTTTTGCATTTGCATGTTTTGCATATTGTGCATCGTTATGTTCTCCATGAGAATCTTCAATGATTGCAAATGTCTGCAAATCAGTTTCTAAATAACCGTCTGTATGTGATTTAGCATCTAAAGTCGTTGGGCTTCTACATGTTCAATTTTAGCAGCCAGTGACCTAGATTCATTCACTTGAGCTGAGTTTTATTTGGTGATTTTAGCAGATAATGTCCACCGTCTCTCTCTTTCTCTCCTTTGACACGTATCAGCTGAAAGGAGAAATGCCAGCGGGCCAGATTATCCGTCCAAATCTGTGGGCCGACTGCTCCATTTCACCATCCGATCGATCGCAGCGAGAGCGACGGCTTGATTGATGATGATATAGCGATTGATTGGTGAAATCCTTCCACTTCAAAGTGCCCAAACGGACAGTATATATACATGCGATTTAGAGCGAGAGCTGCTCGGCGGGAGCTGCCAATAGAGAGGTGAAATAAGAGAAAGAAAGAAGAGAGTCATGGGCCCCTGAGGGCCGCTCGTGCAGAGGTGGCAGAGAGACAGGCCTGGCAGCGCTTTAAATTACCTGAGATTGGCTGGTGGCGGCGTCTTCAGGGACACGCGGGAGAAAGACGAGGTGTTTGTTAGCGGCTATCCGAACGGATCTGGCGGACGATGAAGACCGGTAATTGCTGAATTGGCAGAGAGAGACAGAAGTGAGCTGTCTCGCTGTCTGCTGCCTATATAGGCCACTCAGTAGAGCCTCATAAGTGAGCGCTCTACATAGACAGAAACCTGTCATGTCAAGACTCGACAATTGAGTCCAATGACGTGAGTCTGACGAGAGCGTGCTGCAAAGATAATGATACCATACTCATAAAAATACACTGCACGCACACACATATGGGTCTGCTTATAATTAGATTGGACTTTTTTAGAGATATGTTTTAGTTTTGAATGCATTATGAGGTTATAATATTCTCTGCCGTCTTGTGTTTGTGTCTTCATTGAGCTGGTGGTTGCAGTGAATCTTGTTTACTCTCGCTTACAACAAAACTAACCGCTGTCTAAAATCACTTTCATTACTTTCTAAAGCATGTGTGCAAGCGTCAGATTTTTCACCTGCAACAAAACTGACAACATTTAAATCTCTTAACAGATTAAAAAGACCAGCGTTTAAATCTCTTAACCGATCAAAACTGATCGACATTTAAATCTTTGAACTGAACAAAAAGCACTACTTTGAAACCTTGTGTATTGTGAAAAGCGCTATACAGGTTTGACTCGACTTGAATCCTGGGATTGATTTCTCCATTAGGGATGCATGTGGTGCTGTCAGGAATGATCCTGCTGTCTGGCTTCACATCAGGAGCCTGTATGTCTTCTAGGTAGGGAGCTGACTAGGTTAACTAGAGCTCCTGTATGCTGTAATACACTGCTGTTTTAATTACATTCATAACAGGGACATTTTCTGTAATTGGACGGTTTTGACCTTCAGCCGGGTCGACTCATCCATTTAATTATTTTGCCTTCTAGTTTTGTTTATGGCTGTATTGATTTAGAGCAAAAAAAAAAACATTAGAGCACACAACCCCACAACACACACATACACACACAACACACACACACACACACACCCCACACACCTCCACCACCACCACACACACACACACACACACACACACACACACACACACTCCAACAACGGGCACACAACACACACACATACACCCCACACTCTCTCACACCAACACAACACACACACACACACACTCTCCCCGCACAAAACCCACACACATCCACACACACACACCACTCGCTCACACACACACACACACACAAACACTCTCTCAAACACCCACACACACACACACACACACACACTCACACACACACACACACACACACACACTCTCTCACACACACACACACACACACCTCTCACACACACACACACACACTCACTCACTCACTGTCAGACACACACACACACACACACCCCGCCTCACACACACACACACAACACCACAACAACTCTCACACGCACAACACACACACACACACACACACACACTCTCTCCACACACACACACACACACACAACAACTCTCTCACACACACCACACACACACACACACCACACTCTCAACACACACACACACACACACACCTCTCACCCACACACACACACCCCACACACACTCTCACACACACCACACACACAGGCAAACACTCTCACACACACACCACACCACACACACCACACACACACAACACACACACACACACACACACTCACTCACACACACCACACACTCTCACACACACACACTCTCACACACACACACACCACACATCTCACAGACGCACAACACACACACACACACACACACACACACACACTCCCTCTCAAACACTACACACACACACACACCAACCCACACTCTCACACACACAAACACTCACACACAAACACACACACACACACTCTCGCACTCACACACACACACTCCACACTCTCACACACACACACACACAACACTCTCACACACACACACACACACTTTCACTCACTCACACACACACACACATCACACAACACACACACACACACACACAGACTCACACACTCCCACACACACTCTCTCTCCACCACACTCACACACACACACACACACACACCCACCCCACTCCTACACACTCACACACACACACACACCCAAACACAAACACACACACAAACACAAAAACACACACACACACACACACCCACACAACACACACACACACACCCACGACACACACACACCCCCACACACACCCACGCACACACACACACACACACACACTGTATATACACACACACACACACACGTACACATGCGTACACACGCGCACACACACACACACAAAACTAATACACACACACACACACACACTCTCTCTCCCACACACACACCACACACACACACCAACACACACACAAAAACACACACACACACACACACCCAACACACTCACACACACACACACACGCACACACTCACACACACACACACATCACACACACACGCAGATCACACACACACACATCACACACACACCCACACAAACCCACTCTCACACCACACTCACACACACACACACACAACACACTCTCACACACGAACACACACACACACCCACACACTCTCTCACAGACACACACACACAACACTCTCACACACACAAACACACACACACACAATACTCACACAACACACACACACACACTCTCTCACACACACACACACACACACACACACACACGCACCAGAACACACACACAACACACACACACACCACACCAAACACACACACACACACAAACCACACTCTCACACACCCACTCTCTCCACACACACACACACACACACACACATCACACAAACACACATCTCACACACACACACACACACCCCTCTCCACACACACACACCACACCCACACACTCTCACACACACACACACACACCCACACACTCAAACACACACACACACACACACTCACACACACACAGACACACACACACACACACACACTCTCAAACGCACACCACACACACACACACACTCTCTCACACACACACACACCCCACCCACACACAGACACACCACACACACACACACACACACACACTCCTCACACACACACACACACACACACCACCTCACACACTCTCAACCCACACACACACACACCCCAGCTCTCCCAAGCACACACCACGGACACACACACACACAACACACACTCTCACACACACACTCTCACCAACACACACACATCACACACACACAACACACACACACAAAAACACACACACACGACACCACACACACACACCTCTCTCACACACCCACACACACACACACTCACTCACTCTCTTTCACACACACACACTCTCACACACACCACACACACACACACACACACACACACCACACACACTCTCTCACACACACACACCACACTCTCTCACACACACACACACACCCCCTCTCGCTCACACACACACCCCCACACCCACACAGAGATGAGGCGTATAAATGGAATCGTACAGCAGAGGATCATTGATTAAAGGAATACAGCTCAGAAATGATTATTAAACCACTGATTATGCTGATATATAATTGTGGAAGAAAACAATATGACTGCAGAATGACTCTCATTTTTCATGCTAGAATATAGCTGTTCTTGTGTGTGTGTGTGTGTGTGGGTTGTGTGTGTTTGTGTGTGTGTGTTTATTGTGTGTTTATGCGCTAGCTTACTTTCGGACAAAGTCTCTCCATAATTTGCATTTGAAGCATTTGATATCCAGTCACACTGGTTTTTGATGCACATCACCTCACTAACATGAACCAATCAGCTGCCGGCTTAAGACAGGACTACAACAACAGTATATGATATATATAATGTTAGAGGAAATGAGTTTGAGCCGCTTACAGTGTGCCACATGCAGTGACGACTCAAATGATGAAAGTGATTCATATATAAAGTAATATCGGGTCATTCACTAACCGTGCATGCATTTGTGCATGAAATCTGTGCATAAATGTTTTCAGGAGCAAATATTGATTTGTTTACTTTTTTTTAGTGCAAGATGCTTTTATCTAAAGCGTTGCGTTCAAGCTGTACATTTGATTAGTTCATGCATTTCCTGTGAATCAAATCCTATACTCTACTTTTTGTGCAACACAGGAAAGTCATGCATCAATAGCGTTCATAATAAACATTAGTATGAATTTCTGAGCAAATGTGGGAACGACTGAAACCACACATGCACAGAAATCACATATTCTGGATGACATTAACACATTAAGATGACGTTTTATACTTTATTTTATCTTCTGTTTGTGCATGCTTCAGGCAAGTTCATTAGCATTCAACTCCAATTTCATTAACATTAGAACGAGGTTTAGAACATATTAAAGTGAGCATGTGTTATAAATGTGTTATAAGGTGTTATATGTGAGCACTGTAAAAATTATTTTATAAAAATGTTTAATTCAGTGTAAATAAATTATTTATTTATTGCAAAATTTACAAAGCCAATCTCACAGGAAAATGTAACTTTGTTTGTGAAGTGGTGATTTTGTATGAATTTATATGATGTGAATCATACGAAACTTCAACAAAAAAAAAAGCTGTAGAAAATCCTTAAATATAACTCTCACTGGGGCAGATCATATGAAAACATACTAATAAATTAGATTATATGAATATGAATTAGCCACCAATTCGCCAAAACACATAATAGTTAGGAATTGCATTGAGACTGTGTTGAATAATTACTAGCCATTTCTGAGTGAGTCAATCCTAATTTCCAAATTTATCCTAATTCTTTTTTTTCTGTGCATATAAACACTATTAATCCATGCAATTATTATTAAATGAGCCCCGGTGTTTTTGAGTTTATGTTTGCATGTAGTAATCATTAATATCTTGATTATGTGATGCGTTCTAATTAGGACTGTCGCGATTCATCGATTTTATTCGACTATTCGATTTTTTTAAATCCTCGATTTCATTTTGCTTGCATCTACTAACCGGCAAAATACCATAATTAAGCATAATTGTGAATTCACAAACGCTACGATTTAATTAAATAATTCTATGCGATGCAGTTCTAATACAGTATATGCGCTTTAATAAGTACATGCGTCACAGTAGTTCCACAGGAACTGTTATATTTACATCACGTGTGGAGCGTCTCGAACTCCATCTCTGCATGTTGTTGTGAATTTGGGTTTATTATAACCTCCATCTGGGAACGCAGCGTTTTAATTACAGTGGCTATAGCATTTCTGTCCTAAAGAAATGGCCAAATATTAAAGATTTAGTGGACATTTGAGTGAAATGGTGCTTGGTCAATATTAAACAAGGATTAGATCGCACAGTAATGTGTAAAAACAATCATCAGGCCGTTGGCGCCCCCTGCAGGCCTTTGCTGTAATGCGTAACGTACATTAGCTCTATTGTTTATAATACATTATGTATTTTAACAGTTTTGTTCAATAAAATCATATGATTTCTTGCTTTTGATACTTCATTGGAACTAATTATTATTGCCTCATTGCTATGTATTTTAAGTAATTTTAAAGGCTATTGTTCACTTACATCTATTTTTATTACCACAAAAAATGAATTATAATTATAGGGCACTATGAAATCTGTTTTATTTCCAAATTAATTTTTTTCCATTTTCATTTTTCTATACTCTGTTTTAATGGTTAAATTAAAATTTATTCATCAAAAAGCCTGTCTAATTAATTGAGTTTTACAGTTTTATCTTTACCAAATTCTGTTTTCCATTATTTTCTGGATTCCATTTGAATGATTCCATAAAATTTCCAATTAATTTATTTTATTAAAAAAAAAATTTTTTTTTTTCAGAAATACTGCACATTTACATTTTTCTCCTAAATAAATAAATTCTGCTAAATAACATTTCTGGTAAATACTCCCTTAAAATTTTTTTTTTAATTAAAATTGTATTATTAGTAGACTAGAACAAGAGGATATGTTGTCGTTCTTACGCTATAATACTGAACTCTGATTTCAGTGATTTGGACTGTGAGATGGATGCACTTTACTTTTGCTTTAAAAAAAGGATTTCATAGAAATTTGGATTTCATTTGGTTTAATAAGTAATAAGTAAAATTGCAGATTTTTTTTGTGGGAAATTAATCGTTTAGATTAATCGATAAAATAGTCGGTAGATTAATCAAAATAAAAATAGTTGTTAGTGGCAGCTTTTCATTGAGATGGATAAACGTGTGTGTGTGTGTGTGTGTGTTAACGGTCTCTCCAGCACTGTGTTCTTCCTGGACTGTCCCGCGTGCTCTAAGCGGATGAAAGTTTGCTTTTGTTCCTCCTGCAATAACAAAAGGCCTTTTAAGTCTGACTGGAAAATCTTTAGGAGAAATTGGCTCCTCTATCGAGGGGCGGTCGTATTGATTCCCGCCCCTGGCTGGCGCTGCTAAAAAGATGGATAGATATGTGTGAGTGTGCGCTTCTGAAGAGCATTGTGTGTTCTCAGAGAGCTTTAAAAACACATGCGACGACGTGTGTGGTGTTCATGAGCTCGGCTGACGGGACAAATGCGTCCGGGTCTCTCTGTGTGTCTGCTTTGCTGTCGGAGTAAATGAAATCTCTTTAAAGCGGATCCTGCGCTGACACGCACAGGCCTTGTCAATTACTTGCCTTGTCTTGCTTAGTTAGCCTCACAGTTTACCTGACGCCGCTGTGGAGAGGCGCTCGAAGGGTCGTGTTGCTTTGGATAATTGCTTCACTGTCTTTACTCGGCGTCTGCTGAGAGTCACTAAAGTCAAACACTCACTACACGCCTCTGTGTTTGTGATCCATGCATTTGACTGCTGTCTTCATTCTGAGTGCATTCTAAGTGTTCATATCAGCGCAGACTAAAACGACATTTAGTTACTTGAAATAAAATAAAACTTAAACGTATTTTATTTCAGCTAGTTGCAAACATTTTTCATTTTCATTTAGTTTCACTTGATGTACTACACCTCCGACCCTGCCTCCCTGTCGTCACCTGTCTCGACTGTTTGCCCCATCCCCAACCAGCTTCTTCCATCTTACCCCCCACCGGATTCGTACCCCTTACCTCCCCTTTCCACCCACTCTGCCCCTACACAACTCATCCCCCATCGTTCCTCCCCCCCCCTCTTTCCCCCCCGCGACCCCCCCCCCCCTTCCGTCATTCATCCCCTTCCCCCCACTCTCCCCTACACCTCCCTAGTCCCCTTCCCTGCCCCCCCACTCTGCCCCCCCCTTTCCCTATTACTAAACACTCTCCCGTCCCCTTCCCCTGGCCCTCCCTTCTCTCCCAACCACCCAAATCTATTCTAGCCGGATGCGGATCCTCAGGGCCGGATAGCGAGTCACGTGACACGTACAGTTATACAGATGAGACACACGCCAGGCTGCGGCGTGTACAGATGAAGCTGCACGTAGTCGTTCGCACAATCCTAACGCACCCACCTCCCCCGAACACGTACTGCAGTTGGTAGAGAGCCTCGGCTAAGGCTTATGTGCCCCCAATAACCCCTGGTGTTACAGACCTCTTTCGATCTACTCCAACCGTACCCCCCCTCCTCGGCCACTAACAAAAAATACCAACTTACACTAAATAATTAGAATTGTAACTAAGAGCGCCCTACCCCCCCCCCGACCCCCATGCCCCACCCGCGCGTAATGGACCTTACCCCCTCACATCCCACGACTAGCTGTCTACTCCTCTCTCCAGAGGCAGCGTGAGCCTAGAGGGACCGCGATCTTGTCACACACCGAGACTAAAGTCGTAGGGAACTGCAGGCACTGGCTGTGAGGTGGCTCCTGGTCTCGAGGAACCGCTAGCATCCGCAGACGCGGGCAGGAAGCAATCGGGTAGCTTCGTCATGGCACCGCCACAATCGCGGGGCTGGTGCAGATCAGCGGTGCGGAGACTCAGCACAGCCCCTCTGGACGCACGTCCAGTCATGCACACGGCAGCCCCCAGCACCTCTTTGGGTCACCTGTTGGTCACTGGGATACATCGGACACCCATCAGCAGTGAGGATGGAGTAGAACTGCACCGACACTCAGAGGGCTTACCGTAGAGCATACGACGCCGATGGGTCTTTCTGCGAGTCCATGTCACATGGGTATGCGACTTACGACATGCCCGGGTGCACATCTTGACGTTCTAAGGTGTATTCGATAGAGCCAGTTGATCACGGTCAGCTGTTTTGCAGACGTTAATGGCTTTTTTCCTCTAGATGCCACCTAGACAAGCGACAGCGATAGCAGCCTAGCCCGGTACTCCGAAGCCCCAATGACAGCATCCACCTTAGCGACCGAAGAACTAAGGACATTGCGACACACTCCAGGGAGCGCATGTACCGGTCAGAGACAGTGCACGGGGTTATCGAGGGCGTGTCCCAAGCAACGACACGCAGGGAGTCCGCCGCTGGCGGTCCGTGTGGCCGGATCCGTACAGAGCTTGCGCCGATGGGAAAAATACCAGTGGTGATTCCGCAGGGCAACTATCCACACATTCAGAGCCGCGGTCCGCAGGCAGGCGATAGCGAACCGCGGCAGAGGCTTTGTCGAGTATACAGGACAACATAGAAACACGCGTGCATTTGAGATGAAGAGCGGGGGAGGAGCGGGCGACGGGACGATCTAGCGCCAAGTTCTTTTTCAGGAGTTTTCGACAGTGTGTATCAGAGGTGTTGTCTACGGGACTGCCCGGACCAGAGCGCCCGTCGCGCGCCTACCCGCCGGGACGGAGGGGGCTACTAGTCGGAACGACACGCCCCCTGCTGACATCATGCTGGCCACTGCATAGCATTTAATATCACTGGGACAAACAGCGAGCTAGCTTCCTGGCCGAAAAGCCCGTCCCCTGCAGCCAGCGGGGTGGCATGCACACCGAGCATCGAGCCGTTGCAGTGCGGCGCGACCGAGCGTCCTGTGCCAAGGGCTACAGGCTGCGGAGGCTTGAACCCCGGAAGCACTCCAGGAGCGCGCCTGTGGGAGGCGGGGTACCGAGGGCTGCATTCAACTACATCATCGGCCTCGCACTAGGCTGGGGCGCGTACCTGGTTATTGAGTGCTTCCCGTTCACACACCCTACATGCCGCTAGCCATACCCGCCGAGCAAGCGGCGACTCACAAGCCTTCTCGCCTTGATCAGACTCAGTGGCAAGATGAGCGGACAGTCCAGACGATGCATCAATGCTGGAACGGTGGGAGCTGAGAACCAGATACATCGTTTGATAGGATGCTAGAGACGATTAGCTCCGCACATTGTGGGTGTGGTACAACCGTGTCGCTCGCCAGACTCACGACTCTTTAGTCTTGCTACCGAAGAGCACTAAGTTGCGCCCGTGCTTAGAGCAACGATGTGGATCAGAAGCCGCATACTCAGATGAAGAATGTGCTTTAACCGTTTAAATACTGCTGACCTTAAATAATTGTCGGCCCAGTGAAAAGCTAAATCAAGAGTATGTGATCAGCCTCACGATCCAACCGTTAGGATAAACTGTCTATGCATCAATCACGATTTCACACACTCGTCTGAACAGTGTCAGGATACGTACCCAGTGCCCTGTCTCTCGGTGAGCTGTCCACCATGTGTCACCATTCTATGGATTTTTCTGATAAAGTTTCATTTGTCGAATTAGAGCCGCACGATAATGGTTTGACGGTTAATCAGGATTATTATGCTCAAAAATATAATCACGATTCAACGATTCAAGATATAGTCACGATGCTCACAGATTTAGATACAAATGACTGCATGAATGAAACACACACACACACACACACAACAGTATATCATAGACACCAGAGTGCAAACAACAACACACACACAGGCACATCAGAAGACAGCACACAGACAGACCACAGACACGCACACACACCAGACCAGACAGACACGCGCACCATCACACACACACACACACCCACACCCACAACACACACACACACACACACAAAACACACACAAACACACACACAAACCCACACACACAAACAGACACACCACACACACCACACACACACACAAACACCCACACACCACACATACACAGACCACACACCAAGACAAACAAACAGCACAGACACACAAAGACACAGACAGAACACACACAGGACCCGCAGACCAGACACGCAACACACACACACACACACCACACCACACAAACAGACACACAGACACAGACACACACACACACACAGACACACACGCAACACACAACACACACACACACACACACAGACACAGGACAGCACAAAACACACACACACACAAAACAGACACAGACACAGACACGCACACAAACAAACACACACACACACACACAAACACACACACAGACACACAACAACACTCACACACACACACACCACACACAAAACACACACTCACACACACACACACACAATCACACACACACAAACAAACACACAAAAACACACCACTCCTCACACACACACACCACACACAAACCCACACACACCACAACACACATCACACACACAACACACACACACACACTCACACACAAAACACAACACACACAAACAAACACACACACAGAGACACACACACACAAACCACACACACACAAACATATAATGTATATTAGACATTACATACGCAGTTGTCAAAGTTGGGATCTGTAGATGTACGATATTTGTTAAGTTTTTAATATGTTTCTTAGTTCACCAAGGCGCTTTTTTTGATCAGAACTACAGAAGAAAACCTGTAATATGTGAAATATTATTAAATTTCAAATAATGGTTCTATGTTTATCTACTTTCAAATGTAATTTATTCCGTGACGCCAAAGCTGAATTTTCAGCCTCAGTACTCCGTTTTCAGTGTCACATGATCTCAGAAAAAATATTCGAAATAATATTATTGGTTGGAAGAACTACTAATAATAACAATAATTTTTATTTTATTTTGTGAATTGAATTGAGCAGAATGTCTCAATAGAGGAGATCACTGTAACTTGCATGTTTGTGTGTTTCAGCTCAGTGCTTTTTCCAAAAGTAGAAAGAACATGTGATATGGTTGCCAGTGGGAGATTAGTACCTCTAGGCAGAAAATAAATCAAATTAAGAGAAAAGCTCTGATTGGGGGATTTAAACTCTTGAAATCTGGCAACCACAATCATGAAAGCTTGAGGAGGCTTTTTACCAATGCAACATAACGCAAATGAAACACCTTCAGGGGGAAAAAATCACATAAGATTGTGCTTAATATATCAAGAGAAGCAGAAATCGTGATCACGATTAAAATGTTTTTTTCCCCCATGCAGCCCTATTTAGAATGATTGTTATAATCAGGAAATTCAAAACTGTAATGTTGTTTGACGCTTGAAGGTTGAGCTACGCAGAGATGATTGGATGAGCTGACCTTTATGACAAATGAGTTGTGACTCGATTTGGCATCTACCAATGGGAGTGAAGACAGAGGTCATGTGACCTGCCAATAACAGCAGGTCAAACTAAAGCTTAATAAAGTGCGGCTAATTATATAATGGTGTCATTTTCTGTCAATTCATCATTCTGTCATTAATTACTCATTATCGTGTCGTTTAAAACCTTTCCTCTGTGGAAGTCAGAAGATCATTTGAAGAACTTTTGGGAAGCAAACATCACTGGAGACCAAAATATCTTCTTTTGTGTTGAAGAGAAGAAAGACAGTCGTTTGTAATGAGTATATGATATGAAATAAGCCATGATGTTAGCGAGTGGACCTTATCAGGTATACGCACTATAAATTGAAGTGGAAGAGGGGCATGGCTACGTTTTATTATTAAGACTCAATCTTTATTTAATCATTTCCCAAATAAATCTTCAAGGAGGGAGACGGGACAGTAGGAGCACGCGAGGCATAAACGCTATCAGGGCAAGTCTTGTTAATGATGTCAAAGGTCATGCATCTAATTAAACAGTAATTTCATCATCTGCTGGAATCTCGTTAAATCACCCAAATGCAGAATCTGGAATATTGAAGGTAGTTTTGCGGCGGTTTTGGTCCTGTCTCTGCAGCTCCATTGAATATCAAAAGTCCTGCGGTGTGTCAGATGCACAGAACTAAGAGCACAAACCTGATCGAACCGTCGGCCCCGGGCCGGGAGTCGCAGATATGTGCATTTCTAGAACCAAACACACATTGGAGAAGCGCAAAACAGAGATAATGGGTACTCGAGCCGGCTCCGACATGCAGGTCTGTTGGGCGCTCACGACGGGGGAAGAGTGTTTGAGCAGATATGAGAGATGAGCCGTTTGTGTGAAGTGTCAGGAGAGGCTCATGCGCCCCGGCTGAATGATTTGCATTGTCTTTTTGATGTATGACCCACATAATTAGCAGCCGTAACCTGCTTTCGTCCGAGCACCTGTACATCCAGGCATGAAGAATCGCGAGTTTCTTGAGCTGAGCACGACGGAGGGTTTCTCCCACACAAGCCGCGTAGACTGTAACCAGTGTTAATTTTGACAGCAAATTTTGATTTAGTTTTAGTCATAGTCTTTTGACTCGTGCATTTAGTTTTAGTATAGAAATTGCTTTTAGTTTTAGTCGAACTAAATATCTAAGATTTAGTAGACTAAATCACAGTAAATTTCGCGGCTAACATCTAATGGGGTTTGTGACAGTGCATTATAAGCATTGCTCGAAAATTGTCCAAAACTCATTATATAGGTGGATATTAAGGTTTTATCACCGATTTAACTGCGGTGCCACACAACATGCCTTTATGTTCAAATGAAATAAAACCACTTCTCATAAAAAACAAGAACATGGTATTCTTTTTAATGAAATACCAATGGTTATATAGGCTAATCATGCATTCTTTATAGCAACTTGTTTACCATATTCTTCATTCTTTCAAGCAGACATATTTATTTCTATAAATAAATGTAGATTCATCTTTAGGGCTACTGAAGTTTTTCAGTCAAGAGTAGTGCGTTATTTTCTGTCTTTCTTTTGTTGCTTGAACATCAATGACTCAGAAAATAGCAACTAAATTAGGCTGCTATCACTTTAAAACCGAATGCACAGCTGCAATGGATGCAATGCACTGAATCGTTCACTTAGACGGAATTCAATGTGTTAGTGAATCTACTCGTCAAAGAACGGACAATCGAGTACGTTTTTTGACAATCATATCTCCGTTCATGCGACGCGAAAGAGTGCTCGTGCGCTGTGAGAGGCGCTTTCTGTGTGTGTGTGCTTCAGTGTGTGCGCTCAGAAAAACGGACCGAATTGAGTTCTTTCTTGCGTCGTCAGATTTATCCATATGTCTGCTCTTCTCTTACTCCCACATATTGACATTTTTTTGCGTTTTATGCGACGTGCAGCAAGCGTGTGTTAGCTTATGTCCCGCCGGTTCATATGTACGCATAACCTCCGAACCACGCAGCAGATTCCTTCTGAACGAATCTCTTCCCAAATCGTCCCTCACCAACATTTTTGTCTCATTTTTATTCACTGACGAAAATGTCAATAGATTTACGTCATAGTTTTTGTCATTCGTTATCGTCTCGTTGTCATCGGTGAAAAAATGTCGTTGATGAAAATTATGACGAAAGAATGTGAGTAGTTGAAGGATCTACTCAAGACTAGAAGCAGACTCGACAAGCTGGTCAGCGCCTCTGTTAAACGGATACTACACCGCGCTTTCCGGCGTATAGCACGGGATGGACTGGATGAACGAGTGGCGAAATAGGTACATGAAAGAATCAAGGGAATAAGAATCCGAGTATCAGACACGCGAGACACGTAGCGACTCGCTAGGGTGGACTCAAAGAGCAAGGGAAGCAGAAGTAATCAGTTTGGTTGTGTTCATGGACTCATATTAAACCATTAGTTCACACAAGAATAACCCATGTCGATCCAAACTTGTAAAACTAACTGTCTAGATTGCAAACGATGCCTTCATGCACCAAAATGGACAAAAAGCAGCGCAGAAGTATTTCAGTGGTAGTTCCTGTGACTCGTGCGGTTGTGTGAGGAACAGATCCAAATTTAAGTTCAAATGTGGTGCTTTTCTTTGTGTTTTGTCAGGTTTGATGTCAGATGTCATTGATTCTTGCTTGTCTCTTGACATCAATATTATATGAGAAATATTTCTGTGTATTATTGTATGTTAAATCACTGACTAAGTTTAGACCTGTATGACCGTGGTTATTAGATCTGACCACAGTTTTGTTTATTTTATTCTATTCTATTTTATTGTTTTATTTTATTTAGTTTTTCATGCAGAGCAGAAATATGCAGGTATTTTCATCAGCATTGACATCATTGGTTCATTTTATTTGCAAACAGGATTATTAGTTTAAATTTAAGTTTAGTTCGATTTTGTTCAATTTAGTCTTTTCCAGTGTTATTTGTATATACTGTTATAGACAGTGTTAGGTACTGTTAAAGTGTTTATTAGAGGTCGACCGATGTATCAGTTTTGTCGATTAATCTGCACCGATAGTTGATTGCCGGAACTATCGGCAAAAATCCATGCCAATAGTTTTTCCGGGTTGCATTCGTTGCTGGAGTTGCTGAGAAGCTCTCGCAGCAACAACTTTACAGTACGAGAGCGAGAGCGACCTCTAGAGGCAGAATCACTGACAGCACGTGCTGTTTGTTTTGACACGTGACACTGTGCGCTGCTCAGAGTGGGACACTAAACGTCGACAACTAAACAGTGTGTATACAGTATACTGCAGTGCATGTTTTCATATCATTATAAAGTAATTAATTTGTTGACTAGATGCTGCATTAGTAGAGAAAGAACAGCAGTATGTTTGCTATCAAGGCTGAGAGGACGCAAACATTAGCAGCACCTCAAGCGGTTAAAACAATGTGACCAAAAAACACGAGTCTGATGCAAATGTTTAATGTCACGATTGTTACCATCTATTTGCATTAGTTTATATACAGAATCTGTCTGGTCACATTAATGCATTTGTTAGCTACAGAAGTTGCAGCTTTAAAGCTGTGACGTGAGAAAGCAAACTGAAATGTTCAGAAATCCTGCCGCGCCATATCACAGTTTTCCATTAAATTACATTATATTTGTTCCAAGTCGTTGTTAATGTGCATAATGACTCACCCTAGGCTGTAAAATTGAGTATTCTGCATTTTTCAGTGAAATGTTTGTCTCCAATAAAGTCTGTATGCTTCACAGAGAGAGCTGTAATATAGATCACGCTTTTTTTTAAACACCGAACTTCAAACTGATCTATACTACTTTTGTTCACAACTTTTGCAGTGATGATTTTGGTGCTGTGGATGCCTTTATATTGGTATTTGAGAGATAATCATCCCGTGTTCTAGAATAGAAGCAACGAAAGTGTGAGAGTTATAACCCCCCCCCCCCCCTTACAATATCACATATGTGTGCAATTTCCTGCTATTGGGACTTTGTGCATCTGCTATTTAAAGATGGCCATAAATTAGAGTGTGTTCATTTCAACATCTACTAATATAATTTTACATTTTGAAGTTGCTTTTGTTAACATTAGTTAATGAACTATGACCTAACTTTAATGATCAATATATATTTGATATTTAATATTAATATTTTTATTCATGTACACAATATGTATCAGTACTGTATTTGTTTATTTTTTTAAATAGTAAAACAGTATTTTAGTTTTTGTTCAGTATCCATTTGAAAAACTATCGGTTGATTAATCGGTATCGGCCAGTGTGGTCCAAACTATCTATCGTATCGGTATCGGTAAAATCGGTCAACCTCTAGTGTTTATCAATATTTAGAGCTTTTGTTTATATATTTCCTGTTTTTAAATTTTTGTTAAAATGTTAATTTTTATTTCTTTTTTCAATGCCTATGCAGTTTTAAATTTTTTATGTCAGCTTTAGTTATTTTAGAACGAGTTAAACTAAATAAAGATGAGTTCATGTTTCTATTTCTTTCTCTCTCTCTCTGTCGCTATCTTTTTTTTTTAAGTAGCGGAAATATTTTATTTTTTACATTTTTTTAGTTCTCTATAAGAACCCTGTTCTTAGTGTAGTTTTTTGTTGTTGTTGTTGTTAATTTTCATTGTTTTGAGTTTTCTAGTTTGCATTTATTTCGGATTTATTTTTGTTTTAGTTTTTAGGTTTATTTTAAACTTGAGATTTTCTGTAGAGTCTAGTTTTTTCATTATCTCGTGGCGTTAATGTGTTTTTCAGTGTTGGGGAGTAACTAGTAAGATGCAACAGCATGACGTATCTATAACTGTAATCTGTTACAGTTACTGAGAAAAACATTTAACCTCAGAACGATGTCAAAGTAAAAAGAGCTGCTAAAGTCTGATTTTGTGCAGGCTGTGCTTTAAAATTTAATTTTTATAATCTTAATTCAAGTGATGAAGGATTGTGAAAAGTAATCAAATGTAATCAGTTACACTACTTGTTACATTTTAAAAGGGGAGTAACTGAATCGTAACAAGTTATTAAACCATTCGTTTGGAGTTGATCGTAGTGATGTTGGACGTGATCATTAATCATAATAAAGCCGGTGAAGTGCATGCAGACAGTGACTGAACTCTCTCCTCACTGTACGCGCCCGAGCTCATCAACTGCTGTCAGAGCGGCTCTTTCAAGGCTGTCTGTCTGACAGCGGCTCCATTGTCACCTCCAGTGTCTCCTGACGCGCACAGAATAGAAGATGAGCTCGTTCTCCTCTCAGCGCTCACTAAATCTGCTGTCCTCTCGCTCGTGTAAGCGGACAAAAGCCCGAATATATCATCAGATAACAGTTACTGCATGAATCTGCAGGAAGACAATGGAGTATATCTGTCATCAGTGAAGCGGCGGGCTTTAAAACAGGCTGCGTTCGGCACATACATCACACACTAACAGCCTGACGACTGAATCACACACCCTGACGTGTCCATTGATATCAGAAGCTGATCTCACACACACACCCACACACACACTCAAACACACACTCACACACACACACACACACACTCACACACACCTCACACACAACACACCACACACACACACACCCGAATAATCACACACAAACGCATACTCCTCAAAGAACCACACACGACACACACACTCACCCAAGTACCCACATTACACTTCACACACACATACTCTCTCTCCACACACACACAAACACACACACACACACACACACACACACACACACATGTTAATATGGACATAAAACACAAACTGTCAGGTAAGCTGTGAAGAAGCTTTCAAACATTAAATAGTGAGCAACTTCAGCATTGATGGCCTGATTTTGGGGAGCATGTTAATTTTTTCTGCAAAGCAGAGACTGACGTTAGTAGTAGTTTATTGTTATACATAATGTAATACTCCTTATAATAAATGGTTAATAACAAACGTATAATCTATAAAGATCTTGTATTATATTGAATATTGGTTCTATTATAAAATATGACACATTTTATAAGATACTTACATTGTCACGTAATTGATTTACCAGCTTCTTAAATACATGCAACTTACCTGACCCTAATGTGAACTTATAAGGAATAAAAAAACGGGTGGAGGAGGGGTGTGGTATATTACCCTTTATTCATTATAGTAAACTATCATAATAAAGCGCTAAAAGGTTAACATTAAAATGTATAAATACAATAAAAGACATACGTTAAATAAAAAAACATATTACTATAAAAGATAATACGAATAGAATATAATCTACATTTAATATTATGTATTAGTTTAATTTTATGTTAATTAATTAAAATAATTAAATAATTAAATTTTATACATGATTACATCTCTGGATTTGTTTTACAGTGTTCATTACTCTTTTTGAAACCCTCGAACATTTTGTAATAGGTTTCTACTAAAATTCTAAACTTTTTTATTTTACAAAAATTATTGCTTTCTTGAAGCATTAACATATATATATACTGTATATATTTTACGGTGTATATTTTACTGTATAGTATAGTAGTCAAGACCCCCCCCGCGCAAAAGAACACCCGTGGGCCACAATTGAGAGCCCACCAGTGGGAATAGAATAGACACACACATCAACAGACGAACTGTGCCCAGGCCCCCGCGGGCTAGGGAGAGCGCGACCAGCAAGCAACAACGCACACAACACACACACACACTCACCGCTGACACACACACACACACCCACCGCACACACACACACACACACACACGCACGCACACACACACACACGCACGCACACGCACACACACACACACACGCACACACACACACACACACACCGCACACACACACACACCCACACAACGCACACAAACACACACGCACGCACACGCACACACACACACGCACACACACACACACGCACACACACAGTCATCATGCTTCAAGAGTGATTGATCAGATCTGGCGTGCAAAAGGTGTTTTTCTGTTTTTCCTGTTTATGCAAGCATTATTGTGCACAGAGGAAGGTGTGTGTGTGTGTGTTAAATGAGTGTGTTTGATTGCTGATCTGTGTGTGTGTGTGTGTGTGTGTGTAGCAGCTCCTGTGTTGATTTACAGTGAGTTTGTGAGCGCTGCAGCACTGCGTCCTGAAATATTCATTTATTTCACCATTAGTTTCCTTTTCCTCTGGAGAGCACATAACTTTTGGTCTTGCGTCGGGTCGTTCAGATGCACTCAGCGCACGCAGAATAAATCACAGCGCAGCGCTCGTAAGCGACGGGGCTAAAAATGTGCCAATAATCGTTTTCTCGCACCTGTTCGTTTTTGTTTACCCATAATTACAGCCTTGGACATTAATTTCACTCGGACGCTGATCGTAGTTCTGCAGCAGTCCGAGCTCCAGTTTACAAAGACGTTTATAAATCCTTCATAATGCGTTCAAAATAATTAGAATAAATAAATAAAGGCTAGTAAATATTCAGTTAGTTTAGTTTAGTTTACCTTTATTTAACCAGGAAATGAAAAACTCTTGAGATTTAAACTCTCATTTACAAGAGGGTCCTGGCCAAGATAGGCAGCACATTTAGTTACACATAAAACAAAATACATTTGTTTACGTCACTCAAAACATTTACAATCAGGTGACTCTACAAATAGATCCTTTAAAATACATTTAAAATCATTTAGTGATACCAACTCTTTTAAATAGTTGATTCCAATCAAATGGAGCAGCATAACTAAATGCCCGTTTAGTTATGCTGTTTGTACGAACTTAAAGTTTGTACGAATTTTAGGGATGCTTAAAAGATAACAGTCTTGTGAGCGAAGCCCATAATTCTTTACACCTTTTTGAAATATATTCTGCTGTAAATATGAAGGTGTAATGGGGCTGACGAGACGTGAGACGTGTGGATCCATCTGCAAGCTTTTATTTAAGAGACGTGGTATAACAGGCAGGGTCGAACAGTGGCAAACAGGTATATGGCGGGAAAAACACAAGAATAGTCCTAGGGCTAGCGTAGGTCAACGATCGGCAGACAGAATCACAGGGGCGAGACGAGAGGGATAAATCCAGGAAAACAGGCAAAGATCAGGACACGAGAAAACAGACAAGGCAAGACTAAGATAAAGCTATGGACAAACTAGACAGGCTCCGTAGAGTAGCTATCGCTATGAGAGTGATAAACGCTATACAATACTCGGCAGAGGGAAGGGATCAGAGTGAGTGTTAAATAGTGAGTGAGTGGATATGAAACAGACTGTGTGCAATCAGTGCTGTGTGCAATACGTGCTGTGTGCAATCAGTGCAATGAATGATGGGATATGTAGTCCGGGGTGATATGCAACAGTGTGTAGTGCGAGATGTCAATGAAAATGGAAAGGGTGACCTCTGATGGCTAGCAGACGGAAGTTCATGGACCGGCTTCGTGACAGAAGGAAGTAAACCGACAATTATTTTATATATAAATAAGTACCAATGCTGAAGTCTACGGGATGACAACGCCGGCCTTCCAACAGTTGTAAAATAAGAGCAAATCAAATTACAAGCAATAGCACAAAATAGCCTACTATCCAACAAAGATACAAATGGAAACGGTGCATTTCAGGGCAGGTCTAACGGTGATTTTCAGGTAGCCTACAGAAATTTAATAAATTATGCTAATCAAATAACACTAGTCTTTATATCTTTTTCAAAGTTCAAGAGCAGTGAGTGATTGGTTTTTTCTTTGTTCTGTTTTCTTTGATCAACATTAAAAACAAAGACAACAGCAGGATTATTGGAGTTCTGTGTCTGTCACTTTAACACCGTGTCTACACCGCAGCAGCTTGAAGATGCGACAAAGCGGCCGTTGCAAAGTGCTGGGACTATTTCAGAAATGGAACGGGGAATCCGTTTACTTTTGGCGATTTGTCGTGTTGCGCCGTCACCCGTCAACTTTACGGAGCGTCGTTCACATTTGTGCATGTTTATGTTCTCACAACATTGCACTGTTATAAAAATGTTACCGGCCATCTGGTGACTGACACAGTTTCATATACTAGCCAAAGTCGATTTTTACTTATATTTGGCGCTTGGCGGTGTAATTTTTAGGCCCAGTATATAAAATATATATATATATATATGAGGAAATTTTATTTAAAATTTATAAGCAACCAAAACAGTCAAATTTTTGAAACCTAAATATTATTTCACAAAACAGCATAAAGATATCTGAATAAAATAAACCACATTGTACTTCAAATGAAAAAAAAGTGATATAATTTGTTCATGCTGCAGTGGTCAGTAGGCATATCATATCTGTTCATCAACAAAATCACTCTAAACTGTGTGTGAGAAAGAAATGGGAAAAAGGCTAAATATAATTTTACAAAGGTTTTGGACACTATATAACTGTTTATAATTTTACAAAACTATTGTGGACACCAATTGTACTCATAAATACTTGGTCAAATGACCGAACATAACCATATAAAATTTTTAAAAGATATATATCTTAAAATGTATTTTAAAAATTGGGGGGAAAATAAAAATAAAAATAACTAAATCTAAAATAAAATTAAACTAAAATTAAAATCAAATAAAATAAAATAAAATAACATAAAATAATATAAATAAAATAAAACTAAATAAAATAAATAAATAAATAATATAAATAATAAAATACATAAAAATAACATAAAATAAAATAATGATGGTATTTTGCGGGGAAAACCAATCCTAAAGCATCGAACTGTCATTCCCTTACTAATCTCTTCAGGTCAAACGGACTGAAGTGTTACGCGGGTTAAATCAGATAATTATATTACAATACCGACTTAAAGAAAAATTACTTAATCTTATTTTCTGAACATTTCTCATAAGTAATGAGTGTTTGCTCAAAAACAGAGATAATAAACTATCGCAAGGGGGACAGAAAAATAATTGTTTTTTCTTTGAATAGTTAGTAATACATTCTTTGACTCCATTGGCAGATATTTGTTCTTGTTTTAAGCATAAACTCACATGATTCTGATGCATTTTTCAGAAAACAAGATGCAATATCATGTAAAGTGGTTTTGCTTCTCTAGTAAATGTATCTTGATTTAAGAATATTTAGATATTAGAAATAAGTAAAAAACAATATTTTGCCAACAGTGTTCAGCAGATAGTCCTACAACAAACTCTCACAGAACTCACGGTTGAGTCCGTCTGGTTGGGATGTGCAACCAAAAATATCAATGTTTGACAGTCGAAGAGCCTCAGAAACCTTTAAATGGCTGACTTTTAATGGGTTCATAAAGACACCTCCTCTGTTTATTGCAGGAATTAAAAGTGCATTATAAGTGTGTGTCCCGCGAGGAGAATTAGGATGAATGAGAGCTGACGGCGGATGATGTGAAGGGGAAGTCTGGTCGCACGCCGCTGTGAAATGAATCACATTTATGCTTGCTGGCGCGGTGGCAGCCCAGCGTTTAACGATGATAGAGTTTGGACACTTCATTTCTGTCATTGTGAAATTGTTTCCAGCAATGAAAGACTCTCGAACGAAGAGCGCACGAGGCACGGCTAATGATGGTTATGTATGTTGTGCCGTGCATTCACTTCGAATCCCTCTCCACCTCGGTTTAAGCGCTCCTGTTGTTTGGCATATTGCATTATGACAAGGAGGAGGGCAAGGAGTAGATGCGTTCGCTCATTTCCAAGCATGGTAATGGGAAACACGCTGATAAAATAAATGTCTGTCCTTTTGTTGCAGGAGATTGTGACTTCGAGAAGCCCTTCTCGTCGTGTGGATACACCCAAGGGCGAGACGATGACCTGAACTGGGAACAGATTGACACCAGTGGAAAGTCTTTGCTGGATCCGTGGGTGCCGCCGGGTGAGACCATCCCACTGATCAATTACTGATCCATTAGTGGTGTTTCATGCTTGATTGCTTGATTCATCTGTGTTGATGGAGGTCAAGCTTCTCAATGGTCTCCTCAATGAGCCACTTTGGTCGAAACTGACCGAAAAATTTTACCTTTTGAATTTTTAAAAATTGTTGCTTTATCAGAGTGGGATGACATTTGGTGCATTTTGTCACATTGGGTTTGTGAACACACAAAAAAATCACGGACATGATTCGGATATGTTAAAGGGACAAAAAGTAAAAAAAAAGCATCTCTTGGTAGCTTCGTGCTCAAAAATGACTTTGGGAAAAAATGCTCATAAAAATTTTATAAATATTGCATAGTATTATAAAATCCCTTCGAAAATCTAAATAATAATCAAAAAAGATTATTAAGCAAATGTATTATATTGATTTTCCTGAAGAAAAAACAAAACAAAAAAACCCCATAACATTTCAAGTCTTCGGTCGCTTTTGACCACGAAGGTACCAAGCGTGACCCAAAAATGATGAAAAAAATATTTTTTCAGTGTTCGTCTGAGGTTTATGAAGCAACACGTCTGGGATTTAAATCTACAGCCTTAAAGTTATCCAGGGTTCCTCTAAGTCTTAAAAAGCCCTTAAAGTCTCAATTCACCCACAAACAAAGACCTTAAAAAGGTTTTAAATCAGACCAGAATATCTTAAATTCATTAAATGTAATGCATACGCTACAAAAAAAGTGCAAATATCTAAACATCCTTAAATCAAGAAACGAAAATGCAAAATGAAGATGGGATGTTTTGAACAAAAATGAAGTGACTTTATGCTTAAAACATGAAAAATATCTGTCAACAGGGTATAAAAATTTAGTTTATTTTCTGACCCCATTGTTTTAATCTCACTTCATTTTGTTCAGTTTCTCTGGAAATGTTTAAAACAAGAAAACATACTGAACAGCATCATGTTTTTGTGTCTGACGTTACGTTAAAAGTTAGTCTAGTAGATTGAATCAGAGATATTCAAGCTTTTAGCATTACTTTTGTTTTTGTAAAATGAATTCAAAAGTGACGGAGATCTGTTGTAAGTTGCATTTTCAAACTTTAGAGTGTTGTCAATACAACTCATTGTCTGCTCTCTAGACATTTACCTTGAGAAAGCATATTGACGTATTGTGTTTCCTTCAATCTTCTTAAAAAAGCCTGAAAGGTCTTAGATTTACCTTTATAAGCCTACAGGAACACATTTATCTCACAGCACACATTGACAGCAGATCCACCGCAGGGTTCTGTGTCTGAAGAGCCAGATTTAATGGGGTTTTACCTGATGATTTGATGTTTTAGAGGGATTCTGGCTGATTTAACAAGTGTTTACCCGACGTCTATCTGTTTAACAGGCAGTTTAGCTTTAGAAATAGATTGTGTTCATCTGATGATTTGAAGCTCTAAATCTGCACGATTTCTGGAAGATCAAGTTGTATTGGTTTTTAATGGACGTCATTGAATATATTTGAGCACTGTTAGGTTCTAGAAGTAAAAATGCCATTCTTTTACAAGGCTGAGGTCACTGATGATATTTGCTATTTGTGACCCTGGAGCACAAAACCAGTCATAAGGGTCAATTGTTTGAAATTGAGATGTATACATCAACTGAAAGCTGAATAATTAAGCTTTCCATTGATGTATGGTTTGTTAGGATAGGACCATATTTGGCTGAGATAAAACTATTTGAAAATCTGGAATATGAGGGTCGCAAAGAAAATCTAAATATTGAGAAAATCATCTTTAAGTTGTTCAAATGAAGTTCTTAGCAATGCATATTACTAATCAAAAACTAAGTTTTGATATATTTACGGTCCAGAACCCATGCTACCAAAGTTTCATGGAACATGATCTTTACTTAATATGCTAATGATTTTTGGCATAAAAGAGAAATGTATAATTGTGACCCATACAATGTATTGTTGCTATTGCTACAAATATCCCCCAGCGACCTAACACTGCTTTTGTGCTCCAGGGTCACATTTTACTCCCCATAATACTGAAATCAGCTGTGGAATCAAAAGAAAGCACCACTGCCGCATCGCTCTTCAAATGCCTGTTATGTCTGTGTATATCTGAAGATTTTGCAATTAAACAACACAATTCATGGTTCTTATGCTCATAGTGATTGCAGGTGTGAGGTGGTTTTGGTTGCATGGACTTATCGTTTCATTCACGGGCTGAATGAATGCTGTATCGCTTGCGGGTGGTGGTTAGAGGACTTTATGAGGGCTTGTTGAAAATCTCGATGGATCGGGATAAATGGGCAGAGATGGTGTGCGACGCCTACCGCACTTATTAGAGAATTAAAACCACAGAATCAGCCCTCGTAAGAAGCGACGGAGCTCGAGACACAAGCTGGCTGACGCTAAATGCAGGAAAGACAGGCGCTCTGGGAATGAATTTTTTATCAAAACAGGCAAATCTATTTTAAATTAAAGCGTTTTTACTCTCAGCAGTGGAAGGCATGAGGATGCTTTGCCCGTATTTGGAGCATCTCTCCTCTCGTTAATGATGCATTGATCGCCTCTCATTGATTTGAGACGGAGGGAATATGGGAATGACATCACCTCAGGAATCAGACTAAATGAGAACGCAGCTATTGAATGGATATTGTTTTTCTCTAAATTCTGACACGATCCCACACACCGCTTCCACGGAATAGATAACGTCCGTCATGGACCTCGGTGACTCACGCCGATTCGTTATGAGACGCGGCTAATGTCAAGCATCTTCTCTCTCATATGCTGTGTGTGTTTGTGTGGAGTCTGTGTGTGTGGGTGTGTGTCTGTTGTGTGTGAGCGAGACACAATCGCTCGCGCTCACACACACACACACACACACACACTCTCTCTCGCTCGCACACTCACACTCACACACGCACACACACACGCACACGCACACGCGCACACACTCACACCCACACACACACACACTCTCTCTATCTCTCACACACACACACTCACTCACACACACACACACACACACACACACCACTTCTCTTTTCGTCTCACACACTCACAACACACCACCCACCACACACACATTCTCTTCGCTCGCCCATTCACTCTCACTCACCACCACACACACACACACACACTCACAAAACACACACACACACACACACCACACACACACACTCTCCTCTCGCATCCAACTCACACCCAAACACAACACACACTTCTCTCTCACTCACACCACACTCACCACACACACACAACACACCACCACACCACTCTATCTCCTCTTCGCTCAACACACTCACACACACACACACCACACACACACACTCCTCTTCTCTTCGCTCACACACGAAACCACACACACACACACCACACTCTCTCTGCTTCGCTCAACACTCACACACACACACACACACACACACACTTCTCTCTCGCTCACACCACTCACACACACTCACACACACAAACACACACCACACACACACACACACACACACCAAGCACAAACACACACACACACTCTCTCTCTCGCTCACACACTCTCACACACACAAACACACACCCACACACAACACTCTCTCTCCGCTCAACATCACACTCACACACACACACACACACACAAACACACACACCTCTCTCTCGCTCACACACACACACAAACACACACACACACCACAACTCGCTCACCACACTCACACTCACACACACCACACCAACACACCACACTACCGCTCACACACTCACACACACTCACCACACACCAACACAAACACACTCTCTCTCTCGCTCACACACTCTCACACACATACACACACACACACACTCTCTCTCTCGCTACACCTCACACAACAACACAAACCTCTCTCTCTCGCTCACATCACAAACACCATCACACTCACACACACTCACACACACACACACACACACACACACACACACGCACGCACACACACACACACACACACCTGTGGATTGTCGTGGTCGCTGGAGTCCGTCTAACATCTGCAGCTGTGGCAGGGACTCTGATTTGCGTGTAAATGTGATTGTGTGTCGGCCCTCAGCACTCTCTCTCTCTCGCCGGGCGAGTGTTGTTACGCCTCTCTGCGGAGCCTGAGGACTCCTGGGTAATTAGTGGCTTTCTGCTCTCTGAATGAGTCCAGTGAGGAGGACAGCCTTCCTTTCCATCGCTCAAACTCACTCTACTAGTCACCGCAGAATATTATATTCTTCTCCAGTCTTGCTTTCAGTTCAAATATCTGTAAGTTCTCCAAAAATATTTTAAGTCACTTACTTTCCAATGAAAACATCTAAAATAATTCTTTATTTGAGGAGCAACACTGTGTGAGATATTAAGTGTATTTCGTTTCACTGCAAAAAGTGAAGAAATGCACTGCTATTAAAAATACATAAAAAAATCTATAAAAACTGTTCTTAATACATCAAACAGTGTTGCTTCTTAAATAAATGTATCTCTTTTTTAAGAATTTCCGGTGACACTACTTGAAGCCTTACATATATTATAAAGTATTTAAATTAATTAAGTATGCCTTATAATGCATTGTATGATCTCATGAATAATTGTAAGCACGGTTATAATACATTATAAAACTTATCGATTCATTGTTACATCTTTAGAAAGTATAATGCATTAAAACACAACAGACAAGCCTTCAAATATTGTAATGCATTTTAACTTTGGTTTATGAAAATATATAATGCATTACAATAAATACATAAAGGTTTCTAATAAAGTGTTACCACATTTTTAGATGTTTTAATGGGAAAACAAGACAAAATACTGAGTTTTTTGTAAACAGATGAATGGATACAAAGTATATTTTTTGAAATAATGCATCTTAATTAATTGTCATGCATGAATCAGTCACTCAGTACTCAGTGTTTTTGTATGAAGTTCCTCTCAATGATTCAAACCGGCGTCTAAAAGCACGAGAGACAGTATCTGTGCATCATTGAGGCTTCAGGAATCGACTCGATGCTCACACTAAACATCATCTTCTGACCCGAAAGCCACGAGATTCGACTGCATTTACAAACCTAATCTGATTGTGTTTCTGCAGATGCATTTGAGGATGTTTCACCAGAATATTCATCTGTGAAGAGCAAAAGCGGTGCAATCCGTACTTTTTTTGCTAATGAAGTCTCATGTTTGTTTTTACAGCCTCATTAACTGAATTAAGTGCTCTGCGTACAGTAAGAGCGCGTCTCGTCCCCCCCGCGGATGGAAACATCCCTCCTGTTGTTGCGGGTCGCTCGCAGAGACGGTTACTCTGTCAGAAAGACTGAAGGATGGCAGGAATTAAACCAGACTTCAGTCACATCAGCTAAAGATGACGTCTTGCGGGAAACACGCTAATTGCGTTTGCTGCATTCACGACTGTGACGAGAGAAAGTTCCCCCCCCCCCCCCCCAAGCGGGGACAGAAACCACCCCGTTATATGATTATAGGACGGAAAATAGTGTCCTTCTACTTCAGTCTGAAGATAAAAGCATCTTGAAGAAAAAGGTTAACCAAAGTCTGATTTTGAATAAATATTTAGAGTAAGATTCTTCTGCTCACCGAAGCTGCATTTATTTGATCAAAAGTACAGTAAAAATAGTGAAATATTATTATAATTTAAAACAGCTGCTTTCTACGTGAATATCTGTTTTTAAAACGTAATTATTTCTGTGATCAAAGCTGTGATTTTCGCATCATTACTTGTGTGTGTGAATATATATATTATATATATATACAAACATCTCTTTGATTCAGCAACGATGCCTTACTTTGACAATAAATACATTTAATATATATTGCAAAATTGTTCTATTCAAATAAATGCTGTTCTTTTGAACTTCTATTCATCTGTGAATCCTGAAAAAAAAAATGGATCACAGTTTCCACAAAAATATTAATGTTTCCAACATTGATAGTAATCAGAAATGTTTAAGTAATTATAATAATAATAATTTTGTATTTTTAATTTTAATTATTCATTGCATTAAATATATATTGAGCGCTGCTTTCCAGGCCTTTTTAATTTAATCGAATTTTTTTTCCAATCATTGTAATTATTTGTATGAAATTTAAATATAAATTAATTCTAAACTACTATATGTTAAATGTCATTTGGGACATTCACAATGTTATTTAAATTAAAAAATGAAAAATAAAAGTAATTTTTAATCGACATTTTAAAAATACAATATAAATAAATAAATGTAACATACATCCCCTTAAGTATAAATAATTGATAATAATAATAAATGTTTTTTTGAGCAGCAGATCAGCATATTATACTGATTTCTGAAGATCATGTGACACTGAAGACTGGAGGAATGATGCTGAAAATACAGCTGCGCATCACAGAAATACATTACAGTTTAACAGAGATTCACATAGAAAACAGCTGTTTTACATTACAATCATATTTCACAATTATTACTGTATTTTTGATCAAATAAATGCAGCCTTGAAGAGACTTTTGCTTTCAAAAACATTGAAAAATCTTAATTATTACTAATCTTTGTGTGTGTGTATCTATATAATTTAATAACATCATAACTCATGTTTCTGGTCTTGCTGTAATTCTGGAGAAATAAGTGTCTGTCTCCATAACCTGTCATCTGAATATAATAATGCGATCCGCCTCAGAAATGATTTTTCTTTCAGCAGACGTCATCCGTTCCTTCAGTTTCTTCATGATCTCTCTGGTCCTGCAGAATCTCCTGTTGAATTAATGTTCGCCGGCCAATTAGCTGACGACTAGAGCAGACAGACAGACAGAAAAGCCTTTCCTCAGAGTTTATGAAAGTTCTTCAGCTTTCATTTGCGAGATGGAGTCAAGTTTTTTCTGTCCTCATTGTCAGAGTCAGGCTCAATCGCTATTATTTTTCCTGCTCATTTCTCGCGGGTTTTTTCCGGCGAACTCTCACAGCGAGAGGGTTTTTGATTGGTGGCACAATGTGGGAATAGGCTTGTCTGCATTGACATTTGAGAGGCGCCGCCGGGCTTTTTCTCGGGCTTTGACCTCGCCGGGTTTTATTAGCAAATGAGACCTGGAGGGTTTGAGTTTAAAGAGCGGCCCCTTCCTTCCTATTTCAGCCACATAATGATTTTCACAGGGTTCAGGACCCGAGTGTGAACAGAATAACGAAATTACAGCCGTCGCTCGGAGTGTAAAAGCCTGTGGACTTTGATGATTAGCGGCAGACGCTGATGCACATCGAGAGGAGATTTCTAATCATTAGAGTTAAGATTAATCACATTTACACCAGTATTCTGATTCAGTTCACTGTACGTCAGGAATTCCCAAACTTTATTATCAGCTGAACCCCTTTGACCTGAAATATTTACTTAGTTAAAATAAATATATACACTTCCGTTTCTTCTGCTCACCGGGGCTGCATTCATTAGATCAAAAATACAGTAAAAACACTGAAATATTATTACAGTTTAAATGAGCTGATTTCTGTGTGCATCTATTTTAAAATATAATTTATTGCTGTGATGCAAAGCTGAAATAAATATTTCCTCTTTTTAAATGAGCATTTAATTTGGTGTTTTATTTTCTATTTTTGTATAATTCTTTAAATAAAACTACCTAACTTATATACAAAAATATACATTAGATACGTATTTCTGTGGGTTCCATGAGGTCTAGTTTGAGAAAAAACAGGCTCAAGTCAGTTTGTTTATTTCATTTAGTTTAATAAACAGCCAACAAACGTGGTTAGTCATATTTATTTATTAAAATAAAAACTTAGTATTTAAATTATGTATTTATTTGGATATCACCATTAATTTATTAAATGACAATAATAAAAATAATGATATATTTATTAATATATTTATAAACTTAATATTTATTTAAAAAACATTTTTTTTATGGATTATTATTATTCTTATCAATTTTGAAAACAGCAGAGTAGAATTTGTTCAGGATTCTTTGATGAATAAAAAGAAAAAAGAACAGCATTTATTTGCAATAGAAATTTTGCAACATTATAAATGTCTTTATCGTCACTTTTGATCAAAAGCATCCTTGCTAAATAAAAGTATAAATTTCTATAATTTCTTTCCCAAAAAAAATAAAAATTATACTGACTCTAAGTTTTTGAATGGTATAGTGTATAATGTTACAAAAAGTTTTTATTTCAGATAAATGCTGATCTTTGGATCTTTCTATCAAAAGGACTCTGGAAAAAAATGTACTCACAACTGTGTTCAATATTGATAATAATCAGAAATGTTTCTCGAGCAGCAGATCAGCATATTATACTGATTTCTGAAGATCATGTGACACTGAAGACTGGAGTAATGATGCTGAAAATACAGCTGTGCATCACAGAAATACATTACAGTTTAACAGAGATTCACATAGAAAACAGATATTTTAAACTAAAATAATATTCACAATTGTACTGCTTTCGCTGTATTTTGGATCAAAGAAATGCAGGCTTGGTGAGCAGAAGATACTTCTGTAAAACACATTACTGTTCAAAAACCTTTGACTGGTAGTGTACACTGTTATTTATGAATGAATGAATGAATGAATGAATGAATGAATTATGGATTTAGATCATCAAAATATGAATTCATAGATACCAAACATGGTATAGGTGAGGTTGCATTAACTAGTGATTCTATCATAACGCATGCATAAAACAGTGTAGATACAAAAGACAATGCACGAGTAATAATGCACACAGTGACCTGGCGATCTGTATTTCATCCGTAGAAAGCTTTGGCTACAGATTAATGGGGAAAAGTCCTTTTCTGTGGGTCTTAGGTGTGTGTTTCAGTAGGGAATGAAGAGGGAGGATCTTTAGGTCATAAAGTGTGTCAGGTCAAGCTGAGATGTCCTGGTTGCCATGGTAACCCAGAACAGTATTCGTAGAAATAATGGATTTCAATGCATTTTGTTTTGCACGAGTATTATTTTAGGATTAAGCAAGCATGCAAGTTCATTCTAATGTTTGATTTGAAATCACGTTTATAGAATTAGCCGTTCAGAACTGTCACAGCACGAGGCTTTGATTTAATCATCGCTGATCTCGTTAATGATCTGTGACGTATGATGATGCCGTGATATCTCGGGCTGCGCTGTATTTAGCTGTCTCTCATTATGAGAAATCTCTCACACGTGTGAAACTTCTCTTGTAATAATGTTGTGTGATGTCCAGACTGATTAACGAGCTGCGCGCTCTCCCAGCATCAGTGAAGCAGGCCAGGTAATGGTTTCACCTTGTGTTTTACACCAGCAGACTGTCACGCTCATTTGTGCGAGACGAGCTCAGATTAAACTAGGATTTCATTCCGGATTCGTGCAGCTGCTGGAATTTGGCACGTGAAGTGTGTTTACGAACATCTGCATGAACGGTGATCAATCCTGAGCTGAACCACACATGATTACAAACTGAGACGCTCGTGACGCGAAACACTGATGAGTCTGATACACAGATCTTTCCTCAACTGTAAAAATATATATATCTGTGAATAATTTTAAATAATTACATGCAAATGAAATAATATATATTCATTATAAATAATTGCCCTTTGGGATCAATAAGGGAAGTCTAAATCTATTCACACTCACACCACACACACCACACACGCACACGCATGCACACAAACACACACACACACACACACACACACACCAACAGACACACACAATCCCTCACTCACTCACACACATATACACACACACACACAAACACAAAAAAACACGCCCCTCAACACACAACACACCGCACCACACCACACACTCACACACAACACACACTCACTCACACACGCACACACACTCACACAACCACACACACACACACAAACACAAACCCACACACACACACACACGCGGAACGCAGCGCACACAAACACTCACCCCACACACACCACACAAACACACACACCCTCCTCACACACCAACCCACTACACACACACACACACTTCACACACACACACAACACACACACACACACATACACACAACACACACACACACACCTCACACACTCTCACACACACACACAAAAACACAAACAAACACAAACACACACACACACACACCACACACACACACACAACACCACACACACACACTTCACTCACAAACACACACACACACACACGACACACACAACACACTCACACACACGCACACACACACACACCACGCTCACACCACACACAGACACACACACAATCATCTCAACTCACCACACACACAACACCAGCAAACACACACCACACCACATCACCCAACACGCGCACACTCACACACACCACACACACGCTACACACACCACACACATCACGCACCAACCACACACACACACACGTCACACACACACACACACACACACCACGAATCAATCACACACACACACCACACACCACACAACACACACACACACACAGCGCACACTCACCACACACCACGCACACACCACACAGACACACGACACTCACTCACAAACACAGACAGACACACACACACCCACACACACAAACACACACCACACACTCACTCCACACACAACACACACACACACCACACACGACACACACACACACACACACGCACACACGCACGCACTCACACACACACTCTCACTGACTTACACACACACACTCACTCAGTCACACACACACACACACACACAACAACACACACACACACACGCGCACACGCACACACACACAAACACACACACACTCACTCACTCACACACACACACACCCACACACACGGCACACACCACCCGCAAGCACACACGACACACACATCGCGCACCACCACACACTATATACTGTAGACAGACCTTATAATAAAGACTCATTGTTAAAATAAGTTAACTCATTTAGCTATTTAGGAATTATTATATTTTTTAATTTTTGTTACAAACATTTAATAGTCTTGTCAAGGTTAGACAAAAAAATACATTGTTGTTCATGTGGTCATATGGTCAAAGGTGGTCAATACTTTACAGTAAGGTTTTAACATTAGTTAAATTAGGAAGGTACAATGTATTAATCTTATATATATAATTTATTAACCTTTGTATGTTAGGCAATACGAAAAAAATGTAATTGCTTGGTTCACAGTGCAGTAACTGAAATAATTGTCAATAATTTTTTATTATTTAATTCTTTTACTACAATATTTAATTATTTAAATCACAAAAATATTTTTACTTTTATTTTTCCCACACAGATAGACATTTTTAATTATTTATTTGTATTAATTTTATTTTCTAATTAAAAAACATATTAGCAAATGTTAAAATTAACATTAACTAAGACTAATAAATGCTGCACAAGTATTGTTTATTGTTAGTTCATATTGACTAATGTATTTAACTAATGTTAGCAAGTGAAACCTTATTGTAAAGCGTTAGCAAAAATGTGTTTAACTTTTACAGTAAAATGCTACAATAAAACTTAATTGGTTAACTAAGTTAATTTATTGTTTTTACTTGCAAAAAATAAACAAATTTGTCAATATTTGATACATATAATGTGATTTATATCATATAATGTGTATATAATTTGTTACATATAATGTTATTTTAAACCTTTTATTCTTACTGTATTTGGTAAGGTATATAAACAATAAAAACTGATTCATAATATTAATTAAAATCTGCAATAGCATCTCAAAGATACTAAAATAGCACCGTTAACAAAGGTTAATTCATGTAAAACACATATTGCTCATAGTTCATGTTAACCAATGCATTGACTAATGTTAATGAATGAGACCTTACTGTAAATTAGTGCATTAGTGTTCATGCATCTGTTGGGTGTGATGTTGTGTCATGTGATGTGTAGCGGGTCGTTAGGGTCATTAGAGCAGACGTGTGTCTCTCATCCAATCAGACGCTGAGCTTGGCCTTTATCAGACAGTCGAGGAACGCTGCAGCACTAATTGGGCCGAACGCACTATTGTGAAGAAGGAGAAGACGTCGAGCGCTCGTTAGGATCTGCTGCTGGAGTCATTAGGCTGAACTGATGGACAGACTGAGACTCTACACTGATTAATATGGCTTTATATCACCGCCTCTGTGCTGGAAGATCATTCGGAACTAATTAAGCAACATATGACAGGGCTCGCTATGTTTTAAACATATATATTTTTTCTTATTTGATTCAAAGCTGCAGAAGATATTTACATGTTTTCCAGAAAAGTAAACTTATGATCGCAGTTGTGGTAAGGTGATGAGTTTGTTTCTTCATCAGGTTTGTAGAAATGTAGCACTGCATCAGTGTCTCAAGCAAGGTAGGTCTGCAGTGAATGGGTTGCCGTCAGATGAGAGTCGAAAACAGATGATAAAAAATCACAAAATCCACAGCCCACTACAGTCATAGTAAAACATCTGGAGAAGAAAAAGCGAAACAATCCAGCATTAGATGCTTTTAAACTCAAAGACATTCTTGAGTCTATAATCAATAATAAAACTATTCCTCCCCAGTTGAGAAAGTTGTTCTGGTGTGAATCAGGAGAGAAATCTGCACAGATCAAGCAGCGTTTTAAAAAAGCTCTAAACACATTATGTGGCGGATTTTGATTGTGAGAGACGACAGGCAAGATGCAACTTTTTCACTGGAGGAGGAGTTATTATGGATTATGGACTCGATGCATTTTAGTTAAAATCGTCTTAATGCTGGATTAGTTTCATCTTTTGTCTTCTCAAGTCATTAACTGATGGACTGGGGCAAGTGCTGTGGATATTGTGGTTATGGTGATGTTTTATTAATTGTTTGGAGTTCTAGCTGGTCTTTTGATATCTTCCTCCATCTCTGTTCTCTTGTGTCAGTTCAGAGTGTTCTGCAGCGCTGTGGAAGTGTGGTGGTAGGAGTTCGCATGTGTGTGGGTGTCTGTGTGTCTGTGTGTCTGTGTCTGTGTCTGTGTGTCTGGGTGTGTGTGTATGTGTGTGTGTGTGTATGTGTATGAGGTGTGCATGTGTATGGGGGGGGGGGGGGGGGGGGGTGTTTTGTTTATTGTTGTGGGGGGGAATGTGTCTGTGTGTGTTTGTGTGTGTCTGTGTGTCTGTGTGTGTATGTGTATGAGTGTGCATGTGTATGAATGTGTCTGTGTGTCTGTATGAGTGGTTCTGGTGTCTGTGTCTGTGTGTCTGTGTGTCTGTGTGTGTATCTGTGTGTGTATCTCTGTGTGTGTTTCTCGTGTGTGTGTGTTTCTCGTGTGTGTGTGTGTGTGTGTGTGTGTGTGTGTATGAAGTGTGCATGTGTATGAAGTGTCTGTGTCTGTTGTGTCTGTGGTCTGTGGGTCTGTGTGTGGTACTGAGTGTGTGTGTGTGTGTGGGTGTTTGTTTGTGTGTGTGTGTGTTTGTCTGTGTGTCTGTGTGTCTGTGTGTGTCTGTTATGAGTGTCTGTGGTCTGTGTCTGTGTGTGTCTGTAATGGTGAGTCAGTGTGTGTTGAATTTGGCAGCAGCCTGATTGAAATAGATATAGATTAATTAGCAATGCTAATTAAGATGAATTAGCTGATCCCGTAAATGAAGTGGCTCCTCTTTAATATATCGTTCACTGTGCTGATTGAACGTGGATAAAACACATTAATGGTTCCATATGTTCATAAACACAGCCCGTGTGTGACGGTTGAGACTTCAAGTTCATCACGGATCTGAACCTGGTTTACACGCCACAAACCACTATTTATACATAGCTGCTTTAGAGAGGAAAAGGCTCTAAATTGAGATTTTTCTGAAAAAAAGTGATTCTAGTTTCAAAATAAATACCATTATAATAAATCAATATAATTGTAAAAAAAAATACTACTACAAATACATTTCAATTATTTTTTATTTATTATTTAAATAAAAGATAAACAAAATATAGGATTATTACTACTTTAACACGTTACTATTATATACTGAGTATTATATATACATACACACCACACACCACACACACACAACCGTTCAAAAGTTTGGGATCAGTTAGACTTGTAATGTTTTAAAGAAGTCTCTTCTGCTCATCAAAGATGCATTTATTTGATCAAAAACACAGAAAAAAAACTGTAATCTTGCAAAATGTCATTACAATATAAAATAATGGTTTCTATTTGAATATCCTTAAAATATAATGTATTTCTGTGATGGCAAAGCTGAATTTCCTTCAGCACTTTGTTTTTTTTTTTTTTTTAACATCCAGTATAAAGGTCACATGATCTCAGGAATCCATTCTAATTATGCTGATTTATTATTAGAGTTATCAATGTTGTGCTGCCAAATATTTTTTTTGGAACCTGTGATACTTTTTTCTTTGATTTTTTGATGTATAAAAAGTAAAAAGAACAGCATTTATTCAAAATATTAAAATTTTCTAAGAGTATAAATCTTTGCTATCACTTCTTAAAAATTTAACACATCCTTGCTAAATATAAGCATTCATTACTTTCAAAAAAAGAAAGAAAAAAAAAATTACTGACCCCAAACCTTTGAACAGTAATGTATATTGTTACAAAATATTTCTATTTTAAATAAATGCTCTTATTTTAACTTGTTATCATCACACAGAATGCTGACAAAAAAAATCTAGTATCAGTTTCCCAAAAAAAACATGAAGCAGCACAATGATAAAAAAGCAGCAGATTCAGGCATATTATAGTCGCTTTTCTGAAGATCATGTGACACTGAAGGACGGGAGGGATGATGCTGAAAATACCGCTTCGCATCACAGAATGCAGTAGATTTGAGATGTATCTTAAAATAGAAAACGTTATTTAACTATCCTATAATATTCAGCAATATACATTTTTTTTCCGCATATGTGATTCAAAAAATGCAGAAAAAAAAAACCCACTACGGAGCATAAGAAACAAAAAAACACATACACAACTCGGTTGATCCCAAACTTTTGACGGTAGAGGGTATATATATATTATATATACTATATATAATATATTTTAAATAAACATCTACATCAAATGGACACTTTAACAACTCAAAAATGTGTCAGAGAGCAATTGCATTCACAGTAATTTTCTTGACTGACATTTATATGTGAATTAACAATCAAACGGTTCAGAAGTGCAGAGAAAGTGAGATGTTGGGTTTATCGTCCACAGGTTCTGCGTTCATGATGGTGAACTCGACGGCTCGGTTCGCGGGTCAGAAGGCTTTGCTCTTCACGCCGCAGCTGAAGGAGAACGACACGCACTGCGTCATATTCCAGTATTACGTGGCGGGACGAGAGGGAGGACGGCCTGGACATCTGAACGTCTACATCAAGGAGAACAACAGCCCCATGGGTTTGCCTGTGTGGAACACGTCTGGACCGGCTGGACGCAGCTGGAACCAGGTGGAGCTCGCCATCAGCACATACTGGCCCAACTTCTACCAGGTGAGATCCACTCACACGCCACTGTCTGGATCAAACCGGGTTTTTATGCCGTGCAAACTTAAAGGGTTAGTTCACCCAAAAATGAAAATATAAAAAATTGTCCTGGCTATTCCAAGCTGTTTCATGGCACTCAGCGGGTGTCGCATTGCTTCAGTCCAAAAGAAGTGAAATAAAAAGCGCCCATCCATAAGAAAGTGTCTCACACGGCTCCGGGGGGTGAACAAAGGCCTCCTGTAGCAAATCGATGCGTTTTTGTAAGAAAAATATCCATATTACAAAACGTAATAATCACTTTAATCTAGCTTGCGCTCACTGTTGTACACAGAAGCAGCTCCGGGAGCATGACGTATGAGGTCAGCTTTGCGCATGGATGGGCGCTTTTTATTTCACGTCTTTTGGACTGAAGCAATGCAACACCCGCTGAGTGGGGAAAAAATCTAATTGTGAATTTTCTGGTTAAAAACTTAATTTAAAGCCCGGTTGGGTTGCACAATGATTATGACTTTAAAATATTATTTATAAATAAAACAATAAACTAATTAAGGATCGATACTGTGACATTGTAATATTTTACTGTAAAATAAAAAGTAGATTTAAAGAAAATGTAATAATTTTATTTTACAGTACAACAGTAAAATTACAATGCTTAAGTCTTAATTTCTTCATATTCAAAGATTAAATCATTGAGCTTTTATTTGGTGGTAAACTGCATGCAGCTCTTAAAGCTTGTGTTTTGTTGGCAACAGATGGTTTATATGTGTTTCTCAGTACAAGTTTGTGAAGATGGTTTGTGTTGCTTTTCAAAGGCGTGTTGTACGCAGATGAAGAGATGCTGAAAACACCCGATCATGAGCCGCTCACCTGTACAAGAACACAGCATATAAAAAATTTTTTGTTGTGTTTTTTTTGGGTGGGGGGGGGTGTGTGTGTGCCATGTTTTTTGTTTATTTTGTTGGTTTATGAGGAACACAATTTGGGTATAAAATAATAAATTAATAAACAATAACAAATAATTAAAAAAAAAAAAAATAATTAATAAAAAAAAAAAATAAAAAAATTGCTAATAATAAATAAAAAAGATAATATAAATAAAATATAAAATATCATAACATAATCAAAAAATAATATGGGTATGACATAGGTATTACAACGAGAAGGTGCTTTATGAGGACATTTTCATTGTCCCCGTAATTCAAAAGGCTTATAAAAAATTCAGAATGAGTTTTTTTGAAAATACAGAAAGTTTCCTGTGAGGGGTAGGTTTAGGGGTAGGGTGTGTAGGGCAATAGATATATGGTCTGATCAGTATTAAAAAAACCATTACACCTAGGAGAGTACATAAACCATACAAAAAAACTGAGTGTGCGTGGTGCTGTGTGTGGTGTTCTGTGTGCTTGTGTATGTGTGTGTGTGTCGTGGTGTTGTCTGGTGTGTGTGTGTGTGTGGTAGTCTGTGTGTGTGTCTGTGGTGTGTGGTGTGTGTGTGTGTGTGTGTGTGTGTGTGAGTGTGTGTGTGTGTGTGTGTGTGTGTGGTGGTGTGTCTGTGTGTGTTGTGTCTGTGTCGTGTGTGTGTGTGTGTGTGTGTTTGTGTTTGTTTGTGTTTTTGTGTGTGTGTGTGGTGTGTGTGTGTTTGTGTGTCTGTGTGTGGGTGTGTGTGAGTGTGTGTGTATGTGAGAGTGTGTGTATGTGGTGTGTGTCTGTGTGTGTGGTCAGAATGTTATTTTCTGTCTTTCCGTCACCTGACCCTCAATTTCAGGTGAATATAATGAAAATCTTGTCCTCCGTTAGAGAGAAAGAGAATCACATTTTCTGCTCCTGTAGAGCTTAATTTTCACATGTGCTGAGAGGAGAGCAGAGAGAGAGAGAGAAACGGCCTGATTTAAACACATGCTGGTCATTAGCGAGCGGCTCTCATGGGCATTGACGGAGCCCCGTGTTAATTGGTGGAACAAGCCCCGGTGACCCGGCGCAGGAGAAGCGTGTTTGGGTAAATTACTCCATTAGAGCGGCGCTGAGGAGCGAGCGAGAGAGGTTACGATGAGACCCGGCCTGATTAGGAGAAACAGCGCCAGACCCTGCCATACGTGATCATTTCATCTCTACAGATTCATCATGACGTCTGGAGGAGTTTGAGACGATTCATAAGCCAGATCAATGATTCTGTTGGGTTTATTCAGATTATTGCATTATTATATTATTGCATTAGTTGCAATTAATTAAAATTAATTTTCTTATTTACTAAAATGTGTTCCAAACCTTTAGTGGTCAATCTTTGAAAAGACACGTAATATTCAATATATTATGGATTTTGACTGAATTTCAATATAAAAAAATGGCACAAATATATATATATATATATTGTAAAATGTTTCAAGATGCATTTGTGTAAATATATTTTCTTCCAATATTTTTTGTCCATTTTTGCATATCTTTAAATATATATTTTGCCTTTCATATACTTCAATTTGCATTAAGCCTAAATGTAGGCTGCTGTAAGATTGGAAATTTATTTTTTGCCCCTGAAATACATTGTGAAACTACTGTCAAAATTTCCAGTACATATATATGATATAATGCTTTAGTGAAATTGAACTGCTGGGTGTACTATTTTTATTTATGTAGTATGTATATTAAATTTTTTTATCTCTCTATTTATTTTAATATTTCCATGCAATTATTATTACTTGTATGTGAATCTTTGCTTCATGCATTTTTATTATAATGTAAGTTTTATGTGCTTGCATTTTTAAAAAGGTAGTTACAAATGACCATCTGCTGAAATTCAAAACAAAATCCTTTTAACATGAGAAAAAAAGCTGCTGAAGCAGAAGAAGTCCATGCAACCCTGATCTGACCTGAAGTTCCTCATTCTCAAACACAAACACACATGTAACCCTCAAATTAACAACAGCGAGCGTGTAGTGAGTATGGCGGTAAACGGAGACTGTCCGTCTGTGGTTTTAACCTCAGCAGCCTGAAATATGTTCCTTCACTGCTGTTCATGAAAACATCCAGTGCATTTGTCAGGAAGACTAACCCACACAGCATTCCGGCTTTGGGAGCGGTTGAACATGCACATATCTGACATCGATGAGTATAAAGGGCCGCAGGAGACGCCCATGTGTTGGCGCCTGTATTTCCTTTCTATTCTTAGAGATATTTCCATCCCGTCTGCATTTAGGAATGATCTCAAATGCTGCCCGATTAGCTCAACTGGATGATGTTTGATCTCTAACTAGCGTGTGTTATTACGGCTCTTGAAAGGATTCCACATGCATCGCTCTGTGTGATAAGAATAGAGCGAATGTGTATCTAATTAGCGACGTCAGGATAATTATAGGTTGCTTTAATTGCACAGTATCGTAAGTGATCGTCAAAATGAAACCACCTGGTGCTTTGGACATTATTTTGTAATTACAGTCTCGATTTGATGTTTTTCTCACTAGAAGGACACAGTTGAATCCGACATGCTAATTGGTGCGTTCAGGTCAGCGATCATAACTTTTAATTGATTGTGACAGGCATTTAGTTTTTATGCATTCTGCATCTGACCCGTTCAGACGTCCTTGAGAGCATATTTGTCCTTTGACTCCGGGAACAGTGGCTTTACTGGTTAGCTCAGATTTAAGTGCAACCTAATGTCTTCAGTCCTGAAATGCTAATTATAATTCATGTGTAATGTTATTAGCGCAATGAGAAGTTTGTTTAATTCTCGACATGCTCGTTCTGAAAAAAACAAAGCTTCATCTGAGTGTTTGCGGGGGCTGCTGTGTGTCGAGCTGGAGTCAGACAGAAGATCCTGTTGTTTTGTTTCTATAGTGCTTTATACAGTACATATTGTATAAATTGACAGAGCGATGAGAGCTCAAACGCCACCCTGAGCCTTCACATTCTCTTCATGAGACAAGACTGAGATGATAATGAGACTCGTCTGAACACTGCTTTCACCTGTGTGACAAAGCTCATCTCTCTTCTCATCTTTAATCATTCTCTTCTCTTGTCTCATCTCATCTCCGCTCTCATCTAGTCTCATCTTGGCTCGTCTCATCTCATTCTCTACTCTTGTCTCATTTCAGCTCTCATCTAGTCTTCTCTTGGCTCGTCTCATCTCATTCTCTACTCTTGTCTCATTTCAGCTCTCATCTAGTCTTCTCTTGGCTCGTCTCATCTCATTCTCTACTCTTGTCTCATTTCAGCTCTCATCTAGTCTTCTCTTGAATCTCTTGATTCATCTTGTCTCGTCTTGTGTCATTCTCTACACTTGTCTCATTTTAGCTCTCATCTAGTCTTGTCTTGAATTTCTTGATTCGTCTCCTGTCGTCTCATCTTCTCTCATCTCATCTTGTCTTACCTCTTGATTCATCTAGTCTCATTTGCTCGTTTCGTTACTCATCTAGTTCAGGCTGTGATAATCTAATTCTACAATCTCTTGTCTCGTCTTATCTCATTCTCTACACTTGTCTCATCTCAGCTCTCATCTAGTCTTCTCTTGAATTTCTTGATTCGTCTCATCTAATCTTGTCATATCTCATCTCAGGTTTCATGTGGTCTTCTCTCTAATCTCTTGATTTGACTAGTCTCTTCTCATCTAATCTCGTCTTGTCTCGTCTCATCTCATTCTCTGCTCTTGTCTCATCTCATCTCCGCTCTCATCTAGTCTCATCTTGGCTCGTCTCATCTCATTCTCTACTCTTGTCTCATCTCAGCTCTCATCTAGTCTTCTATTGAATATCTTGATATTTGTCTCATCTCGCCTCATCTTGTCTCATCTCATTCTCTACTATTGTCTCATCTCAGCTTTCATCTAGTTTTCTCTTGAATCTCTTTATTCATCTCATCTCATTAAACTTTGTCTTGTCTCATCTCATTCTCTACTCTTGTCTCATCTCAGCTTTCATCTAGTTTTCTCTTGAATCTCTTTATTCATCTCATCTCATCAAACTTTGTCTTGTCTCATCTCATTCTCTACTCTTGTCTCATCTCAGCTTTCATGTAGTCTTCTCTCGAATCTCTTGATTTGTCTCGTCTTATCTCACCTCGACTCGTCTTGTCTCATCTCATTCTCTACTTTTGTCTCATCTCAGCTTTCGTGTAGTCTTCTCTCGAATCTCTTGATTTGTCTCATCTCTTCTCATCTCATCTCGACTCATCTTGTCGTTTCATCTCATTCTCTACTCTTGTCTCATCTCAGCTCTCATCTAGTGTTCTCTTGAATATCTTGATTCATTTCATCTCGTCTTGTTTCGTCTCATTCTCTACTCTTGTCTCATCTCAGCTTTCATGTAGTCTACTCTCGAATCTCTTGATTTGTCTCGTCACTTCTCATCTCATCTCGACTCATCTTGTCTCGTTTCATCTCATTCTCTACTCTTGTCTCATCTCAGCTCTCATCTAGTCTTCTATTGAATCTCTTTATTCATCTCATCTCATTAAACTTTGTCTCGTCTCATCTCATTCTCTACTCTTGTCTCATCTCAGCTTTCATCTAGTTTTCTCTTGAATCTCTTTATTCATCTCATCTCATTAAACTTTGTCTCGTCTCATCTCATTCTCTACTCTTGTCTCATCTCAGCTTTCATGTAGTCTTCTCTCGAATCTCTTGATTTGTCTCGTCTCTTCTCATCTCGACTAATCTTGTCTCGTTTCATCTCATTCTCTACTCTTCTCATCTCAGCTTTCATCTAGTTTTCTCTTGAATCTCTTTATTCATCTCATCTCATCAAACTTTGTCTCATCTCATTCTCTGCTCTTGTCTTATCTCAGCTTTCATGTAGTCTTCTCTCGAATCTCTTGATTTGTCTCGTCTCTTCTCATCTCATCTCTTTTTTTATAGTTTTCTTATATTAGCTTATCTCTCCTTTAGTCTAATTTCATTTGTGTTCTATCATCACTCGTCTCAGTCTTGTCTCTTCTCTGATTCTCTGTTCTTGCCTCATCTCAGCTATCATCTAGTCACACCTCTTCATCTTCTCTTGTTTTCTTTCTTATCTTATTGTCTCATGTTGTCTCAGTTCATCTCTTCTCAGCTGGTTTAGTTTCTTGTCTCTCCTCTTGTTGCATCTCTTTCAAATTGTCTCTTCTCTTATGTCATCTCCTCTCATATTGTCTTGTTTTATTTCTTATCTCTTCTCATGATGTCTCATCTCATCTCTTCTCATCTCATCTTATCTCTCAACTAACCTCTTCTCATCCCATTCTCTCCTTTCCTCTACTTTCATCTAGTCTCATCATCTCACCTATTCTCATCTAATCTAATTTCTGGAATCATTTTATCTTTTAAAAACTTGTCTCTTCTGATCACTCCTCTCATCTCACCTCTTCTCATCTGGTCTCATTTCACCTCTTGATTCATCTCATCAAACCTTGTCTCATCTGATCTCTCATCTCATGTCTTCTCATCTTGTCTCCCCATTTCATTCATCTTATCTCTTCAAATCTTGTTTCATCTCTCCTCTTTTTTTTATCTTGTCTCATCTCATCTTGTCTCACCTCTTGATTCATCTGGTCTCATTTGGTCTTTCTTCTCATCTCACTTATTCTCATCGAGTCTCATCTCTTGATTCATCTTCTCTCATCTGATGATGTCTTATCATCTTGTCTCCCCATTTCATTCATCTTATTTCTTCAAACCTTGTTTCATCTCTCCTTTTTTTATCGTGTCTCGTCTAGTCTCATCTCATCGAGTCTCCTGTCATCTCATCTTCTCTCATCTCAACTTGTCTCATTTGGTCTTTCCTCTCATCTCACTTCTTATCAAATATCATCTCTTGATTCATCTCCTCTCATCTGATCTCTCCTCTCATCTCACCTCATCTCGTCTAGTCTCATCTCGTCTCCTATTGTCTCATCTTCTCTCATCTCATCTTGTCCCATTTAGTCTTTCTTCTCATCTCATCTCACCTCTTCTCATCTAATCAAACTGTGTCTCATCTCTGTCTCGTCCAGGTCCGTGAGTGCGGTAAGAGTTTGCTGATGGCAGTGGTGGGGTTAAAGTGATGCAGCAGCTGCAGTGTGTGTGTGTGTGCGTTAAAGAGAGAGAGAGTGAGAGAGACAGAGCTGGCAGTGCTGTGTAATATTATGGTCTGTCTGGAGAACCGCACCCAGTTCCTGAAGAAGCCATTAATTCCTGTTTTTCATCTGTGCTCGTGTCCTCCAGGGGAATCCTGTCCCTCTGACCGCGCCAATTGGACAGTCAAACATCAGCATCTCTGTTTATGCTTTTTTGGGGATGGATGGCAGCGACTGCTGGTCAATTAAAACAGACTTTTATCCACATTCAATTACAGTTATGTCCCTTAAAATGGAAGAACTTCATATACTCACTCTCATATCAGTCTAAACTCGTTTCAGAAGAAATCACTCTTCTTCATGCAGAGAAAGTGATTTAGACCGAGTCCAACTATGACTTGAAATGGATAGATTAGTCAGAATGATCATTCTGTCATTATTTACTCGCCCAGACCTGTATGACTTTCTTCATTGGAACACTTCAGGAATTTTAAGGTCCAAACAACATTGGAACCCATTGAATTTCATTGTATGGGCAGAAAACGTTCTTCAAAGTATCTTTTTTGTGTGTTTCACAGAAGAGATTAAGTCATACAGGTTTGGAATGACTTTAGGGAGAGTAAACGATAACAGAAAGATCATGTCATATAAGGTCATATAATGGTTCATGTGAGGAACAGACACACATTTGAATCCATGAGAATCTTAATCCTCAAATCGTTTTTCTTCTGTATATTTAAATATGACATCAAGATATACATTCACTGGCACTGAATGGAAAAGAATGGCAAAAACATTGTGTTCCACAGAAGAAAGTAAGTAAGTCATACAGGTTTAAAACATCATGAGGAAGACTAAATGATGACAGAAAAAGGTTTAATCAAGTTAATCCAAGTTTGGTTTTAGAATTTGTAGGAAAAATGAGTCTTAAATAACTTAATTAGATTCTGTTTTAAAATTTTAATAACTCAAGTATGGTTTTCATCATGAAAATAGCCAAAGAAGCTGGCATGCCGTTAAAAACAAACCGATGACTGTTCAATTTTGAGTGAATTTGTCCTTTAAAACAATTATGGCAAAACCAAAAACACAACTTTTTGGCTAAAGCAGCTGATCTCAAATATATTTCACTGTATATATAATTTGATCTGCTTTATCACGCCATATTCGCGGTCAACAGCTGGCGCAGGTCAGTGTGACCGTGATGTTCCCCTGCGTCGCAGAACCGGCTCAAGGGACGCCTGTCACATCACACACCGAATATGCATCATAATAGCAACCTTAGCAGAGAGCAGGCATCCCAGAATCCTTCACTCGGCACTCTTTAGCCCTGAACCCCAGAGTCCGGCTGTCGAGTTGAATTGTTTGGCTGTATAAACGAAGTCTGAAGTGAGCAGATTTAGCACATGCTGCTGCAGCACCTCGCTGATAGAGCCGTGATTTACTGTGTCTATAAACGCCACCATCTGACAGACAGCCGATTCACCGTGAGCACCCTTGGAGCCTGCTCCCCTTACGCCGCTGATTTAACAAGTTTGGTCCAATAACTAAAGCCAAATGGTGTTTTAATGAGCGCTAATGACCATTGTGAATGGTGCTTTCCTCATCCTTGCGTGGCATTGTGTAAAGCCTCACCTCCTCGAACCCTGCGGGACTCCTCTGTGTGACATTTTGAGAGCACGTCCATTTATCACTGTGCTTATGAGCTTTCTCTTTCCTCCGCAGATCGTCTTTGAAGCGGTGACCTCTGGGCAGCGCGGCTTTCTGGCCATCAAGGACGTCGTCCTCCAGGGCCATCAGTGCAGTAAGACCCCGTCTCTGTCGTAAAAACACCCTCATCACCCGCTCCTTGGCCTTTTCCTGGCACCCTCCAAATATCAATATCGTCTTTCTCCAGGCATTGAAGTCGAGCCATAAAAGAGAGCGTAATAAAGAAAACAAAAGACTGAAAAGAGGAGGGAAGAAGACGATAAAGCTTTCATGTAATGCTGGAGAGATATCAGTTAGCAGGATGAATGGAGGAGGATGGAAAGGGTCAAGTGGGATTTTGCTGTCTACTTAGGCGGCATCTTTAAGGGGTCATATGATCTTGCGAAAAAATAACATTATTTTATGTATTTGGTGTAATGAAATGTGTTTATGTGGTTTAAGGTTAAAAAACATTATTTTACACATACTGTAACAGTATTGTCTCCTCTTCTGAACACTCGATTTTTACAAAGCGCATTCGATCTGAAAAGCAAGTATGCTGGTGATTGTGCCACTTTCCAGAGGCTTGTTATTGGCCGAATACCTCAGCGTGTGATTTGAAAGTGTTACGCCCTCACCAGACTGTGATGATCCCGTCCGCCGGAGCACCGAGACAAACACATTACAACCCATCTAAACCAGACCAAAAGCATTGTTTGCATCCCATGTAGACATCTTCCTGATTATATGAATTACTACTGTCTTGTTAAATTACCCGATGGCGTTACATCGCGCCGGTAAACATCAAACCATGTCTGCACTTTTGATTCGGAGAAATGACAAACAACAGTGCTACGTCTCACTGCCCAAAACTCCGTTTTGAATCGTCATGGCCACTCTTAAATATAAAATTGTACGACAGTCTGGCGTCATAACAGCCGGCATTGTTGCCTGTTCTCCCAGGATCAGGAAACAGTCCTCCTAAAATGTGCTGCGCACATCTGAATAATATAACTGTTCTGGAACAGTGTTGTAAACAACTTAACCACTGATTACTAGTCGCGTCCTCTTTTGGAAGGCCAAACAAGTAGTTGTTCGCTTTCACACAGAAGCACGGACAGGCGCCTCACGCCATGACGGCTCCACACCAATACTGCAGCGAAATAAAAGTTACGCCTGTCTTTACTTTGCGTGACTTTGGGAGGCGTTTATCAATCTTCCCACATAGTGATGAGACATGTGGGCGTGTTGAATGACCGTTTTAGGTAGTTGGCTGATCTGAACTTTTATAGATCAGCTCTGTGGGGATGTGAACTTAGTCTTTGCGCTTCCATGTCTTTATGCACCAATAGTTTGTAACACTTCAAAGAGAAAGGAACCATTGAAATCGCATCATATGACCCCTTACTGATCATGTGACACTGAAGACTGGATTCATGGCTGCTGAAAAACAGCTTTTATCTTCGGAATAATTACTTTTACAATATATCCATAGAGAACACTTTTTAACTGATATCATAGTTCACAATATTAACTGTTTTTTGTTGTATTTTTGAGCTAAATAACTTCAGCCTTACGGAGCAGAAGAGTCAAATTGCTTACTTATTCCTACTAGCCTATCCATAAAAAATGAATTAGGTTCTTTTTTATCTTTATGCTTCATTAGTGAATGAAACCTGCGAGTGTCTGCTTGAAAAAAAACATTCCCTTATGCATCCACAGAAGCAATAACATTTCAAAATATTAATAAAACAGTTGTTTTAAAACTGACATAAAATAAAATGATAAAATAAAATAAAATAGAAATAAATTACACTAACATTTAATTCAAAAATGTCATTGTTAAATCAGATTACCAAAACAATTAAAGATGCGTGAACATTACAGTAACGTTAAAAAAAAAAAAATTACGGAACAGATAATTTTAACTGCCAGAGGGGTAAATAAACAATACAATATTTATTATTACAATAATAATACATTGCATATATATATATATACACATATTTATGGTAACACTTTACAATAAGGTTCATAAATTAACATTAGTTAACTACTTATTAACAATGCCCCTACGATTGAACACACGTCTACAGCATTTGTTTAATCTTAGTTACGTTAATTGTGCAACATTTACGAATGTGCATGAGAAAATCAAACTGTTGCTTGTTACATGTCTACTGCCTGAAACTCGACAATGTAGCTAACATTAACAAAGATGAATAAACACTGTAATACATGTATTGTTCATTGTTTGTTCATGTTACTTAATACAGTAAGTACCATTAACTAATGGAACCTTATTGTAAAGTGTTACCATATTTATTATACCTAATTCTTCTTTTTGTCTCTTTTAAATGAGCTTTTACTGTATTCATATGATAGAATGGCCATGAGATGCATACTTCACTACATAATATATAAATAATGCAGTTTAGAGCAGAAGTGTGCGGATGCTGATGAATGTGACTGTAACACTATTTGATAGGATTATCCTCATATGAACGGTTTATTGTTCAGTGATTGTGAATAGAATACAGATTATAGATGGTGAAGTAGATATTCAGTCCCTTAATAGCAGATTAAACTGAGAAAGTTACGGTTTCACTGGCAGTGCTCAGAGTGACATACTACTGTGTGTGCATGAAAGAAAGAAGTATGCAATATGAATTTAGGCACAACATGGAATGCCCAGATGATCTAAAATTGCAATAGTGTATACTATAGTGCAGTGCACTTCACTTTTTAGGGATTTTCCCCTTTTAGGATGAATGGATCGGACTAAACATTCTTAAATCAAAATACAATTAGTTAACATGAGATGTTAAGTCTTGTTTTCTGAAAAACGTATCAAAACTAAGTGAGTGTAAGCTTAAAACATGGGGCAAAAAACCTGCTAATGAGTAAAAAATGTAATTTTAACTGTCCTTTTCAAATCATGATGCTATATAATCCCCAAATATTAGATTCAATCTTTTGATTGTTTACTTTTTTATTTATTTGTGGATAATTTTAGCAATATTCACTCAAAAACTGATAATTTCATATCAACGAGGCCTATGATCAATCAGTTCTACACAGAAACACAAAACCTGTGCTGATTGAAACGAAATCGTGACCAAAGTACATCCAATATTTGTTAATAATATGCTAAGAAATAATTTTTTTTTAGGCCGGCATTGTTTGATCGGTAACACCAGCAAGTGTAACAACTGGGAAAAAATCCCCAATAATGAAATGAAATGAAATGAAATAAATAATTTTACGATTTTGTCCAATGCAATAACATTAACCAGCATTTTTAGGAAAAAGAAAATCCTCTCCAGGTCAAAATGACCAAAACACAACTCTGGGTGAATCAAGGGAAACTAATTTTTATTTTCTGACCTCCTTGGCATAAATATATATAGCTATATATATTTTTTTTTTTTTTTTAGCTTAAACTACTTAATAAAAGACCAGACATAATATCTTCTCCTCAATTTTGCTTCTCAAGTAAATGGTCCTTGATGTACAAAAAAAGTAGATATTTGTACGGAAATCATTAAATATACCGTAATGTGTACTGAAAATGTCCCCTGCCCACCAGTTTTCGCTGTTACACTGTAGTGTAAATCACCACTGCCCTAATATTTAGACCATGGTGCATTATAGAAATAGATAGATTATATACACCCTGACCCAACCAGTCATAAAGGCCATTGGTTTGGAATTGAAGATGTTATGCATCTCTGAAAGCGATAAATATCTTTCCATTGATGTATGTTGTTGTTAGAGAGGACATTTGAAATCTGGAATCTGAGGGAGCAAAAAAATCGAAATATTGAGAAAATCCTCTTTAAAGTTGTTCAAATGAAGTTCTTAGCAATCCATATCAATAATCAAACATTACGCTTTGATATATTTACGGTAGAGAATTTACAAAATATCTTCATGGAACAAAATATCCTAATGATTTTTGGCATAAAAAAAAATGTATAATTGTGACCCATACAATGTATGGTTGGCTATTGCGCGACAAAACTCCCACGACTTAACAGTAACTGCTTTGTGGCGGCAGAACCAGATAATATATATATATATATATGCATGCATTATACAGAACGCTAGTAACACAAGCCGTGCGTCTCAGAGATGAACTCGCTAATCAGAGGTCAATATCAACATGTTTATATAGTGTTAATGATGGATTTGTGAAGGATGATTGTGTTGAAGCTCTGATGAGTGCATGCATACGGCACAGCATCGCTCTCTGACGGTCTCGCTATCATCACAGTGGAAAGAAACGCTTCTTTAGCGATCAGAGAGAGAAGATGGGCGCTGGAGATATAAAGGTGGCTGCCGAAATATTGAAGAACGGAGACAGCAGTGTTTCCGCGGATCAACTCAAGGTCACAGTGGCCCGAGTCAAATATTAGACATCATAACCTGATTTAAATGAGCTTTCATCTCACAGATGTGTTTGGTTTTAAATACACATTGACCCAGATATGAGTGCGCTTTGTAGCAGAGACTAATAAGAACTCGCTGTTAAATCAATAGAGTTAAGGTTAGAGTTTTAGGGGAATATTATTAGCTGAGCGCAGATTAAATGAGAAACCAATAATGATTTTTGTGTTGCACTCGTACTGAAAAACAAGGAGGTTGAGAGGGAGATATTGATGTCGGTAATAAAACATCTTTGGCACAGTTGAAGAGACTGAGGTTAAGATCACATTGAACCCTAATAAATGAATCAGTATGTGTGCTGTTGGATTTACAGTAAAACCAGTAGAGAGTTATAAACGAGTGAGAAGAGCAGCTCAGATCGTCTGACGAGAAATATTTGAGATCCTCTCGAGATCTCTGACTTTTGATCGTTTGGCAAATCTGAGCAGAGTGTGAGATCTCATCTGAAACTCGAGAGATTATTGAAGTCTTTTTGGTGTTTTTGGACACACTGTGTGATGTTTTTAATGTGTTTTAAAGAAGGTTCTTCTGCTCACCAAGACTGCATTTATTTGATCAGAAATACAGCAATAGCAGTAAAATTGTGAAATATTTTTACTCTTTAAAATATTTGTTTCTGGGGTGAATCTGCTAAACGTCTGTATTTCGGTGATGCGCATCTGTATTTTCGCATCATTCAACTTCCATTCCTTTCAGTGTCACATGACCTTCAAAATCCGTCTAATAGCTGATCTGGCTGCTCGCTACACATTCTGATTTATTAGACAACGACAACACACACACAGTACACACAGCCCAAGAAATAGCAGTAAAATTGTGAATATTTTTCCTCTTTACAATATTTAGTTTTCTGTGTGAATCTGTTAAATGTAATGTATTCTGTGATGCCAGCTGTATTTTCATCATCGTCCTCCAGTCTTCTTGTCACATGATCTTTCAGAATCAGGTCTAATATGCGATCTGCTGCTCGAGAAACATTTCTGGATTATTAGCACACACAACACACACACACACCACACCCACACACTCTCACAAACTTCTCTCCCACACTACACAAACACACTCGCACACAACTCGCTCACACACACACGACACCACACACACACCCAATCACGACACACGCTCCTCACGAATCACACACACACTTTCTCTCACCCACACACACACACACACACACACACACACCCCACACACACAACACACACACATGTTCGATTATAGCAGATATATGTTGAAAACAGCTGGTAAATGTCTTTATCATCACTTCTGATCAATTTAAAGCATCCTGTTTTAAACTAATTTAATACATTCTATAATCCCCCCCACCCCCCCCCCCCCCACAAAATGATACTGACTCCAAGCTTTTGAATGGTGGAGTGTATAATAAAAGCTATTTCTATTTCAGATAAATGCTGATCTTTGGATCTTTCTATTCACCAAAGAATCCTGAAAAAATTCTACTCTGCTGTTTTCAACATTGATAATCTTCTTAAAGATCAGGTGAACCTGACAACTGTAGGTAATCTGGCTGAAAATCAGCTGCGCATCACAGAAATACATTACAGTTTAACACATTCACATAGAAAACAGCTAATTTAAATAGTAAAAATATTTCACAATTTTACTGTTTTTGCTGTATTTCCGATCAAAGAAATGCAGGCTTGGTGAGCAGAAGATAGAGACTTCTTTAAAGCACATTAAAAATCGTACTGTTCGACTGGTGTGTGAATTAACGGCTCGTCTGTGTTTGTGCAGTGAACACGCCACACTTTCTGCATATCAAAGGCGTGGAGGTGAACGCCAGACAGACCGCTACGTTCCTCTGCACCGTCAACGGAGAATGGAGAGACAGCTTCAACCTCTGGCTGCAGGTCAGACACACTCTCAACTGCAAGAGTCTTTTCATTGATGATGATGATGATGTGTGTGTTAACGACTGATGAAGAGGCAGTGACAGAATCCGCCGTCACTGCAGAACACTCGCAAACAACAGAGCAAATGAATTTCTTCACTCATTCTATCAGTGTTTTGCTTTGTAAACCTCCTTTAAAAACAAAACACATATGTGACCCTGGAGCACAAAACCAGTCATAAGGGTAAATTTTTTTAAATTGAGGTTTATGCATCATCTGAAAGATTAATAAATAAGCTTTCCACTGATGTATTGTTTGTTAGGATAGGACAATATTTTAAAATCGGGAATCTGAGGTGCCAAAAAATCCTCTAAAATTGAGAAAATCATCTTTAAAGTTGTCTAAATGAAGTTCTTAGCAATGCATATTACTAATCAAACATTAAGTTTAGATATATTTACGGTAGGAGATTTACTAAATATCTTCATGGAACAGGATCTTTAATTAATATCCTAATGATTTTTTAGCATAAAAGAACATGTAGAATTTTTTGACCCATACAATTTCATGGTTGAAGGCAGAAGGGGAGATTGGTATGAAACACATGCCTATTCTACAAATATCCCCCACGACTTACCACGCTTCTGTGCTGCAGGACACATTTACTCAGTCAAATTTCGATCATTTATTTTTAAAATATAAAATATATTTTGCTTTAAAGTATGTTTTTTCTAATTCAAATTTCACATTTTACTTCATTAAATGTGTGGTTTTTGATGGTCTGTAGAATAGAGTAACAAATTTTATTTTAGTCATACATATTTGCAATAGCGAGCGAGACACTGAGTGTCATTCAGTGGAAGGAAACAACTCGTTTAGTTTAGTGTAGAGATGTTTTTGGTGTTAGCGTTCTCTCGCCGCAGTTTGCACTTCTAACAAACCATCCTCATTACAGAGAAAGAAGATCCAGACTTGAGCAGAGTCTCTGTGACCAGTAATGAAGAATAATCACTGAACGAGACAAAGGCCGTCCATTGCTTGGGCCGTAACATCTACACTGAGAACCACAGTGTGGTGTGTGTGTGTGTGTGTGTGGTGTTGTTTGTGTGTGTGTGTGTGTGTGTGATTGTGAGTGTGTGAGTGTGTGTGTGTGTTTGTTTGTGTGTGTGTGAGAGTGTGTGTTTGTATGTGTGTGATTGTGTGGTGTCTTGTGTGTGTGTGTGTGTGTGAGTGTGTGTGTGTGTGTGAGTGAAGTGAGTGTTCGATAGTTTTGAGAGTGTTTGTGTTTGTGTCTTTGTGTTGTGTGTTGAGTGATTAGTGTTTGTGTGTGAGGTGTTTTGTGTGTGTGTGTGTGTGTGCGAGAGTTTGAGAGTGTGTGTGTGTGTGTATGTGTCTTTGTGTGTGTGTGAGGAGTGAGTGAGTGAGTGAGTGAGTGTGGTGTGTGCGCGCGAGTATTGCGAGAGTGTGGGTGTGTTGTGGGTGTGTGGTGTGCGAGAGTTTGCGAGAGTGTGTGTGTTTGTGTGTGGTGTGGTGTGTGGCGAGAGTTTGAGAGAGTGTGTGTGTGTGGTGTTTGTGTGTGCACAGTTTGAGAGTGTGTGTGCTGTGGGTGTGTGAGTGAGTGAGTGGTGATGTGTGTTTGTGTGTGCGGAGTGTGGTGTGTGTGTGTGTGTTGGTGCTGTGGCCCGCGAGAGTTGAGAGTGTGTGTGTGTGGGGAGTGTTTTTGTGTGTGTGTTTGTGTGTGCGGAGTTTGAGAGTGTGATGGTTGTGTGTGTGTGTGTGGAGCAGGCCATTATTAACCATTAGGCCTATAGGCGGGGCTGAAGCCCCAGGGCCCGATCAAGGAGGGGGCCCGTGATTGGCTGTGGGGTAAAATGACTGTCGCGCCGACCGCCAAAGCCACCACGCCCCCCACTTATTAGCTCTGTTATTTAGTTGAGTTTTTCTGTAAATTCCATGCATTACCATTTGAGATTGAAACGTAAAGTCTGAATTTGGTTTACCAATCAAATGCATTTATTCTATATTTGACTTTTGAACGATATGTGGTGGCAACGTTCTCTATCAGGTGATCGCTGCGCCTAATATCTGCATTCACCTCTCTTCACTTCATTCTGGAGTAATCTGGAAATGGTCACGCAAAGAACAATATTCGTTAAGTAAAAATGTCAGCAATTCTGAGAGAAGGGCTCAAAAAAATGAAAACCTTCAAAGACAAACACAGAAAAAACAGGAGGTCAGGACAACCCCCGCGATCAGGTTATTTTACTAAAGCTGATGATGGAGTGGAAGTTGCTGGAACAGCAAGTGATCCGGGCACATGGAGCAGATAAAAACAGTGTCATCGTCCACACAGATTTTAGGTTAGTTTGATTATTAACTGGATTTATATTGTTTTTGTCTTTGAACAAACTATTTAAGGGTTGGGAGATAATCCGGTAAAAATATATCAATCGTTGATGAAGCGCGTCTGATTTATATACTAAGCTTATCAGTACACTGTTTTAAAGCAGTTTTAACACATTTTTAAACTGTTCAGGGACATTAAGCAGTGGGGCAGCATTCATTTCAATCTGATAAATAACGTGCATTACAGACGGTTTCAGCCTGATTCGTATAGCGCCTGACGAAACTTTCGCTCCTTGTGCTTAAACCTTCAAATGCACATAGTTATGTGTCAAATGCCCGTCTTTGCGAGTATCCTCATAAACACAGTTATTTGTGTCTTACCTTAACAATTAAATAGTTAAAGATAAAGCAGTGTGTATTTGTATGGCTACATGAGATCCTGGAGTATATGATGAGATCTAAACAGATAGTTCTCCCGAAAATGAGCGTTCATCATCAGGTTGCCCGTTTTTTCCCACAACAAAAACCCACCCAATTGTCTACCACAACTAGCCCATCCCGTTCCGAGTGAGGCCCCCCCGGTAAAAATCGCATTCCGGTGGGGTACCATACAGGTTTTTGGAGGGGTTCCCCTGGAAAAATTCGCATTTTAGGGGCTAACTATCACATAATTAGGGTCGCTTAAACCCACGGACATGAAAAACAACCCGCAGCAAAGGTGTTAAAGAAGCCCAATTCAGCGGGAAAACCGGTGACTTGGCAACACTGGTCATCATATACTTACCCTCAAATTGTTCTAAACCTCTATGAATTTCTTTTTTCTCCTCAACATAAAAAAGAAGATATATTGAAGAATGATCGTGACCAGTTTCTGGTCCCCACTGACTCCAATAGTGTATTTTTTCACTATTTTTTCATACTATGGAAGTCGTGGGGGCCCAGCAACTGTTTGGTTACCAGAATTGTTCCAAATAAATTATTTTGTGTTCAACAGCAGAAGGAATCTCATACAGGGTTAGAACAACAACAAAATATTCATTTTGGGGTGAACGATTCCTCTAAAGCAGCCTAATATAGCTGCTGTTGCCATCTGTGTCAATGATATAAATAAAACATCAGAAATAAATTCACTTAATGTCTTTGACTGAATCACTTTTGTAAAATAAATAATGAATGCATATTGACTTTATAAAGTGAAGACTATTCAGTATATTTGCACATTTTCTTTATACAATATATTTATTATTAAGTGCTTTAAGTTTTTCCAAGTAGGCTGATTTTTCAGATCTTTGTTCTGTTGTAGCTTAATTTGTGACGGTTTTCTTGTCTTCAGTAAGCTTATTTTTACTTGCTAGTATTATTTTTTTGTGATATTGAAATTGGTAACAAAAATTATGAAATTTCAGTGCATCAAGATTTTGATATGTGTGTAAGACTAATGTGAATGATTTGTGCGTGTGTGTGTGTGTGTGTGTGTGTGTGTGTTGTGTGTGTGAAGATGAGTGAGTGTGGTTTGTTTGTGTAAGTATGTGAGTGTGTATGTTGCGTAGGCGTGGTGTGTGTGTGATCTCACATGATTGTGCTCTCTTTCTCTCTGCAGATCGGCGGTCGGTAATGCTCCCTGAAAGGCGACCAAACCGTGAATAACCAGCGATTTATCGGCATGTTTGATGTGGTGAACACGACCAAACAGGACTCCGGCCGTTACCGATGCATCGTCCACTCGAACATAGGCGTGGGATGTCCACTACGGAGACTGGACCATCAAACGTGAGTCACACAAACACACACACACTCACACACACTCACATGCACACGCACACTCACACTCACACAACCCGCACGCACACACACTCACATGCACACGCACACCGCACCCTCACAACACCACGCACCTCACTCACTCCTCACTCGCACACTCACTCCTAAGTACTTCGCAACTCACTCGCAACTCTCTCTCTCTCTCACTCGCACACACACACACACACACACACACCCATACACACACACTCCACTCCCTCACCAAATCGCCACTCACCACACACACCACCTCACACACTCACTCACATCGCACACCTCACACACACACACCACCACACCCACTCACACATACACACTCACTCACTCACTCACAGACACACACACACACTCACTCGCACACTCACTCACAAACACACGCACGTAGACTCACTCAAGTACACTCACTCACACACACACCACGCACACGCACACTCACTCACAAGCACGCACACACACACGCACACTCCCTCACAGGAATGACGCACACACACAAACACAACACACACAATGTGTGTGCATGCATGCGTGCGTGTGTGTGCGTGTGTGTGAAGGACGGCGTGCAGCTCCTCTACAGATGGATGGATGGAGCTGGAGCTGAAGCTGAAGCGTCTGTTGAGGAGATTGATGTGTGTTTTATGCTAATGTCTCTCGCGTGTGTTTGGCAGTAAGAGCTGCCCTTGACCGCAGCCGTGTTTTCACGGGTTCGCCGTCCCACGCAGCCCTTCAACAGTCATTTGATATGAATTTATGGAGCCGGCCGCATCTGAATCCTCGGCGTTCTCTGCTCTCTGACGCCGTAATGGCCTTCGATATTTCTTCAGCTCTTTCTGTGTCTCTCTCACTCAATTCAATTTATGTTCCTGAAGTTTTTACCTCACAGCTTTATGTGATTGATCGCTATAATCCCGCCTGCCCGGACAGAGAGCTGTCAATCACGTTCAGAGGCTCCGCCCTCAGGCCGGGAGACACGCCTCTGTGTGGCATTTAATGCACTGCAAATAAATGATGTTCCTCTTGTTCTTGTCGTTTTTCAGTAGAAACATCTAAACATTCAACAGTACAGCATTGATTCCCGAGTTAGATTGTAGAGCTATAAAACAAAACTTTTTTGTAATTTTATATTTTTTGTAATATTTCTTAGTATATTTAGAGCTTTTCATACGCATTTTTATGTTTTTATACTATAACATTTATCATTTTTATACTATTTATTATTCTAAAATATTTAGGAGTATTTAAAGTAGACAATTTGTAGTATTTTATAACTTTTAAAAATGTTTTTATACTATATATCAATGTCATTACGGTAAAATATGTAATATAAATAGACGTCAGAAAGTGTATATTTATACTTTTTTTATGTAAACACTTTTTAATACTTTATGTTAATAGTAAATTGTAAAATTTTAACTTATCTTGTAAATGTGTGTGTTTTTTTTTGTTTACTTAGAATAGAAAGGGGAAAATATATAGTTCAACTTACTTTTACTATTTTTTAGATAAACGTTTTATATATTTAAAAAATTTTTATACTTAACTTTTATAATTTTTATATTGTGTTTTAAAAACGTTTTGTTCTTATCTTTTTAACATATGTTAATTTTTTCGTAATATTTTTGATATTTTCCAAATTTTTATACTTGTTAATATTTAGCCTTTTAAATACAGTTTTACAGTACAATTTAAACATTTGTACTCTTATTATTATTTATAAATACTTTGCATTTTTATTCTTTTCATACTATTACTTTTCATTAGGTTTTATACTATATTTACATTTTGTTATAATTTTATTTCATTTAAACTGTATAATCATTATTAACATTTATGAGCTTTACACAAAGTTACAGTTACAAATGCTGAGTCCACCTCATGTAGCTTTGAATGTGAGCAACAGAGACCGTGAGATCTCAAAACCTCTCCAGAGACATGTGTGGGAGATTACGCTGACTCTCTGCCGACGCGTTTGATTCATCAGATCCGCTGAAAAAAGCTTGTGGTGTGTGTGAATGATGTATTATCGTGTCCGCTCCAGCTCGTGACCGTGTCTCTATAAAGCTCAGCCTCGCGCCGCTGCATCAGACAGCCTGTTAGCAGAGATCTGTGGCCTGCAGGTCAGTGCAGACGGATGGCCGTCTCTGAGAGGAACTCACACACACACGCACACACACACTCACACGCACACACACACCTACACACACCCACACACAACACACACACACACATACGTCACACAACACCACACACACACACACCTCTCAACACTCACCCTCTTCTCACACCCCACGCCCAGACGCACACACACACACCCAGACGCGCACACACACACACACCACACCCACACCTCTCTTCCACGGACTCACCTCCTCGCACACACCTCGACCTCTCACACTCACACAGACTCCCACCACACACACACACCAGACTCCTCACCGCACTCTCTCTCTCACACACTATCTCTCACACACTCACTCTCTCACACACTCCCACTCACACACACACAAACACACACTCACAAACACAAACACAAACAAACACAAACACACACACACACACACCACACACACACACACCTCACACCCCTTCACACACACGCCACACCACACTCTCTCACACACTCCACTCACACTCACGCACCCACACACACCACACACACACACACACACACACCTCACACACACACACACACACACACACACACCCCAAACACCACTCGCGCACACACACAACAGACTCACCACACACACACACACAACACACTATCACACTCACACTCACACTCTCACACACACACACACTCCAACACACAAACCACACTCACACACACACAAACACACACTCGCGCACAAAAAGCTCACACCCACACACCATACACACACACACAACTCTCACAGACACACACCACACACACACTAACTCTCACACACCAACAACACCTATATCACCTCAACCCACACTCATGCCGCAGACCAACCCATAATCTGTACATTTCTCACCTTTTCACGCTATAACTTTTATTATTTGATGGATTTTTTATACATATTTGGTTATATGTGCGCCTGTGTGTGTGTGTGTGTGTATGTTTTTTCTGTCTTTGGTGAGTGTTCTTAGGGAGTGTGTGAGTTTGTGTGTGTGTTTGTGTGTGTGTGTGTTTGAGTCATATTTCCTCCACTTAATAAGAAATTATATTTTAATACAGAAATTTATATATATTTAATATTTTAATACTGTTTTCAGGACGACTATGCTATCTTACATTCTAACATGATTTTCACGAGGCTTCAGCACATTCTGGTGTCAAGGAATCGAACGTGACGCCTGTTCTTCACATTGAGTGTGTTTATGCTGTGTGTGTAATTACAGAGTTCAGACGCGTATCTCTTTATTCATGAGGTCAGAGGTCAATATCTTTCTAAACTTACAGACATCTGAATTACACAGAAAGTGATGGCCGGCCGTCGTGAAGAGCGAGTCCTATGACGGCTGATATTTGTCTCTCCGCTGGGAGTGTGGCGTCAGGATTACGCGGTTCGTTTGAGGTGCTGTTTAATTGGCAGCTGGGCCGTGGAGGATTATGGGTATTTCTGGGGTGACGGAGGGACGTCCATCTGCAGTCACAGACACACATGAACATGAACACACCTCTGCGTCTGTCACAAACACACTCACACTCGACACGTACTGGATCTCTGCTTTTAGCAAATGTAATTTCTTACTGTAACGGAAGAGTTCACTAACGCACGTGTAATGAGAGGATTCCATTTGTGACGCTAATCATGCTATTTTTCATTCATTTGGAAAGATTGTCTGAAATTAACTTTATTTATTTACTATTAAACACTATAACAGTTATAGTAATACACTATAATATATATAAAAAGTATAAGTTAAAAATGTTTTATAGTATGATTTATACTTATCATGATTATCATATAAGTATACTTTTTTCTACTATAACTTTCCTAATGTTTTATACTCTGACAAACTGCTGTTGTTGGGCGGATAGAAAGTAGCCTTTGCCGATAGGGAGATTTTACTTGTAAATATAAAGATTCATAGCGTCGACTTATTTTAAACTGTACTAATAATAAATTAACTTGCAGCCCCTGAAATCGATCATCTTCGGCATTCAAAGACGCATTGCATTTATTGCTTGGACGGAGCAAGAACACTTTCTTAAATTCATGTGCAGATTCAGTCGAGTAATATATATACATACTTTTTAGTACGTAGCAGATTAGTGGGCAAGCTTTGGGGCAAACTACTTCATCAGAACGGCGTCTTTAAAGGATGCTCTGTTGCTTAGTTACATGCATTCTGTCACAGTTTGAACTGCCCTGTCAATCATCTTGTCAAAGTTAACATTATCCATATTTCGTTTAATTTAATTTCCTACCGTATTGGAGAGAAATTAAGAGGTACGTTGATTTGCTAGTCGTGGGTCTATCATGCCGAGAACTCTGCTCATGTGTTTGCATAATGATAATTTAAAAGTGAATGACCAAACGTATCATTGTAAGTTCACAGTGTTGCTGCAGACGAAATATAACGTGGATAACATAATATTTTTTCATCAGGTATTGATTATTTATCACTCCAACCCCTTTCTCTACCTGTCCGTCGGTCTCACATATCTGTCATGTTTGTAGTTTTTTAACACTTTTCATGTGCGTTTGTATGCAACACATCCTCTACCCACCCTCCATGTGTTGTGGGCAATATTAGGCATTAGCGTGTGCACGGGTCTGCACTTCGAATTTCTACCGGAAGCAGTAAACCATCTGGGAATCTCTGGCATACTCATTTCAAAACACTACGATCTGGGACATACTAATTCTAGTTTCGAATACTATTTAGGATGGATGCATCTAATTGTGACGCAGTAACTAGCTTTGGGCTCTGAATGAATCAGCTGTTTGAACTAATCGGTTGAATGAATGACTAAATGGCTCACTCATTAAACAGCGATTTGCCGCCACCTACTGGCTCTTTTAGTTTTATATTTAGAGTAGTAATTATAATATATAATACAGTATATTTATGTTTTTGTATGTTGAATCAAAATATTTCTTTCTTAAGCTACTTTTTTTGTTGTTGCAATGTCTATTCAGTGCTTTTCTAATTTACCACAATAGGCCTAATGACTTTCCAAATTATCTTTAGAATGACTTTAATTCATCGTACATGAGACCTTCTATTAATTAATCAGCATATTGTGTAATTAATTATATAAATTAAAAAAAACGCAATAAAAATCATGCTAATTTCTATATATATATATACATACATATATAATAGATGACTCCACATTCACGCTCGCTCACACACACCCACATACTGTCTCTCTCCTCACACACACATCGCCTCTCTCACCAACCACACACACCACACTCTACTCACACACACACAAACACAACACACACACCCACACACACACCACACACAAACACCACACCACACACTCATACCTCACACCACACACACAACACCGCTTATCGTCCACGTCGGATGACTCTTGCTCCAGAGATGGGAGTGGGAAGGGGGTGGGTTCAGCGATGTTGCCGCTGGTGCCACTTCTCGTGGGCGTCGAGTCCGATCCTTGAGCCGCACACTCTTCCGCAGGTGGAGCAAGGGAAACCAGATACCAGGGGGGTACCAGCCGCCCTCTGGTGTCTCTTGGTGCGTCTCTCGGATCGTCGGTCTTGGTTGGTTTGATGTATTTGAAAGACTGCAGTGGCACAGGTGACCTGCCAGGCTGACCTGTCGAGTGCCAGAGATTCGAGCTGCGTGAGGGGAATGTTCGCTCGCTTTAGGAGGTCCCTGGTGTAGTCCTTAAAGCGCTGTTTTTGCCCTCCAGCAGAGCGCTTTGCGCCCATTAGTTGACTGTAGAGGACTTGGCGGGGCAGGTGATGTTCAGGCATGCGTATGGTGTTCCCTAGCCAATGCAGATGTTTTTGGGCCACTGCTGCTTCCATGCAAATTGAGTCAGTGTTGCTGAGGATGACTGTGTGGGGAATTCATGCTTCCCAGGACAAATTGAGGATCTTCTGTAGGCAGCGGATATGGAAGGCCTCTAGGTTAGTAATGTGCTGGCGGTATGGGGTCCATGTCTCTGCCCCATAAAGCAGAGTGGAGAGAGATACCGCATTGTAAACAGTGACCTTGGTACTGATCTTCAGGTTACGGTTTTCAAAAACCCTACTGCATAGGCGTCCAAAAGATGATGATGCTTTATTTATTCGGGTGTGTATTTCTGTGTCAAGGGAGCAACATGAGGACATGGTGGAGCCGAGGTAGGTGAAGTGGTCCACTGTTTTAAGTGAAAAATGGGGGGTATGGGGGCGGGGGTAGAGAAATAGGACACAACCTCGGTTTTTTTAGTGTTAACCTGTAGACCAAAAGATTGGTACAGAATGGATATTGTATTTAGGGCGTGCTGCATAGAGTCCGGGCTGTGGGCCAAAATGGCACAGTCATCAGCATACTGAAGCTCACAGATTTGGCGGGACTTTATCTTTGTGAGGGCCTGGAGTCGATGGATGTTAAAGAGGCTACCGTCAAGTCGATATTCCACATGGACACCGTCTTCATGCCCCATGACACGATGGAAGAGGCAGGTGATAGCAGAGAGTATGGTCAATCCACACACACACACGCCACACACACACACCCACATCTCTTCACTCACTCACTCCACCACACACACACACACCCACCACACCACACACACACACACACACACAACACACACACCCCACACACACACACAAAACACACACCACACACACACACTCACCTTCACTACACCCACAGCACACACCAACACACTCTCTCTCACACTCACTCACACACACACACACAATGTTTCTTCATGCCGTAGTGTTTGTCTCGTCTGACTGATTCGTGCGTCTCTGCAGTAAATATGAACGCTGATCTTTTTTTCCTCAGCTCATATTCTGTCCGTGTCTGTATTTCAGCTGCTGGTGCCGCAGGCATGAGGCTCTGTAGACGAGAGCGTGTGATCAGTTTCATGTCTTCTCCAATACTCAGTCAGACCCAACCGCAAACAATATCAAAAACGCACAAAAATCTGATTTATTATTATTATTATTATGATTATCTGCACTCAGTGTGAACAAGATGCTGTTGTTTATAAAAGGGCACCTACCATTTTTTTTTTATGACAGATTTTTGTCTTTTTATAGATTTATTTGACTATATGTAATTTATTTTAAAAATAAGTAGAAAGTATTTAGAAAGTATAAAGCAGTCTATATCTGGCAAAAAAAAGTTAACTGAATCCAATTAACTTCTGGTCTTTTTGAAATGTACAACCTACAAACACCGTTACACAGGCCTAACATGTAAATAATAATATACAAATTTGCAAATGCTTTTATCCATATGATTTATAGTGCACACAAGCTGTACATTTTCTTCGGTTCATGCATTGGCGAGGAATCAAACGATTGATCTCAGCGCTGCTAGAATCATGAGTTACCGTTTGATATACAGAAATTATTTTATTTATTGATTTATATTAAATTATAGAAGTGAATCACAGTGGTGCTATATTTATTTCGCTGCACAACAAGACTCTGGAGGACTCTTGAGAGATGATTCACATGAATCGCTGAGTCCTTCCAGCTTTAGATGGAGAGAGGAACATTCAGGAGAACGTGCTGACATTCTCAGTTATTTACGCACACATATAGACACGAGCTGATAAAAACAGCAATGTGACATTTTGTTTTGAAAAAAAAGAAAAGAAAGAAGATACAGTTATTGCACATGCAAAAGATTTTGAAAACTGTCACACTGCTAATGATTATTTTCATACTCAGATTGTTGTCTTGTTTTCCAGCACAAACATCTAAACATTCTTAAATCAAGAGGAGATGCAAAATTACTTGTTTTCTGAGAAATGCATAAAACATTAGTGAGTTTTTGCTGAAAACAAGAAAAAAATCTGTCAGGTGGGTCAGAAAAATAACCATTTTTTTCTTTTTGAATTAAGTTTGAATTTTTCTGGCCCCACTGGCAGATATGATAAACTCATTTCATTTGGATTAACTTTTCAGAAAACAGTATTAATATCTTAAAGCGATAGTTCAGCCAAACATGAACATGTGCTGAAAATGTGCTCACCCTCAGTTCATCCCAAATCAGGATGAGTGTGTTTCTTCATCAGGTTTGGAGAAATGTAGCACTGCATCAGTGTCTCAGCATGATGCTCTGCTGTGAATGGGTGCCGTCAGAATGATAGTCCAAACAGCTGATAAAAACAATAAACAACAAGTAATCCACACCACTCCAGTCAATCAATTAACATCTTGTGAAACAAAAGCTGAACCACATCCAGCATTAAGACATTTTTAACTCAAATACATAGAGTCTATAATCCATAATAACTCTTCCTCCAGTGAAAAAGTGTTCTGGTCTGAATCAGGAGAGAAATCTGCACAGATCAAGCAGCGTTTAAACAGCTCTAAACACATATGTGGCTGGATTTTGATGTGAGAGACAACAGCAGATGCACTTTTTCACTGGAGGAAGAGTTATTATGGATTATGGACTCTTGGTTTGGAGTTTAAATGGCTGATGTTTTGCTGTAATTCCACTGTTATTCATGTTAAATGTCCCGTCTGTTCTCTCAGAGCCGCCGGTTCCCATCGCTCCTCCTCAGCTCATGGCGGTCGGGGCCACATATCTCTGGATCCAGCTCAATGCGAACTCCATCAATGGAGACGGGCCCATCATCAACCGCGAGGTTGAGTACCGCACCGTCTCCGGCACCATGTACGACCTGCAGCCCGTCGATAAAACCTCGCACAAGATCGGCCATCTGGACCCCGACACGGAGTACGAGATCAGCGTGCTGCTGACGCGGCCCCTGGAGGGAGGAACCGGGGCCCCGGGGCCGCCGCTGAGAGCCCGCACCAAATGCGCAGGTAACCGCGATCATCTTGGATGTTGTTTCTGGTAAATGCTGATATAATCAAAGAAAGAAGAAACTCTGTGTAGGATTTTAAAGGGACAGTTCTGTCATCATGTACTCTCCCTAATGTCACTCCAAACCTCTATGAGTTTCTTTCTTCTGTGGAACATAAAATAAGTTATTTAGAAAAATGTTGGGAATCAAACTGTTTCAGTTCCCATTGTGTTTTTGTCCATATAATGGAAGTCAATGGGAGCCGAAACCGTTTGAGAACCAACATTCTTCAAATACAGGTTTTGAACAGCATAAAAATGTTGGGTGAGCTGTCCCTTTAATACTTGTTTTTCACAGCATGTATCTTGAATATGAGTGTATTTAGATATATGATGTTGAGTGTGTTTGAGTTTAGTGGAGAAGAGATGCGGCTCGCGGCGGCATACTGTCTTACCTGACGTCTTTGTGTGAGATAGAGAGAGAGAGCTTTGGTGTGTAGGTGTGGTGATTCTGGTGTTTTTGTGTGTGTGTGTGTTTGTGTGTGTGTGTGCGGGTGAACTAGAGAGAGAGAGAGTGTGTGTGTATTGTGTGTGGGTGTGTGTGTGTGTGTGTGTGTGTGTGTTTGTGTGTGTTTGTGTGTGTGTGTGTGAGAGAGAGATATTGTGTGTGTGTGTGTGTTGTGTGGTGTATGTGTTTGTGTGTGGTGTGTGTGTGGTGTGTGAGCTCTCTGTGTGTGTGTGTGTTGTGTGTGAGATGAAGATCGGAAGTGTTTGTGGTGTGTGTGTGTGTGTTTATGTGTGTTGTGTGTGTGTGTGTGTGGGTGGTGAGATAGAGAGATAGAGATTGTTTGTGTGTGTGTGTGTGTGTGGTCTCTGTGTGTGTGTGTGTGGTGTGTGTTGTTGTGTGTGAATAGAGAGAGAGAGAGAAGTGTGTGTGTGTGTGTTGTGCGTGTTTGACATAGAAGAAGAGAGAGTGTGTGTTGGGCGATAGAGAGCGAGAGGTTGGTGTGTGTAGTCTGTTTGTGTTGTCTGGGTGTGTGTGTCCGTGTGTGTTGTGTGTTGGTGTGTGTGTGTGTGGTTGTGTGTGTGGTGGTGTGTGTGTGTGTTGTGTGTGTGTGTGTGTGTTTGTGTATGTGTGTGTGTGTGTGTGTTGGTGTGTGAGAGAGAGAGAGAGAGAGAGAAGTGTGTGTGTGTGTGTGTTTGTGTGTGTGAGAGGATAGATACTGCGAAGATGTGTGTGTGTGTGTGTGTGCGGTAGATAGAGAGGAGAGTGGGTGTTGTGTTGTGTGTGCTTTGTGATACGAGAGAGATGTGTGTTTGTGTGTGGTGTACTTGTATAAGAGAGGTGGTGTGTGTGTTTTTGTTGTTTGTTGTGTGGGTGCGCGTGTGTGTGAATAAGAAAGTGTGTGTGTATGTGTGTGTGTCTGTGTGTTGTTGTGTGTGTGTGTGTGTGACTAAGAGAGAGTGTGTGTTTTGTGTGCTTGTGAGATGAGACGAGTGTGGTGTGTGTGTTGTTTTCTTGTGAGATAGAGACGAGAGTGTGTGTGTGGTGTGTGGGTTCCTGTGTGTTGTATGTGAGGTTGTATGTTATGTTTAGTGGATGTGTAAGTGTATGTGTGTGTGTGTGTGTTTGTGTTTGTGTTTATGTGTGAGTGTGAGTGTCAATGATCTCTCCATCTTTGTGTAAAAGCTTGATTTGCACAGAACGAGCTTTCATCAGCATCTGATCTTCTGTCTGAATGCATCAGCCGTTCACCTGCACTAGCAGGCCGTTCATTAGTCCGTTAATTAGCCTAATGCCTGACGCACTGCTCTGTTTAAGCTCCTTAATGACAGCTTGGGCCCGACAGCCATCAGTCGTACTTTACATGTTTAACAAATGTGTTTCAGCGCAGCGGCGGATGCAGAAACCAGTGTTTTTCTGTCAGACTTGTGAGATTTTTCTCCTGTCTTTGTTCCCTCTTTGCTGAGCTTAATGGAAGTCCAGCGACAAAGAAACACAGACGTACAGAGAAAAATTAGTTGTAGCCTTGAAAGTTAATTATTTTGTGGGAGGTATGCAGGCTTATCGTTTCTGTGCGTTATTGTTTCGTCAGCCGCACAAAGACGTTCGTCTGAATGCAAAGCTACCCTCTGATTGCATGCTTTTTCCTCTCGAAGAGCTTTAATAAAAGCTGCACTGACTGTTTTTACTTAAAACTAGTGAATACATCTACCTGTGCACAGGACACAATACAATCTCTGATAACTTTGAGAGCTGCTCCGAAATTACACACAAATACTGCTGCTATAGTGTGTGTGTGTGTATATTATGATGTTTTATAGTATATTTTAAGCTTTTTAGACTTTAATTTATTTTCAAAATATACTTTTTGCACTTTTTCCATAACTATAATTTCAAATGTATTTAGACTGTATTCATTTTTTTTTATATTTATATTTAGCTTTAATTTATTATTATTTCAGTTTTACTTTTACTTATAACTACCCTTTTGTAAATTTTTTTTTAAATACGATAATTCTCATAATGTTTTATACTTATTTATATTTTATAGTATATTTTTCAGGTGTTTATACTTAAATTTATTTTTAAATAAATTTTTGTACTTGTTCATACTATACATTTATAATTTTTTATACTATATTTCATTGAATTTATTTATATATAGAATATATATATATATAGATATATATATAGATATATATATACTGTATATATCTTTTTTATCCATTCTACATGCATATATTAATATATATATACAATATGATGGCATGTATAATGTATACTAAAGATATAATATAAATTTTTATAACGTATTTCTTTTCTTATCTTTCTTCTTGTCTTTTTTTCCCCCTCTCTGTCGTCTTCTTCTCGTTCATCTCTCGTTCTCTGTCGAATATCGTTCATCATCAGTAATGGCAGCTGAGTGGAAGCAGATGAGCTTCAGCGCTAATGAAGATAAATTCACTCCTGACTGTTTGTGTGCTTTTATTTTTTTAAGTTTGATTTTAAAGCGGCGGGAGAAATTAAATAAATAAGAAAGGAATCAGCTTCAGCACTTTGCAGGCTGTTTGTAAACTCATCTCTCTCCATATCCGTCAGTCATAATATATGTGCTGTCAGATGAATCACGCAGAGAAAACATGTTTCATCAGACCCAAACCTTCAGCCAGACTGAGAACCCCTGATATACAGCAGACGGGAGAGCTCATTCTGTCAGCATTTACTTTCACTCTTACTTCCTCAAATCTTCTCGATTCATTTGACTTTCAGAGAGAATCGGCGTGAATGTGGTCCTGTTTCTCAGTAAGAGCATCACAGAGTTCAGAAGAGCTGTAACATAGCGCACGACTCATATGGATGACTGTTATGATGCATTATATTGCTTTTATGATGTGCTATGCTTCTTTATGATGCATTATGCATTATGATGTGTTGTGGTTCGTTATGGATTATGCATTTTGGATTATGATACATTATGCATTATGATGCGCTGATGCGTTATGACACGTCATGATACTTTATGATGCGTTATGCATTATGATGATTTATGCCACTGTTTTGCTTATTTATAGAAATAAAAACAATTTAGTTCAAAGACTCTACAATTCTAATCTGAAAGCATTATGCATTATGATGTGTTATGATGCATTATGACGATTAACGGGTTATGCATTATGGATTATGATGCATTATGCGATATTTGTCATGATGCTTTATGATGCATTACGATGCACCATGATGAGTTATGATACGTTATGATGCATTATAATGTGTTATGCATTATGATACATTACGACACTTTATGATGCGTTATGACGTGCCATGATACTTTATGATCACCTATTTTATATTTAATATAAGTGAGTTTGTCTTTGTTTGTTTTATTGTGGCTGTGTTTTCATTAAAAATAATGATGAACCACAAACTAAGCATTTATTTTAAAGTCGTTACTTCTTTTCTTTTGTCTAATATATATATATATATATTGCTCCCAACAAATTTGTGGCAATGCATTAAAAGTTCATTCCCTTGTTTTATTAAAACATATGTGTGAAATAACATAAATATCTTTACTGTCACTTTGATCAGTTTAATGAGTCCTTGATGAATAAAAGTTATAATTTCCTTCAGAGAAAAAACGCTTTTGGCTGATAGTGGTTGTATGAGTAAGAAGTTGTTTTGAGGGCAGTGAGCATTGGATTTGGCATTGACTCTCAGCTGATGAAGGGTTGATGGGATGGACACTAAATACCTCACACTCTCTCATCTCCATCACAAACACAGACTCCAGCAGAACACTGAGCATTGATCCCGCGCTCGGTTGCCACGGTAACACCATCTCTCTAGTGATTGGGTTCACGGGGAACGACCCGCTTCCCTTCATATCAAAGCGCGACCCTTCGACCTCCTGATCTTCATGAGCAGATCGACACGTCAGTCTAACAAATCAGATTGAGCTCGACAGGTCGCACCGCCGATCTCATTAAACCGCCTGCTAGAAGAGCTGCGTTACGTTAACTAGTGTGAGGAGCGATCCGCTGCATCCGTCACTACATCCATCAGACCATCAGTGACTGAGATCGAGAGAGACGCGAGACAGAGAATGAAGAAGAAATCACCTTCAGACAGAGCAAAACACATTATCAGTGACTGTGTGAAAACTCTCACTGATCAGAGCGAGTGGAGATACAAATGATAAAGCGATATCTGAGTGTAAAATCACACCAAATGACCTCAGCAGATTTTAGCTGGGAATGATTGGACAGGAAAACAAAACTCATAATTTACTCTTTTCTATACGATGAAAGCAGACATTGACCAGAGCTGACAAACTCCAAATAGTGATGCCATGGTGAGGAAATGAATGAACCCATTAATAAACATGTGACAGCATTGATATTACAGATTACACCGCACATTTTACAAGATTTTTGTCAGGATTTGTAGCGCTTTGATCTTTAATGTTGGATCTTTCCTTTTCTTTGAACAAAACCAATGCTTGAAAGTACAGTGACAAACCTGCTTATATTAAACAGAGAATTTAAATTAATAATTGTGTTATGATGCTCAGTGATGCTTTGTTGCGTTACGATGCTTTATTATGCTTTATGTTGTGTTACAGTGCATTACAACGCTTTGTTGCATTATAAAGCGCTACAAAGCTTTATGCTGAGTTACAATGCATTATGATGCTTTGTTGTGTTTACGATGCTTTATGCTGTTACGATGCTTTATGCTGAGTTACAATGCTTTATGATGCTTTGTTGCAATATGATGCTTTATGTTGCGTTACAGTGCGTTACAACGCTTTGTTGCATTATGAAGCGTTACAAAGCTTTAGGTTGCAATACAATGCATTATGATGCTTTGTTGCGTTACGATGCTTTATGCTGCGTTACAATGCTTCATGATGCTTTATGATACATAACGATACTTTATGATGTTTTGTTGCGTTACAGTGCGTTACAATGCTTTGTTGCATTATGAAGCGTTACAAAGCTTTAGGTTGCATTACAATGCTTTATGATGCGTTGTTGAGTTACAGTGCGTTACAATGCTTTGTTGCATTATGAAGTGTTACAAAGCTTTAGGTTGCAATACAATACTTTATGCTGTTACGATGCTTTATGATGCTTTGTTGCAATATGATGCTTAATGATGATTTATGTTGCGTTACAGTGCGTTACAATGCTTTGTTGCATTATGAAGTGTTACAAAGCTTTAGGTTGCAATACAATGCTTTATGATGCGTTGTTGCATTACGATGCTTTATAGTGTGTTACGATGCTTTTTGCTGTGTTACAATGCTTCATGTTGCTTTATGATGAATAACAATATTTTATGATGCTTTATGCTACGTTACAATGCTTCATGATGCATAACGATACTTTATGATGCTTTATGTTGCATTACAGTGCTTTGTTGCATTATGAAGTGTTACAAAGCTTTAGGTTGCATTACAATGCTTTATGTTGCGTTACAGTGCGTTACGATGCTTTAGATTACATTACAATGTTTTATGATGCTTTATGTTGCGTTACAATTCTTTGTTGCATTATGATGCATAACAATGCTTTACTACTATGTTGTGTTATGAAGCTCTATGATGCTTTATGATTCTTTATTTTGTGTTACGATGCTTGAAAAGGGTGGATTCATTATTATTCTTACAACAATAAAATAGTACAGTGACACACTTGTTTATATTAAACAGAGAACTTTTATTAACGAAAATAAGATGGGTGATGTACAGAACCGCACATGACATGCCAACAAAAATATATTTATTGTGGCCAGGAATTTTATTTTATCATGGGCACTTTGTACTAATTCATTCCCTCATTTTGATTTAATTAATATTATATCAGTATTAATGTTTTTCTGTATGCCTAATCAAATAAATGCAGCCTTGGTGAAAAAAATCATACAGACCCAAACATTTAAAAACAGGAGTTTGGATGTGTACATATACATATCATTGTATACTTTATAGCTACAAATGGTCATTTATAATGTAATATACACACCCACACACTTCTCTCATTGTCTCGTCATGTCTGGTCTGGTGTCGTGCAATCACGTCGTCTATTTTCATGATAAAGGTGATGTGAATGAGCCATTAGGATGAACAGGAGCCGATAATGTGCTGATAATTTAGAAAACATTATTTAAATGTCAAGCTGTAATGATAAAGAGCCGCTAATAGTTCCATCTAAATGTCACGCTGAAATTATTCAATTAGCAGCTGGTGAGAGAGGCCGAGCGTCATTTAGCCTTCCGTACAGTGTGTTTGACTCCCATCAGCTCATCATGTGCTCGTGTTTGCTCTCTCATGGCTCACGTTCACAGCTCAACACATGAGACGCAGTTGAGAAGCAGGTTTGAGCTTTACATCACACACTCACTGCTACTGTATTTGAGAATCATTGAGGAGGTTGGGTGAGATGTTTGTTTCCTCACAGTAAATCTGAAGGTGTTTTCTTGCTCAGTTTTTGTTTTATTTTCCAGCAAAAGCATCAGAACATTTTATAACAGGTGCAGTTTTTCTCACTCCGCTGGCAATTAGCTTTTTCTACTTGTGTTCTTTCACTAAATTGTTTGAGTTGTGAAATAAATATGGAAAAATAAGAAAACAGTTAAACAATTAGCCAGTTAGACAGTTGTGTTGAGCCTGTGTGTGTATTTATGGTTGTGTGTGGCACGTTTTCTCGTCCTGATTCAGTCATTGCTGAGGTGTTTCTCCATGACTGACGCTGTTAAACACACTGATGACGCGTCTCTGTCTCTCATTCACCGTTAAGTTTGGGTGGCATTCACAGATTTTCTCTGTGTGTGTGTATGTGTGTGTGTGTGTGTGTGTGTGTGTGTGTGTGTATCTGAGTGTGTGTGTGTGTGTATGTGTGTGTGGGTGAGAGAGAGAGAGAGACTGTGTGTGTGTGTGTGTGTGTTGTGTGTGTGTGTGTGTGTGTGTGTGTGTGTGTGTGTGTGTGTATGTGTGTGTGTGTGGTGTGTGTAGTGTGTGTGTGTGTGTGTGTGGTGTATCTGAGTGTGTGTGGTGTATCTGAGGTGTGTGTGTGTGTGTGTATATCTGTGGTGTGTGGTACTGTGTGTGTGTGTGTGTGTGTGGGTCGTGTGTGTATCTGAGTGTGCGTGTGGTGGTTGTGTGTGTTGTGAGGTGTGTGTGTGTGTATATGAGTGTGGTGTGTGGTGTGGTGTGTTGAGAGGTTCCCTCTCGCGTACGGGCCGGTGCGTGTGTGTGTGTGTGTGTGTGAGGATTTTCCCGTCCCGCTCGGACTCGTCCCTGTCACTGTGCGTCGCTGATAGTTACGCAAATAGAGGGATTTCAAAGCTCTATTTTCTGCATGACACTCTTTAAACGGCAGCAAACGCCTGAGAAGGAGCCTTCAGACGTCCATCAGCTCTTGTTCACTTCATTCCAGCCTTTACAAATTATTTAAAGGAATAGTTCACCCAAAAAGAAATGGTGCTGAAAATATACTCCTCCTCAGTCCATCCGAGATTAGGATGAGTTTGTTTCTTCATCAGGTTTGTAGAAATGTAGCATTGCATCAGTGTCTCAGCAATGGATGCTCTGCAGTGAATGGTGCCGTCAGAATGAGAGTCCAAAAAGCTGATAAAAAACATCACAATAATCCACAGCACTCCAGTCAACATCTGGAGAAGACAAAAGCTGAAACAAATCCAGCATTAAGACGCTTTTAACTAAAATACATTGAGTCCATAATCCATAATAACTCTTCCTCCAGTGAAAAAGTGTTCTGGTGTGAATCAGGAGAGAAATCTGCACAGATCAAGCAGCGTTTAAACAGCTCTAAACAAATATGTGGCTGGATTTTGATGTGAGAGACAACAGCAGATGCACTTTTTCACTGGAGGAAGAGTTATTAAGGATTATGGACTCGTATTTTAGTTAAAAGCGTCTTAATGCTGGATTTGTTCCAGCTTTTGTCTTCTCCAGATGTTAACTTGATGGACTTGAGTTGTGTTGTGGAGTATTGTGATGTTTTTATCAGCTGTTTGGACTCTCATTCTGACGGCACCCATTCACTGCAGAGCATCCATTGCTGAGACACTGATGCAATGCTACATTTCTCCAAACCTGATGAAGAAACAAACTCATCCTGATCTCTGATGAACTGAGGGTGAGCACATTTCAGCACATTTTAATGTTTGGCTGAAGTATTCCTTTAACACAAAATAAATAAAAAATAAATCTGAAGAAAACAGCGATTGCATAGAGTTTATTTTTCAGCCAGTTTCTCATTTTTGTTGTTTGTTTGTTTGTTTGTTTTGTCCAGTCAGTTCCTTACAGCATGTGTTTTTTTCCTCTTTTTTTTTTTTTTTGAAAGTGATTTAAGGAGACTTTAAAGAATATTGATGCGATCGTGTAACGCGAAGTTCTGTTTGAATCGTCTCACATTCGTCTTGTGTAGTCGTCATCTCCTCCTCATTCTTAAGTGGTTTTCACATCAATAGGGAGGAAATGTCTGGAAATAAGAGCACTTGAATAATGGTGCACTAGAGCTCGCGGGTCACATTTCAGACGCTTTCTTAAATAATCTCAGAAATCGTTCTGTGTGTACAGCCAATTGTCAAAAAAATCAATAGCTTTTAAAGCTGAGCTTGATTCACACGCTGTTCCTGCCTTTTTCCTTTTGTAAAGCACAAAAATCAATGTCATATTTTTAAAAATCATTTGCTGAACTTAGAAAATTGTGAATAGGATAAATGTGGCCGTGTTGGTCTCATATCGACCTCCGAGAATTAGAGTTCACTCCTTCTTTTTACCCATCACTCGTTCTCTAAGGCGTACGTGAGCGTTGCATTAATAATATACCAAACAAACCTCACTCACAATCACAAACACACACACAAACGCAACACACAACACACACAACTCACACACACACACACAACACAAAACACAACACACTCTCACACACACACACACTAACACACACACACACACACACACACTCACACTCGCACACACACACACACACCACACACACACACACCCACACAAAACCACACTCACAACACTAACACACACACACACACACACAAAAAAAAAAAAAACACACACACACACACCCACACAAAAACACACACACACACACACTCGCACTCACTCACACTCACACACACACAAACAAACAAACAAAACTACCTCACCACACACACCCACACACTGAACACCTCTATTCACCACAAACACACACACAAACACAACACACACACACACAAACACAAAAACACACACAAACACACACACACAAACTCACTCACCACACACACACACAAACACACACACACCAAACACACACACTCACACTCAAAAACACACACACACACACACACACCAACACACACACACACACAGACACACAACACACACAACACACACAACACACACACACACCAACACACACACACTCACTCACCACACACACACACACACACACACCACCACAACACAAACTTATTTACCAGCTATAAAGATGTTATGGGATAAGCAGCTTCTAAATGCAGGAATATATATATATATATATATAATGTTGATATTGAGCGTGCGTTCATGCAGTCCATCAGTGTTCTTCAGTATGATGATGATGTCTGTGATTTGTCCAAATAAGACGGACTGATTCTTAAACTGCGTGCTCAGCTTTCCAAATGTTATTTTTGTCCGATGCTTATTGTTGTTATGAATAAATGATGAAATGCATCCGAGACGCTAAACTTCATTCAGAGCGTTTCCGTCACGTTTGCTCCTCTCTGCGGTTTGTCCTCTGTAATGCGTGCGTTGTTTTTATCTGACTTCCTTCCATTTGCATTTAATCATTTAGCGAGCGTTCGGCTGTCAGGTCTGAACAGTCAAGGACGAGCTTCACAGAGGAGCATGCAAACACATCTGAGACGACCTTTCATTCTTCTGAAACATTGAGTGTCTGTCATTGAACAATACGGCGATGAGCCACTCGAGGCTGGGCATTTACTGCGGTAAAATCATGGTAAACTGTTGTAATGAAACTGAAGCAACATTACGGTGAATTAATGGAGACGATGTTCAATAAATACTTGCATTTATTAATCTGGTAACACTTGAAGCCTTTATATATAATGCATTATAAAGAGTATTTTAATGCATTAATTAATGCACCTTATAATGCATCCAATGAATAATTGGATACTTGTCTATTCATTATTGCATGATCTTCAGTGCATTAAAACACATGACAAGCAACCAGATTTAATAAGGAATCTAGAAATATTATAATGCATTTTAACTTTGGTTGCAATAACTTATGAAAAGATATAATGCATTATCTCATACGTTTATAATAATGCATTATGCATAAAGGCTTCAAGTAAAGTGTTTATAACTAGAATGACCTGTTCTTCTTGGTTCATCAAAACAACTAAAATCACAAAGATCTTCAGAGAAGAGTTGCTGATGCATGTAAAAGTGTTGAATTTAGAGTCTGAATGTGTTTTATAGCTTGGCGTCTGGCCTTGAGACGAACACTTTATTAATGACTGTGTTGTTCGCATCAGCGCGTCTCATCTGTCTGGACTGTGTGTTAGCTTTACTGCTCAGATGCTGCTGGTCAGTGAGGGTTATTTCATATAAAACTAACGTTCAGACTCATTTAACAGTTTGTGAAGCAGATCAGTTTCTTCAGAAGGATGATTTTGCTGGTTTAGTGCTGGTTGACCGGCATAGTGATTCTGGTAAAGATGGCTTAAGCAAATTGACTAAATAGATTGATTATTGTAAATCCAAAAAAATTCAAACCCAAAGGTTTTTGCAGAGTTTTCCAAACCTTGCAGACCTAAGAGGATGTTACACTTGAAAAACAAATCTTCAGAGTAAAAATTGCCTTTTCATCTGTATGTATGTATGTATTTATTTATTCATTAATTCATTCAATTAATTAAATTAAATTTATTTTATTTTTTTTTGTGCAGATGCACTTACTAACTATAGCTATATAAAAAAAATTTATGTAGCAATTCTAGGTGAAAAAAAAAGAACAACTTCACAATGTCAGTTTTTACATATCGTGAAGCCAGTCATTTATATATATAGTATATATATACATAAAAATCGGATTAGGCTCTTCAGAAAATCTCCCCCGTCTGAACATAAGAACACATCAAACATGACACGCGGGAGAGATGCTTTGTGTGTGTTTGTGTGTGGTGTGGGTGTGTGTGTGTGAGTATGTGTGTGTGGATGTGGGTTTGTTGATTCAAATTCCGTCACTGTGCAGTGTGCGGTCTGTGTCTGTGTCAGTGCGGTGTCGGCGGGTTAGTGTGTGTGGTTGTTGGTACATGTGCTGTGTGCGTGAGGTGATGTGGTGTGTGAGGTTATTGTACACCTCCGTGAGTGTTGTGTGTATTGTGGTGGGACACTCGTGAGTATGTGTGTGTTATGCGTACTTGTGGTTTGTGGTTGTGTTGGTGTTTGATCCGTTTTGCGTTGGTCGGCGGGAGTGCGTGTGCGTGTCTGTGTCATGTGTCTGTGCGTGTGCGGTTAGTGTGTGTGTGGTCTGTGTCTGGCCACACCCCTCGTGTCTGGGGGTGCGTGTGCGTGTGTGTATGTGCGTGTGCGAGTGAGTGTGTGTGTGTGAGTGTGTGTGTGTGTGGAGTGTGGGTGTGTGTGTGTGTGTGTGTGTGACTGTGAGTAGTGTGCGCGTGTGCGTGTCTGTGTCTGTGCGGGCTGTGCGAGTTAGGTGTGGGTGTGTATGGTCTGTGTATGCAGTGTGCGTGTGGTATTTGGTTTTTTGGGGGCGTGTGCGAGTGAGTGTGTGTGTTGTGACTGTGCGGTACGTGTGTGTGTGTGCAGTGTGCGTGTAGTGTAATGTATGTGCGTTGTGCATTAGTGTGCGAGTGAGTGTGTGTGTGTCTGTGTCTGTGTCTGTGTTTGTGCGTGTGTGTCTGTGTGCGTGTGCGTGTGCGTGTGCGTGAGTGTGTGTGTGTGTGTGTGTGTCTGGTCTGAGCGAGTAGTGTGTGTGTTGTCTGGGTCTGTGTCTGTGCGGTGCGTGTGAGTGTGTGTGTGTGTGAGGAGTGTGTGTGTGAGTGTGTGTGTGTATGGCAGTGTGCGAGTGAGTTGTGTGTGAGGTTGGGTGTGTGTGGGTGGTGTGTGGTGTGGTGTCTGTGTCTGGTCTGTGGCTGTGTCAGTGAGTGTGGTAGTGAAGTGTGCGAGTGAGGGTGTGTGTCCTCCGAGTGGAGTGTGTGTGTGGGTGTGGTTGTATGTGCGTGTGCGAAGTGTGTGTGTGGGGAGGTGTGTGTGTGTGTGTGTTGTGTGTCTGGTTGTGTGTGTGTGTGTGTGTGAGATTATGTGTGTGTGTGTGTGAGTGTGTGTGGAGTGTGTGTGTGTGTGTGTGTGTGAGAGAGAGAGCGGTGTGTGTGTGTGTGCGTGTGCGAGTGTGTGTGTGTGTGTGTGTGGAGTCTGTGAGTGTATGGGTCTGTGTGTGTGCGTGTGCGAGTGTGTGTGTGTGTGCGTGTGTGGGTGTGTGTGTGTGTGTGTGTGTGACTGTGAGTATGTGTGTGAGTGTGCGTGTGGGGTCTGGTCGTGTTCTGTGTCTGTGCGTGTGCGAGTTAGTGTGTGAGTGAGTGTGTGTGTGTCTGTGTCTGTGTCTGTGTCTGTGCATGTGCATGTGCGTGTGTATGTGCGTGTGCGAGTGTGTGTGTGTGTGCGTGTGTGTGTGTGTGTGTGTGTTTGTGTGTGTTGTGGGTGTGTGTGTGTGTTTGTGTTTTTGTGTGTTCCCTCTGTCTCCAGCGTGAGGAAGGGGAAATTGAGCGCTGTCTGGATCTAATAGGTGGGAAAATGTTAAGTTCCAGAGAAATGGACTTCAGATTTAAGTGAGAATGGAAATTGATCCTATTAGTGTGTGCTGAAGCCTTTAACTCCATCCAGAGAGAGACAGAGATCTTCTGATTTCATTCACTGCTGCCCTTTAGAAGCGATTTAAAGTATTCACATGTTTTCCTGAAGACAAAATTACAATTTACCTCCATCATCCTGTTCAAACATTTCCATCTTCTTGGTTCTTCATGTCTGGATCATCATCACAGTCTGAAGAATCAAGCTCATGCAAACATTTAAACCGGGTCATTTGTGTAAATTCAGCTATTATTTTATGAAAACATCTGTTATGTCAAATAGATTACCGTATTTTCCAGAAAATTAGTCACAACTGACTATACGTCGCACTGGGTCAAAATTGCTAAATTGTTGAGACGAAAAAAGAGTTAAAGTTTATGTCACATTTATTATTTCATTTAGAAATAATCTAAAATACCGAATAAAAAAAAAAACCTTTACTATCAATACCTCACTTTACAACAAATCCTTTAAATTTAAGTATAAAACAAAGAAATTATAGTTGCATTCATCATGAACAATATTTATTATAAACACCAAGCATAAACATTTATTTAAAGTGAAACTGTAAATGTGGGAAATGCACTTTAATATGAAATATAAGTGTTTCTTAAAATGCAGCATTCAGGACAGTACTAAAAAAACCAACAAAAAAAAAACAAGCAATTTTTAAGATACTGCTTATTTTGTTTTTATATTATTTTTATTTTGCATATTCTACAAGGTGTATTTATTTAGCAGGCGCTTTCATCCAAAGCAACTTACAAAAAGAGGAACTAAAGCAGTTGGTCAGTTGTTATGAGCACACGCGCGTGTGTGTGTGTGTGTGTGTGTGTGTGTGTGTGTGTGTGTGTGTGTGTTGAGTGTTTGATATGCATTGAGCAGATGTTGATCCGATGTCTCTGGACTGTTCTGTGATGCTCGTCTTATTTCTGCTGTATTAGATGGAGTCTGAGATGCTTTCTTTCATCTGCTCTTCTGCTCTGATTGCTGCTTTGATCCTGGAGGATGATAGGAGCCTCTCTCGTGTTTCCAGACCCGCAGAAACGGGATCAGGGTTCTGATTCCAGTCCATGAGCCACACAATCAGAAATCAGTTCATGTGTGTCTGTTTAAAGGGACAGTTCACCCGTAATCATCACTTGGTCTTCATTCACTCCAAACCTCTGACTGTGACTGACTGACTTTGTACATAAACACAATGAATCTTCTCACAGCTCTTACAACAGTGAATAAAAAACGCCATAACGATGCACAACAACATCTGTTCTTCACAAATCTTCATTTGACTTCAGATGGACTTGGAATGTAGAGCACAAATCATAATTCTGACTTTCCCCCCACGATTGCGAGCTTTAATCTCGCAATTCTGAATTCTGAATCGATGGCAAGAAAAAAAAGAGAGAATTGTGAGATATAAACTCAGAATTGCATGAAAAAATAAATGCAATTGTGATATATATAAACTCAGAATTACAAGAAAAATTTAATAAAATTGTGAGATATAAACTCAGAATTACAAGAAAAAAATGTGAGGTATAAACTCAGAAATACAAGGAAAAAATTAAATTGTGAGATATAAACTCAGAATTACAAGAAAAATAAAATTAATTGTCAGATATAATCGAATTCCAAGAAAACAATGCATTGGAGATATTAAATAAGAAGTTACAATGAAAAATTTAATTGCATGAAAAAATAAATGCAATTGTGATATATATAAACTCAGAATTACAAGAAAAATTTAATAAAATTGTGATATATAAACTCAGAATTACAATAAACAAAATGGTCAGATATAAACTCAGAATTACAAGAAAATAAAATATAATTGTGAGATATAAACTCAGAATTACAAGAGAAAAAATTAAATAAAATTGTGAGATATAAACTCAGAATTACAAGGAAAAAGTCAAATTGAGATAAACTCAATAATATAAATGTAAAATGAATAAAAATAAATGCTATACTGTCTTCATAGTGATTTTGCTTTCTGGATCTCCACAAACAGCACATGATCACTACAAACTGCTGTATTGTTGCGTCTTTTTGTGTTTCACAGTCCAATAATGTAATAAGTTATTTTAGTTTTGGTTTCTATAAATGTAATGTGAATATACGTGAAGTGTTTAGGTCTCAAAGCAGATATGATGTGGTTTGAGATTCTCACCCAAATGAAGATGTTTTCCTAAACAGGCCTGCGGATGATCTCGCGTGTTGTTGGGAAGGTTTTGTGTCGGTGTGGGCTGTTGTGTTGAGAATGCTTCTGGCCTTGAAGCATTTCTGTAGTGTATTTTTGACATTCTCCTTGTGTAAATGCTTGGTGTTTTTCATTGTTGTCTCTCTCAGAGCCCATGCACGGCCTGCGGCAGCTGAAAGTGGTGGACATCAAGGCTCGTCAGGTGACGCTTCGCTGGGAGCCGTTCGGATACAACGTGACGCGCTGCCACAACTACAGCCTGACGGTGCAGTACCGCGCCAGAGGAGGAGGCAAGGAGGAGAGCAGGGAGGAGGCGGCACACGGTAGCCAGCACACCATCCACAACCTCACGCCCTTCACCAACCTCAGCGTCAGGATGCTGCTGCGCAACCGCGAGGGAGTCAGAGAGAGTCCCGAGATCCACGTCCAGACCGAAGAAGACGGTGAGAGAGAGCGGAAAACTGGCAAACATCTTTACCAAATACAGATTTATTTATTCAAATATGAAATATTTAAAAAATAAGTACATATACGTATATATATATATGGGTTTGGCTTATTGTAATATACTGATTTGGTGAATATTAACAATTAAAAAACTAAACATTTTTGTTATTTGAAATAAAATAAAATAAAATAAAAAAATCAAATCAAATCAAATTAAATTAAATTAAATCAACATTTTATTTAAGCTAGTTGCCAAGGCAATATTTCTCATTTTAATATATATAGCCTAATCTTTTGTTATCCTCGCAGCACATCAGCTATTTGGTCATTATTGCGGGGCAAAATAATTTTAATTAATAATAAAAGTAACTTAATAATAATAAAAATAGGCCTAATAAAAATAAGAATGTAACATGCCTACATTAATTGGAAATGCCAAATATCTTAATATTGCCAACAATTGATGTTTTGGACAATATCTCTGGCTATCGTCGATTCAAGATCATCATCTTTCGACGCACCCCAGCAAGAGGAGGTTAACGCGGGGCAGACGGCACGTCTTGCCTATCACGTCGTTTAGGCTCCTTGTTGAGCGCAGTGGCACTGAGAACATTATATTTCACACACTTTAAGCTGGTTTATTTTCCGAATGTAATAGGATTAGTGCAATGAATCGTTGGGTTTGTAATGCGTACCGAACCGAAAGCCTCGTACCGAACGGTTCAATACGAATACGTGTATCGTTACACCGCTAATAGACATGTAAAAAAAACTAAAAATGTCAAATACACGCAAAAACTGAAATAAAATGAAAACTATATAGACATAAAAATCTACTAAAAATTACAGACACAACAAAGGTTTAAATTAAAATATTAAAATAACACTGATATGCATATTACTTGCATACATACATTATATATACATTAGTTTTACTCTAAAAAGTATATATATTTTTAGTCTATATATTCCAAATAAATACCTTCGTAAATAATTTTATGTATGACTTTTTAAAAAATAAATTGTATATATTTATGTAATTAGAATTTTTTTTAATTTTATGTGAATTATAAGGAAAAAGACCCATTTTTATCAGCTTTCTGTTCTCTAGTTCTGTAGATAAGCGTCTACGTCCCAAAAACCACTGATCTGAAGATCCTCTGGAACAACAAGACTTTATTAATCCACAGAGAACCATATAGCACCTCAATAACCTGAAACAGACACAAAAGGTTCTTGATCAGAAGAGGCTTCTTTGCTAAATCTGAAGAACCGTTAAGTTCATCCTCAGCACTGTAATGTGTCTGTATACAGATGAAGAGTTCGTTCTATCCGTGCACGAGCTGCTCAAACGCTCCGCTGCATCTTTCGTAAATCACTGACATTTAGCTTGAATGTCTAATTACGTCCCCCATTAGCAGAGCTCTTCTGACGGAATAAACGTGATTTTTTTTTTGTTTGTTTCCAGAGATCGGCAACCTTTATAAATAATTAGACACCTGGGCCGCTTCTCGACTGGATGTTAAACACACACGCGCTCTTTTGTTCTCACTCCGAGTCTGTGTCAAGTGAGACAGACGTGAATAACGTTCCTGCGAGAGGATGAAACGAGAAATAATCTCCCGCACGCTCACGGACGTGTTTGGAGGAGGAGAACGTGAGCGTCTGAGGGGATTGTGTGCATTTCTGTGGATTTAAGGATTCAAAACCAACATTTGTTCTCATTTTAGTAATAAAACACCTTCACTTATTAATACCAATGGAAAATATTGAACTTTTCAGTATGAACCGGTCACTTTGAGACATTTTAGCTGCCGAACATTCATTTAACGTTTGTTAAATCTAACTAAATAGTTCAGCTACGGAGAATGTCGTTTGTATATTAAGAGCTGCTGCTGTTGCTGTGTTTTGATGGTTTGTGATGTCACTTCCTGTCAGTGCCGGGGGAAGTTCCTCTGGATTCGATCCAAGCCAGTGTGTACGAGGACAAGATCCTGCTGAAGTGGAGAGAACCGGCGCAGACCTTCGGCATCATCACTCAGTATGAGGTGAACACACACACACACACACAAACACACATCATTCTGCGTTAATGTTCCTCAGCCAGCCTAGCAACCCCCTAGTAACCCCACCAATGCCCTAGCAACCTCCTAGTACTGCCCAGAACACTCTAGCAACCCCCTAGTAACCACAAAAATACCCAGTAACCTTCTAGTAACCACACAATTTGCCCTAGCAACCACCTAGCAACCCCCTAGTAACCCAAAAAATGCCCAGCAACCTCCTAGTAACTACAAAACTTGACTATGCATACATCTAGCAACCTCCTGGTAACCACCCAGAACACTCTAGCAACCTCCTAGTAACCACACAAAAGGCCCTAGCAACACCCTGGCAACCACCCACAACACCTCAGGTCAGCCGCAGTGGTTGAACTGGCAAATGTTTTAAACATCAGAAAATAAATTTTTAGTAAAAGTGTTTCAGTTGATTCAGAGGTTTAGGATTCCAGCGTTCTAACGGTTTTGAGCATCTTGACTGTGACTGGTTATCTCATAGTTAACCGTTACTAGAGAAACTGGCTGAAAACGAGTTGTTCCATCAGTCCAGAAAAAAACAAGAACTGTCAAAGTCCAGCTCTTCGCCATGTGAGTGTGAGAGAATGTGTGTGTGTGTGTGTGTGTGTGTGTGTGTGTGTGGTGTGTGTGTGTGTGTGTGTGTGAGAGAGAGAGAGTGTGTGTGTGTTTGAGAGAGAGTGTGTGTGGTGTGTTATGGGGTGTGAGAGAGAGAGAGAGAGAGAGAGAGAGAGTGTTGTGTTGTGTGTGTGTGTGTGGTGTGGGAGGAGAGAGAGAGAGGTGTTGTGTGTGTGTGTTTGTGTGTGTGTGTGCTCTAAGATCGTGCAGTCAGACAGGACTAACCGTAGACTCAATTGTCCGTGAGCCCGCAGTGACGTCCTGCCTTTGATTTGACAGTATCAAAGAGTTGAAGCTGAGACTCTCTGACGGGCCGTGATATCAAAAGGACAGTTTGGACTTTTTTCCTCTTATCAAGGGAACCCTGATCCTTCCTCTCCTTCCTCTCTCTCTCTCTGATTCCAGACATTCTGTTCTTCTTGTAAATTTCCAGTGAGATTTCCCGTCCTCAGATTCTCTGTTCCTGACCGATCTACTGCAGGAACGTCGTTTGCACTGGATGACGTCAGTCGGATATTCACACATCCCCGGTTTCTCGTTTTAGAGTGGGTCCGTGGAATAATTTAAATCTAATAGCAGTGTGAGGTTATGAAAAACAGCAGCTCGTGATAGAAAATCTCGATATCAAAGGTCACAAATCAAAGTGTGTCGAGTACAACGCTTCATTAATGCTGCTCATCTTCAGCGTAATGAACAAACCCCTCCAAATATGAGGAGAAGACACTTTCCCTTTCAGATTCCTGCCCTGATCCGTCAGAAGCGCAGACGTTATTATTGATTTCTTTATTTATTTATGGCGGGCTGATAATTGAAAAGGGCCTTGAAGCATTTCGGATATAATGGAGTCTAATTTGGTGGAACTCAAAGGACTTCTTGAATCATTTGTTTGGGCGACACTGAAATTCATTTGTGTGATTCTAACATGAATGTTGATGTTTGTGTTATTCTCATTTCTGCAGATCTCGTATAAAGCCGTCAGCTCCTTCGACCCAGTGCTGGATCTCTCTAACCAGAGCGGGAAGGTGGTTAAACTGGGGAATGAAACCAGCCACGTGTTTCTGGGTCTCTACCCCGGCTCCACGTACTCCTTCACCATCAGAGCCAGCACCGCCAAGGGCTTCGGACCGCCCGCCATCACCCAGGCCACCACCAAGATCTCAGGTGTGTGTCTGCAGCAGATGCTTCAATCTGAAACAGCATAGAAGAATGTGAAGTAACTCAGTGGGCATGCAAATGGCCCTAGAAACCACCTGGCAACCTCCTAGTTACCACCCAGAACACTCTAGTCCAGCTACCACTTAGGAACCTCTTAGTAAACACACAAAATACCCTAGCAACCACCTGGCAACCTTCTAGTAACCACCAAGAACACCCTAGGAACAACCTAATTGCCCTAGCAACCCCCTAGTTACCACACAGAACACTCTAGCCCAGAAAATACTTAGGAATCTCTTAGTGAACACATAAAATACCCTAGCAACCACCTGGCAACCTCCTAGTAACCACACAGAATGCCCTAATAACCACTTTACAACCCCCTAGTTACCACCCAGAACACTCTAGACCAGCAACCACTTAGGGACCTCTTAGTGAACACACAAAATACCCTAGCAACCACCTAGTAATCACACAGAATGCCCTAGGAACAACCTGAGTGCCCTAGTAACCACTTAGCAACCCCCTAGTTACCAAACAGAACACTCTAGACCAGCAACCACTTAGGAACCTCTTAGTGAACACACAAAATACCCTTGCAACCACCTATTAACCACAAGGAATGCCCTAGGAACAGCCTAAGTGGCATAGTAACCACTTAGCAACCCCCTAGTTACCACCCAGAACACTCTAGACCAGCAACCACTTAGGAACCTCTTAGTGAACACACAAAATACCCTTGCAACCACCTATTAACCACAAGGAATGCCCTAGGAACAGCCTAAGTGGCATAGTAACCACTTAGCAACCCCCTAGTTACCAAACAGAACACTCTAGACCAGCAACCACTTAGGAACCTCTTAGTGAACACACAAAATACCCTTGCAACCACCTATTAACCACAAGGAATGCCCTAGGAACAGCCTAAGTGGCATAGTAACCACTTAGCAACCCCCTAGTTACCACCCAGAACACTCTAGACCAGCAACCACTTAGGAACCTCTTAGTGAACACACAAAATACCCTAGCAACCACCTGGCAACCACCTATTAACCACACAGAATGCCCTAGGAACAGCCTAATTGCCCTAGTAACCACTTAGCAAACCCCTAGTTACCACCCAGAACACTCTAGACCAGCAACCACTTAGGGACCTCTTAGTGAACACACAAAATACCCTAGCAACCACCTAGTAACCACACAGAAGGGCCTAGGAACAATCTAAGTGCCATAGTAACCACCTAGCAACCCCCTAGTTACCACCCAGAACACTTTAGACCAGCAACTACTTAGGAACCTCTTAGTAAACACACAAAATACCCTGGCAACCTCATAGTAACCACCAAGAACACCCAAGGAACAACCTAATTGCCCTAGCAACCTCCTAGTAACCACCCAGTGCACACTAGCAACCTCCTAGTGACCAAAAATGTTCTAGCAACCTCCTAATAACCATCCAGAACACTCTAGCCCAGCAAATATTTTGTAACCTCATAGTAACTGCTCAGAAACCCCTGCAACTTCTTATTAACCACACAAAATGCCCTAGCAATCACCTGGCAACCTCCTAGTAACCAACCAGAACACTATAGGCCAGTAACACCTTAGTAACCTCATAGTAACTGCCCAGAACACCCTGGCAACCTCTTAGTAACCCCACAAAATGCCCTAGCGATCTCCTAGTAACTACCCAGAACACCCTAGCAACAACCTAACTGTTCTTTCAACCATCTAGCAACCTCCTAATAACCATGCAGAACACTCTAGCCCAGCAACCACTTAGTAACCTCATAGTAACCACGCAAAATACCCTAGCAACGACCTGGCAACCTCCCAGTAAATGATCTCCTATTAAAATTATAATTTTTTACAAGTATTGAAACTTTTATGAGGCAAAGACCCTCCAGAAACAAAAAATAAAGATCTGAAAATGCAATTCATGACCTCCATTATACCTTTTTTGCTGTTTTAAAAAAATATCCTATCATTTACATCATCCATGTATTTCATTACTGAATGTGACAAAACGAGAAACATTAATGCAGCCATTTTTGGCATATTTGACATGAGATTAACCATTAGACCCAAAATTACTTTACGTAAATATGTGAATGCAAACTTGTTTATTGACATTTGGGGGAAACTCCATCACGTCTGCGTTTGTGCACTTGTGTCATGACTGTAGGGATTTCAGAGGCGTTGAGTTAGTGTTTTAAAGCTTCCTGGTGTGTTTCCAGCTCCGTCGATGCCAGCGTATGATCAGGAGACTCCTCTGAACCAGACTGACAGCACGGTTACGGTGGTGCTGAAACCCGCTCAGAGCCGAGGCGCTCCTGTCAGGTATGATTACACTCAGCTCTTCTGCTCTCAATAGCAGTGGATCTCGTGATTCTCCATGCCCATCCTGATAGCATGTGAATGCAAACACAAGCACGAGTGACAGCCGCAGGAAGTCTCCATCTGTTCTCGTCATGACTCCATTCAGCTCACAGCTCCAGAGTTTCTCTGCACCTCTGCTTCAGCTGGCTGTTTTTATCATTTTTTCCTCCTGTATTGTTTGTGGATTCCTCCGAGTGAGCGTCGTTCTTTGAAGCGGAGAACAAAGTGTGTGTGAGTCTTCTGAGCCTCGTCCCTGAACCGCTTTCATGTGTTTCTGACTGTGTCACCGCGGCCCCTGACTGTCCCTGCGCTCGCAACCGACGCCGCAAACACAGTCAGTGGGTCTCATTAGTAAACGCTGCACGTCACTCAGGTCATCCCAATGGGAACATGTCCGGCTCATATTTCAGCCCAAATCAATAGGAAAATATGACATTATATATTTGCAGTCAGTAAATGAAGATTTTTGCATTATTTTCATGACGTTTTAGCTCATTTAAACAGGGACATAACCACAAGCCCCCACGATATTTGATGTATATATTTGGAAATAGCTGCAGTACTCCATTGTACATCACTCTTTTTGTTACATGGATGACAAAAAGTTAAAAAGTTACATTTTTAGGCTGGTCTGCCTGTCAATGTCAAACGTCAAAATGACTGACATGGTCAATAAAATCAATGAAAGAGTGCGAAATGAAATGTAAGTAGCTAAACATTTAATATTTGACAACTGTTTTATGACAGAAATGTTAAAGCGACCAAAGAGTAATATCCAGCAATGCAAACTACTCCATTTTTTATTTTAATTTGTATTTTAGTGTTGTAGAATTGGTGGGTGGGGCTAAACATGCAGTGTTGTGGAATTGGTGGGCGGGGTTAAACCGGCAGTGCTGTTGAAATGGTGTGCGGGGTTAAACCGGCAGTGCTGTAGAATTGGTGGGCGGGGCTAAACAGGAGTGCTGTGCAATTGTGGGCGGGGGGTAAACAGGCAGGCTGTTAGAATTGGTGGGGGGTTAATGTAAAAAGCAGTGTTGTTGACTCAAGGGCGGGGCCTAAACCGGCAGTTGCTGT